>CM042092.1:630792-1230792 GCA_023512835.1 Taxillus chinensis
CATTGTCTTTGACCGATGGAGATGAGAATCTGTCTACTTTTCAGGATGCTATAAATAGTCCTGAAAGAGATAGATGGATGGAAGTTATGGTGGAAGAGATGGAATCCCTGAAGAAGAATGAGACTTGGGAGTTGACAGAACTACCCAAGGGAGAAAAAATGGTAGCATGCAAATGGGTATACAAGGAAGAAAGAGGTCAGAATTGGAAAAAAAAGGGGAAAGATTCAAGGCCCGGTTAGTGGCAAAGGGGTACACACAGCGGAAAGGTATTGATTATAATGAGGTATTTTCTCCAATGGTAAGACATACTTCAATTAGAATTATTTTGGCACTGGTGTTTAGTTATAACCTGGAATTGGAGCAGCTGGATGTGAAAACTGCTTTCCTCCATGGTAATTTGGAGGAAGTCATATACATGGAGCAACCAGAGGGGTTCAAGCAGCCAGAGACGAAACACCTGGTTTGTAGATTGAAGAAATCATTATATGGTTTGAAGCAATCTCCAAGATAGTGGAACAAAAGATTTGACTCATTCATGATCAAAATTGGCTTCACACCTTGTGAGCATGATTGTTGTGTGTATGTGAAGAGGCTTGATGATGAGTCCTACATTTATCTATTACTCTATGTGGATGATATGCTTATTGCTGCAAAGAGAAAAGTGAAAATCAACAAAATAAAAGATTTGTTGAGCAAGGAGTATGACATGAAGGATCTGGGTATTGCAAGGAAAATACTTGGAATGGAAATTTGCAGGGACAGAACAGCTGGTAAGTTGTGGTTGTCTCAAAAGGATTATGTGGTCAAATTGTTGGAGCGGTTTGGCATGGTTAATGCTAAACAGGTCAGCACACCATTAGCAACACATTTCGGAGTTGTCCAAATTACAAAACCAGGTCACTGAGGAAATTCAGGATATGGCAAATATGCCATATGCTAGTGCAGTTGGTTGTTTGATGTAAGACCTGATCTAGCCCAAACAGTTAGCACAATAAGCAAATACATGGCAAATCCAGGCAGAGAACATTGGAGAGCGGTCAAGTGGATATTCAGGTACTTGAGAGGCACTTCAGATTATGGGATTGTGTTTGCAAAACAGCAGGCTCAGATTTCAGCTGTGGGTTTTGTAGATTCAGATTATGCTGGGAGTTTGGATGACAGGAGGTCTACGACAGGGTATGTATTTACACTGGTAGGTGGACCAGTTTGCTGGAGGTCCATGACTCAAGCTATAGTGGCCTTATCTACTATTGAATCTGAGTACATGGCACTGACGGAAGCTGGGAAGGAAGCACTGTGGCTGAGAGGCTTTGTAAAAGAACTAGGCTTGGATCAAGGTGGAGTACATATATTTTGTGACAGTCAGAGTGCCATTCATTTGGCCAAGCATCAGGTATATCATGCTAGAACCAAGCATATTGATGTGAGATATCACAGGATAAGGGAGTTTGTTGCTATGGGTGATATCATACTGGAAAAAGTGCACACTTCTGAAAATGCAGCTGATATGTTGACAAAGATTGTGACAGTAGATAAGTTCAAGCATTGCTTGGACTTACTTCACGTTTCCAGATGTTAGAAGGGAAACGTGCCCCCCAAACCAGGTGATCTTCTGAATGGGCGAGGTTATTCGCCAAGGTGGAGATTGTTGGAGTATGTGGCTCATATATGGTGTATGAGAGATACCAGTAGAAGGCCGGGCAAGCGAGTGGAGTGCTGCAGAGTGAGGGAGCGGAGCGACCGAACGAAGCGGCGCGGAACGGAGCCCCCGCGGTACGAACTAGGGTAACTATGTAACGCCCCCAAATTTGAGACTTCCAAACCGGGTGCGTTAGCGGAAAATAAATATACAAATTTTATATCAATTTCAAACTATTACTTATTTAATCAAACAAACCATTCATTATTACAAATTTCAATCCAAGATCTTTAAGGTTTAGGGGTTTAGAGACTAAGTATCCATAACCCATTATTACATAACAAAGCACACGAGCAAACAACTTAATAAATCTTTAAATTTTCACACAACTTTATTTCCAAGCACTTCTCGACTCCTTATCCTAGTTTCTCCATCCCTTAATTACCTGGGGTTGGAAAAGAAATCATAAAAATGGTGAGCTCAAATAGCCCAGTAAGGGTAAACATAAGTGGGTAAGGAAAATCATGAAGATATCGAACATAGGAAATACCATATAATATTTACACATCATACATGATCAACATTTCACAAGGAAATCATAACATGGAAGATTATGTTTAGACATCGTATCATAACATCATGACCTAGGTTAACCACCCAGATACCGAATCATAACATAACATATTATCAGCTGGATTGACACTCTCCAGTGATGTTCTTTACCCAATGCATTGGAGGTCTTTCTGGAACCACCCATCATAAACTTACTTTGTCTAAACATAAGAGGTTATAACAACTTTAACATACATAATATGAGGCATCACACAGAATTTCAATAAAACATTTAAAGTTAACAAGGATAACCACGAATATCAAAATGGTTATCTACCCCAATCAATAGCATAGATTACCAAGAGAGATTAAAAAGAGACTAATCTAATCTTCTCAACAATAAAATGGAATTAGAAGAATAAGAAAACTCTTACAATAATAATTCCAAATAAAACAAGATAAAGAGGAAGAGAAAAGTCTCTTACAATAATAATGAAATATAGATTATAATGAAAAAGAAAAAGGGGATGAGAAAAACCCTTACGAAATATAGACTATAATGAAAAAGAAAAGGGGATGAGAAAAGCCCTTACAATCACTTGTCGTTCTCCGCATTCTAAACCTTAAAAATATCAAAACACTAAATTAGCATTAATGCTTGAAAAGTTCAATATCACACATATCTCCTTTTATATATATATATATATATATATATATATATATATTTCATACTTTAACTTATATCTTTTAATAGGCATACCGTGCTTGTGGGGTTGAATATTAATTTGGGTTCCCACTTCTATTGCTGTTCCATATCCTATTTCGATCCCATGCATCATAAGCCTTGAGTTGTGCACTAACTAGGTTATATGCCTTGAGAGTTTTTGAATAAGATTTACTTCTTGTATTGGGTGAACGGAAAAGACGTTCGATAAGCTTATTTTTCCTACGTGTCTTCCACCTTAACCATGAGGGGATATTAGACACGGGTCTAAAGGGACGATCAGGAGGAGATAAAGATGGGGATAGCTGTGAGGTTGAAGCATTAACAATTGGGGTTGCAGAAGAAGAAGGGCGATTGTCGGGGGAATTCATTTTGGAAGTCGTTCCTTACAATCTTCCGCTATCTAGAACCTTAAAAATAAAAATAAAAACATAAGTTAATATTCTCATCTTTTCACTTGAATTATAGAATGACAACGCTATGATAAAATACTATAATTTAAAATAATTACACAGGTATGTATATAAGGTGGCAAGGCCAACCATGTATGTATATACGAGGTGGTACAACCAATCATATAAATAACATATGTAAGGTGGTAAAACCAACCATGAATATAGTATATATGAGGTGGTAAAACCAACCATAAGAATCTACATAATAAATAAGAAGTGACTTCATAATTTCGAAATCTTAAGTATTACCTTTCGTAGAACTTCGACGCTTGGTAAGTACCAAAAGCAAAAGAGGATTTGAGTAGAGTATTTGGGATGTTAAGAGGGCTTAAGGGAGTGTTTTGAGAGGGAAATTTCGTGGTGTGGCTTGAGGGATTTGTGCTTAAGAGGAGAGGCAAGACACTCCTTATATAGGCAAGGATGGTGGTAGGTGTGTAGTGTGAAAGTAGTGTATGAATTTGACTTTGGCATCAAATTAAATTATGTAAAATATATAAAATACTTTATTTTATTCCTATTATCCTCTCTTAAAACGTGGGTATCTTCTCCTATCATTTAAAAATGTTTTAAGACTTTTCAACCTAGAAGGTTCCTTTGGCATCAAAAGTCCACATTGGTGTACTCCCTACTAATTCAATTATAACGTTTTTAATTTTGTAGTTTTTGACAAATGGCCAATTGTATTGCATTACTAACTCAAATATCTACAAGTGGGTATCAATTTTATAATTTTTGAATATGTATAACAAAAGTTATTGAATTTTAAAGTCATACTAAAATGTTTACCCGTTCATACTGAACCTATGTGTAGTATTTTAAATTCTGGAATTGATTGGCTTCATATTAAATTCTGAAATTTTTACACGTTTTAGCTAAGTCATAAATGAACAAATGGGCTTTGGTTTTATGTCAATTGGATCTATATAACTCAAGTTATGAATTTTTGAATGGGACCTCCAGAATCTGCCTCATTCAAATTTTTGGGCCTTACCTATGTTTTATACTTTTGGTAAAGTTAAGGCTTGTAATACTTACTTACCCATAGTAATTTGGTTTAAGAAACTAAATGACATAATATATAGCATCTAAAATTTTTATGACATATAAGAAATTATTTTATTATTTTTTTTTATAACGTATTTAATATTTACGCGGATAAAATAATATAATTGCATAATCAATAAACAATAAAGTAAGATAACATTATAGCATAAAATATTATAATCCTAAACATAAATATTAATATCATATTCTATGGCCTTCGTAAAATTTCTTGAATTATATTAGCGTATGTGCGTAAGACGTGTTGTGCTTCGGCAGTAGAGCTGCACAACCCTTCGGCTAACATTGTCGTGGTTGTCGCACGAATAACCTCAAACTTCTCCCTGTGTCTCGTCGCATTATATTGCAGCCATTGGACACGAGCATTTAGCTCATCTATAGCAAAGCATAGCTTTGTAACTTCAAGTCGTATTGCTCGCCGATCTTCATCGAGTACACTATTCTCGGATGGCAGTACTTGAGAACTTGATGCCATAACTCGTATTATTATTCTTCTTACTTCTATACTCTCTTATAAATAAAATCTCATGCTCATACCTATTTATGGAAGTCCAAACGGATACTATTCATAACGGACGGATACTATTCATAACGGCTACTTATCACATGCTAGTTGAATGACTATATTGGGTGCTTATTTTTATCGTGATAATATCTAAAATATCCTTTCTAACTATTGTTAACAATAACATTATTATTATTTTATTATTATTACTCTTTAAGTAAGAACTTAAGTAGCTAAAAATTTTGCGGGTCTTACAAACTATATATATTGTTGTAAACCCTAGTGATGTATTTGCAGTTGAGAATAATAAAACAAAAACGCCGTCTCTCTCCCGTGGACGTACCCGATTTTGGGGAACCACGTAAATCCTGTGTTCTTGTGCAATCACGTGCGTGCGTGTGTGTGTCGATCCTAGTTTTACATTTTCCCTTGAAATAACTAGTGCATGAAGGTCTGTATGCTTTACATTGCCACCGTATAACAAGTTTTGTATATTTGCAGCTTGTTGTTTTCTATTCCTTTCATGCAATTACAATAATACATCTATCCTCACTCTATTATGATGAGGGAAGATTTTTTAAATTTTGTCTCCAATGAATCAGGTGTTTCACTCATTCATTATGTTGATAAACCTTTAAATGCACTTTTTAAAGGTGATTTAAAGATTAGTTTTTTGGTTAATAATATATTCTCATGAAAGTTGTTTATAACAGTGTTTGTTTATTGTTGGAAATAAATATAAATACTTGAATTTTTACTTGCATTGCATATGTATTGGAACCACTATGGTTTTGCCATTGCACATCCCAAGATAAAGGCTTAGTGACAAATAAATTGTTGTTTTTGTTTATATTTTTTTATCTAGGTATATAATATCATTTGGAAGGTGCAATTCTTCTTGTTTGTCTTTTGAGACCTTTCTTTAAATGGTGTCAAAAACAATTGGAAAATTAATTACAAAGTTTCTGGAATGATTAGTGTAATCTTTATAACATATTTTGACTGTTAGTATTTTTATTGAATATGTTGTAGCTCTTGCTACCATTGTTGGATTTGTGCTTTTTTTTTTACGTGTATTGTTATAAACTTTAAAATTTAACGAGGAACCAAGGTTTTTTCTTAAAAAAAAAAAGAATGGAGGAAAGTCTAGCTAACCATTCGGTGTTATTTTCTGAATGCATTTCACTATATTTCTTCTTCCCATGTACAAAATACACATTTTATGGTCCTCATAACTAATATATTAGTATGCTTTTATTATTTTTATATCTCATTTTAATTTGTTATTTGTTGCTTCCCCATTAATTTTCTTTAGATATTTGGTGGTGTTGGTATTGCTTGTCCACCATTGGGACTTATATTTTCATTCATTCAGCATCCAAAGGCTATTATCACTCACTTACAGTGTATAAATGTTTCTCTTGCATTTATATATTCAAAGCATATACAAGAGGGATATGAAGATGCTAATGATGCTTTGTTTGAGGGATTTTGAATTCTTGACAATAATGTGTTGTAGGAAGTGACTGATTTAGCTAAAAAAGATAAATCATTGAAGAAAGCAACTCATGTACTTCATCAAGAAGAAAGAAGTGGTTCTAAAGGTAGAAAATGGCATAAAATGTGAAGGCAATAGGAAAGGTATCTTGCTTTTAGTATCTAATATCTTTTTAATTTTGTTTATTGTAGTCTTTAGTTTTTATTTTTTTATATCTTATTGACAGAATATAAGATGAAGTATTGTAAAAACAAGTGCACTTCTATATCCTAGTTTCGCCCATAGTTATTTTGGTGCATTTGGATTCATATTTGGCCTTATTGATTGCATTTCTTATTTCGACCTAACTGGTCATTCCATACTCTGACAAATATTGCTTTTTAGACTCCCAAAATGTTTCAGGTTTTTGCCTTAATGGTGCTTCTGTGTTGATAAATAGTAAGAGATAAAAGGAGAGAAAAATGTTGGTTTTAGGGAACTTTTGGATAAGGAAGACATTGGTGAGCATAGGACTAGGGCAGTTTGTGTCGCTTTTGATTACTAGGACTTTTTTAGGAATATGGCAATGATGCATTGTCTAATTTAAGAATACTTTTTTTCCAGGGAATATTTGCAAATATAATTATTATAGAAATACCAAGACCTCTTAATGCTTTCTCATGTTATAGTGTGTAATGGTAATCCATTGATGTGCAAAAAAAAATCATGAAGTTTAGATAGAATTTGGAAATATTCATTCTAATAACCTCCTCTTTAATATTACATATTTACACTATCGGATTATGGTATGGTGTGCCTAACTTCTTTCATCGAACTATAAATACTAAAAAAAATGTTTTCTCATTATGATAATTAAACATCCGTAATATTTATCCTTGTTTGTTCTTTTTTTATTTTTCTAATTTTGTTCTTGAAAATGTTGTTGAGTCATTCAATGCCAGTGATAATTCAATACTTTCTTTTGAGTTGCTTGAAAGTTTTCTGGCTTGCAAGATCATTTGTGGTTAGTCTGGTTGATTGTCGATGTGAAAATCATGCAGCCATAGTAAATATATCATGTTCAACAATTGTTAATTTTGGATCTTCACTATTAGAAGGTCCAACGGTATGTAAACTTTCCCTAGATTAACAATAATCATTTTGATTACCCAATGTTGCAGTGGCATTGTATGTTAATGCACTTTATTGTTTTGCTGCCTCTAATATATTATGTCCATTTTAAAAAAATTATTAATAATTTCTTATTCAAAGGCTAGTGCTTTAGCATGTACTGAATTCCATGTGTAAAATATCAACATTTCAAAAACCTCGTCATATTTCAATATTTTTGTTACAATCCTATTATGATCTCTTTGCATGTTTTCTTATTTATAATTGGAAGCTATATATTTTGTAGGACAGCGTGCCTGCTCTTCATAAATTTTAGTTATGATACTTATATCCATTGGATTTCTTTGCTGAGTTGTTAAGTTTGATGAATGTGCTTTAAATATTAATGTTATTCTAAAGACAAGAATGTCTAGACTTATATTCCTCTATTTGCATTTGTGTTTGTTTATGATAGCATATCGTCACCACTATAAACCATGCCATTGGAGCTACTAGAGTTGTTAGCCAAGAATGCATATTAGTAATGGAAGAGTATGGGCAAATAATTTTGGATTTGCTGTTATTTGAGGTAATAATAAAGTCTAACATATTTAATTTGACTAGGTTTATTAATGAGAGATTTCATTATTTGCAAGTTTTTTTGGTACATCAATGTTAGTTTTGAGTTTTGATATCCGCTAAAAAAAACATTGGCTAGGTTGTTGGACCTTATTAAACGCGTACAACCTTAGAAGATCTACTCTCAAGTTGGACTATGCATGTTTGATGGGGCTCATGGTGGCAAGTATGGTTCAATTGATTTTATGTTCTATGTATTCCAACTTATTTTTAGGACACTAATAGTTTGTTCTTTGGTATGTCATTATTTGAAGCATAAGTAACTCCATAGATACATTTTAATGTCTATATGATATTAAAATATCTTATTATTTTAAGTAAATTTAGTTACACCCTATATTACTGTCAATTTAACTACATCCTAAACATCTCATTATATATCATGATATAGATATATAATAATATGTGCAGACTTATTGTTGTTTTTTTCTTGCAGAATGATGGAGTTTTGTGGTAATTTATTCCGGCATGAAATGAAGATGACATTAGGGTTTTGTTTTGAGATATTTTGAATTTTATATTATGGTTTGTAAAATATTTTAAACACAATTGGTTATTTTGGATTATAACAAGTCAGAATACTATTGCTCAATATCAAAATATATTAATAATATTTTTGATGGTTTGTTTATTTAAATATTGGTAGTTTTTGAACTGTAATGGTATTTATGAAATTGTAACCAATAATTATAAGCATTTGAGAAGGTTTGCCATATTTATGTGTCATTTATCGTAAGCCTTTTTAGTGTGTTAGGTCTGCTTGGCTTATGGTATATCGACCATTTTCTGTAACACAAAAAAGTCATATTTTATGATCTTTGACAACACATAATTGTAACACAATAAAAAGTGTTATGCAAAGAGTGTTATGGATAGCTTAAAAAAGCTTACGAAAATGTTTCATAAGACAATAATATGTGTTACTGTATGATCTATCGTAATATAAAATCATAATAGCTTTCAGCTCTCTGAGTAACCTAGTGAATCTCTTATATATATCATTGATGTATTCACCAAATTTATGTTGAAAGGTCTAAAACTTTGTACTCATCATACTTATCTTGTTGGCTTGCTGATCTTCATTCCCTTCATACAAGACAATTAGCTGCTCCCACATCTCACTTGCAGTCTCACAGTGTTCAACATCAGCAAATAACTCTTCATCTAGTGAGGCAGTGAGATATCCTATAGCTTTGTTTATAGCCTTGTGCAGATTTTTCTCCTCGTTGGATAACTCTAAGGGATATTTGGGTCATAAGCAGGGATGAATAAGGCGATCATGGTTATTCAAAAAGATCCTCATCATCTTCTTCCATTGTTGAAAGAATTCAACCGTGCACTTTGGAGGTTGAGTGTTTGTGAAGTTAGGTGTAACATAATTATTCTTCTCCTCCTTGTTCTCCTTAACTGGTTCAACATTGTGTGTCACTTCAAGTTTTGAAGAACTAGGATCTACAAACTCTTTTTGTAGTCTTGAGTTGGTGCTTTGTTCTCCCTCCATTGAATCTCGATTGTTAACTACTATGATACCACTTGTTAGGTCTCTTGAAGTTTAGAGGGGGGTGAATAGACTTCTTTCGATAGATCTTTTTATCAAAAGATGAGATTCAAAAAATAGATCTTGTAAACAAAACACGGAAGACAACACAAGATGTTTTCTTAACATATCAAAAATATATATTCAATAAAAGAACTAATACAAAGACTGTATAGCTGATTTATGAACAAAGTTTCTCACACAGCTAATACAAGAAGCACTCAATGATCAGAGACACACAAGTCGTGTTCTTGATCTTCAACTTAAGTTATAACAATGAACAACCTAAACTTCTTAAAACAACTCTCAATCAATCTTCATCAATCCTCACTATTCAATATAACATCTCACACTCTTCTCTATTTATACATAAAAGTCTATTAACTAAAACAAAAAACATATCTGATGAATATTCTCAAATCTTTATCAATATTTCCTTTTTCTTGACTTCCAAAGATAGCTTCACCTATGATGGCACTGAGATGATTAACCTTGTAAAACCTAGTATCTCGAATCTCTTCTTCAAATCCCTTCATCGAATATGTTGTCTTCATCGAACATGCAATCTTAGATGATAACTAACTTCATCAAATATCTTCATCCTGTCTTCATCGAATGTCTTTATTGATTCTCGTATCGAGTCTTTTATCATACATGTAGTACCTGTGAGGAGTGTCCTAGTTCAGATAGTTAGAGGTTGGGAGGAGCCTTATGGTGCTAAAATTCTGGTTTTTATGTGTTTTCTAGTATGTTGGAGTGAGCAAGGGAGGATCATGGTCAAATTTGAATCATCATGGTCAAATCCGGATTATCATGATCAAATCTGGAGCATCAGTAATGATCCGAGCGATCCTTTAGCTCGGAGTAAGGATCCAAGCGATCCCTTAGCACAGAGTAAGGATCCGAGTGATTCCTTAGTATGGAGCAAGCCTCAGTAGTCCGGAGTAATCCGTAGCGTTGCTAGCTCGGATTGATCCGTAGCATCAATGATCCGGGGTAGCGGAGGTTGGCTTGTGTTTTGGGCCATGTTGACCTAGTGTAACGTGTCTTCTTTGTTATATATATATATAGATACTCGGTATTTTTCGAGAGGGAGAAACCCTAGCCGTTGTCGTACTTTTGGAGAGAGAGCGAGAGACCGAGAGAGCGAGAGAGAGAGAGAGAGAGAGAGAGAGAGAGAGAGAGAGAGAGAGAGAGAGAGAGAGAGAGAGAGAGAGAGAGAGAACATGGTGTGGAAGGTGAAAATCGAATCCTTGGGTCAAGAACGCAAAGTGCAAGCTTCCAATTCATTTTTCCAGCAGTGGTAGGTGGTTCTGTCCCATTGAATCTATTTCAGAGGCTGTGGAAATTCTAAATGTTGAGATTTCAAACTCTATTTTGGTAAAACAGTTTGGTAAGCTATTACATTGTGATGAGTGACCTTGATATCAATATGTATTGAGATTTATTAATTTATATGTGTATATGAGTATGTTGTGTTGTGACTTTTGAATATAGGTGTTGTGGATATATTTATATGTATTAAAGTGTATTGAGTATTGGGATATATGTGTCAGAATTATTATTCTAAAATTTTGATGTGTGATGAAATACTTGTGTGTATACTATTTTATATTAGGTATGGGAAGTTGAGGTCCCATTGAGGGGATAGTCCTGGATTAGACATGAGATGTTGAGGTTCCATTGAGGGAACAATCCTAGATTGGACATGAGATATTGAGGTTCCATTGAGGGAACAATCCATGGGATGGGCATGAGTTATTAAGGTCCCATTGAGGGGATGGTCCATGGTCCAAGAGTGGACACGAGTATTTAGGTTCCATTGAGGGAACCACCTTTGATTCCTTTGAGTGTGGTTCACTGTTACTTTAACTACACTACACTATACTACACATATTTGCACTAAGCATATTGGGGAAAAGATATTGGGTTGGTCCAGGGAGGCATAACCCCTACTGAGCTATGGTTTGCTCACTCATTTTTAATGTCTTTTTCTATAGGACCTAGCAGGCGTTAGGAGACTTCACTATTGAGGAGCATGTGTGTTTGACTTGTAACTTTATTTGAAATATTGTAATTGTTGAGAACTCATGTATCTGTGTGGAATTGATGTATTTATTTGAGACACCGTGTTTTGGGGCTGGTGACCCTACTTATCATGTAACACAGTTTTATTAGATGGAGTGGTTATTATGTGGTTGTGCATGTCATGTATGAGGTTATATCAGGTTTTGGGGTAGCACCCTTGAGGGAGCCCTATTAGGTGACCATTCACTAACCCCTTGTCCTTCTAGGTGCGAGGCATGGGGCATCACTAACCGATTCCTCAGTGTTAGGAAATCCGGGGCGTGACAATATCGATGAATTTGTGTACTAAATTCTGAAGTCTTTCGAATGTTACTTCGAATCTTCTAGTATCAAACCTATTGACTCGATGACTCTTCTAACACAGAACCCTCAACAATCATCTTTGAATGAGTTCTTTGATTTTTTTTCAAGCAAGTTCTTTCGATGAATAGTCTTAATGGTCTTATGTCGTGTCCTTCCGTTTTCATCGAATCTCTTTAATATGTTCGAGAAAGACTATCAAAATTTTGTGAGTCTTGTACCATCTATTAACAAATAGTTCTTTAATTGTATCATTCGAATAACTTGGTTTGATTGTATGATAACAAACTTGATTCGATAAGAGGATCGATTGTTCCAACACTTACCTAACTTCAAACATTATTAGCTTTGTTAACTCTGAAAGTTTCATCTACCATAATTCTATTTCAGCCAACTCAATGTTCAAACACATTTGATGTCTTATTAAAAGCTTGATTTCTTGTAGTAGTAAAAAGGGGTAGAATTACCAACCTAGAATATGTTTTGTGGGCGAAATTATCAAAATCCACAAGAACTGCTTCACCTTCTTCCTCTTGTGTGCAAATAAACAAAGTAAATGAATTTTTTCTCTCTTCCTCCCGCACAACATATTATTGTTGTTGTTATTGTTGTTGTTGTTGTTGTTGTTGTTGTTGTTGTTGTTGTTGTTGTTGTTGTTATTGTTATTGTTGTTGTTAGTATTGTAATAATCAATAAAATCCATAAAATAGCCTTTTAGGGCTCCAACTCCAAATTAGGCTCAATTATAATTAAAACATTCTTATTGTCGGTCACATTATTATCCAGATATTTCTATCCTTAAACAAAGGCTATCTCAAAAGCTTACTAAAAAATATGTCTTTACAAATGTAATATTGAATTCCTCTAGTTGCAATAAATTTAGTTTGATATTCCACACCATTTTGTATAGGAGAAAGTTTACCTTCAATATGAGTTGGATTAACTTCCTTTAACCTAGGACATGACAACATTGAAAAATTCCACTTGTTCATTCAATCATGTGCATGATACATGACCACTAATGAAGTTATGAGGAATAACTCCCACATGAAGCCAAAAGTTTCTTCAGACTAAGACAAATGAAGAGGAATGATGTTGATGCCTCTACAACATCTACATCTACATTAAATTTCATCAATAGGAGATGTCCCCTATCATAGATCGAGTATGTAAAGAAATCACATGACCAGAAAACATACAAGATGCTTTACAATAGAGAAATCAAAAGTCTAGAATTTCACCATGGAATGTGTATGTATGTATGTTCAAAAAGTCTAGGTAAACATTTTACCACAAACAATTAACAAATCTATCATTTTTAGATTTTTTGGTTCATAGGCTTTAATCACCATTAACGTTCAAATAAGAACCACCAAAGTAGCAAATGATAAGTTAATAACTTTTATAGAGTGCATTGATTAATTATTATGCGAGTATATATGGCATCAACAAGGTTCAATTTGTCCACCGTTTGTAAGACTCGCAAAATTTTCTAGCTATTTAAGTTCTTCCTTAAATAGTAATAATAATAATATACTAATAATGTCATTACTAACAATAGTTAGAAAGAATATTTTAGATATTATCATGATAAAAATAAGTACCCAATATAGTCATTTAAATAGCATGTGACTAGTAAGTAGCCGTTAGAATAGTAACTAGCTGTTGGAATAAGTAACTAGCCATTATGAATAGTATCCATTTGAATAGTTATAAATAGGTATGAGTATGAGATTTTATTTATAAGAGAGTATATAAGTAAGAAGAAGAATAATAAGAAGTTATGGCATCAAGCTCTCAAGTACCGCCGTCCGAGAATAGTGTACGAGATGAAGATCGGCGAGCAATACGACTTGAAGTCACAAAGCTATGCTTTGCTGTAGATGAGCTAAATGCTCGTGTCTAATGGCTGCAATATAATGTGACGAGACACGGAAGAAGTTTGAGGTCATTCGTGCGACAACCACGACAATGTTAGCCGAAGGGTTGTATAGCTCTACTGCCAAAGCACAACACGTCTTACGCACATATGCTAATACAATTCAAGAAATTTTATGAAGGCCATAGAATATGATATTAATGTTTATGTTTAGGTTTATAATATTTTATGCTATAATGTTATCTTACTTTATTGTTTATTGATTATGCAATTATATTATTTTATCCGCGTAAATATTAAATACGTTATAAAAATAAAATAATTTCTTATATGTCATAAAATATATATTATGTCATTTAGTTTCTTAAACTAAATTACTATGGGTAAGTAAGTATTACAAGCCTTAACTTTACCAAAAGTATAAAACATAGGTAAGGCCCAAAAATTTGAATGAGGCAGATTCTGGAGGTCCCATTCAAAAATCCATAACTTTAATTATACAGATCTAATTGACATGAAATCAAATCCCATTTGTTCATTTATGACTTATCTAAAATGTGTAGAAATGTCAGAATTTAATATGAAGCCAATCAATTCCAGAAGTTAAAATACTACACATAGGTTCAGTATGAACGGGTAAACATTTTAGTATGACTTTAAAATTCAATAACTTTTGTTATACATATGTAAAAATTATAAAATTGATACCCATTTGTAGATATTTGAGTCAGTAATGCAATACAATTGGACATTTGTCAAAAACTATAAAATTAAAAATGTTATAATTGAATTAGTAGGGAGTACACCAATGTTGACTTTTGATGCCAAAGGAACCTTCTAGGTTAAAAAGTTTTAAAACATTTTTTAAATGGTAGGAGGAGATACCCACATTTTAAGAAAGATAATAGGAGGAAAATAAATCATTATATATATTTTAAATAATTTAATTTAATGCTAAAGTCAAATTCGTACACTATTTTCCACACTATTACACCTACCACCTTACCTATAAATAGCATGCCTCACTTCCCTTCTCAAGCACTCTTTCCATTCAAATAAGCCACAAAACTCTCCTCCAAATACTCCCAAAAAGTTCTATTAACACCCCAATAGTCCTCCAAGCGTTTGCTTCTCTCAATCTTCCTCTCACTTGTTGGAAATTCCAAAAGGTAAATATTTCAAGCATATATTAATCATGTTCTTGGAAGGCTAATCCTCCTCATACATATATATATTATGGATGGCCTTGCCCCTCAATATATATATATATATATATATATATATATTAAATAATATGTATATGTGTATATATAGATTATTATTATTCCATGGAAGGCTAAGCCTCCTCATATATATATATATATATATATATGTTATGGATGGCTTTGCCCCTCAGTATATATATGTATATGATACATATATGTGTATATATAGATTATTATTATTATTCCATGGAAGGCTAAGTCTCCTCATACATATATATATATATATTAGGGATGGCTTTGCCCCTCAATATATATATGTATATTATATATTATATATGTATATGTATACGTATAGATTATTATTATTATCATGAGAAGTTTTTCCACCATAATATACTTATATATGTCTCTCAATATATTATTTATGAATATACTATTATTATTAAAACTAAAATATTAACTTTTAAATTTTATTTCAAGGTTTATAAACGTGGAAGACAAAAAGATTGTAAGGATCCCCTCTCCCTTTCCTTACCACGATCTCCGACGTGGACATTCATTTCCTATTTCTTCTCTATATTTCTATCTCAAGATTTCTCCTCATAATATTATTTTAAGAAGAATTAACTTTCTTTGGCACTTCTTGGAAACTTAGTAATCTAATTTATTGAATGGTGAATACTCCTTTTACTTATCAGGGCTATTATTGCATGACCTTCATTTACGTTGAAATTTACCATTGATGTGATTGTTTGAAAATTTGTGAAGATATGTTTTATGTTTGGCAATATGTTTATGGGTGGTTCCAGAAAGACCTCCAATGCATTGGGTAAAGAACATCACTGGAGAGTGTCAATCCAGTTGATAATAGGTTATGCATGACATCTAGGTGGTGAACCTAGATGAGTAGATATTCTTATTCTTTCATGAGTTGATTATTCTCCATATATTATTCGTTACTTTTAACCTTACTGGGCTATTTGAGCTCATTTCCTTCATGTTTTCTTCCAACCCTAGGGAACTAGGAGAAAGCAAGGATGCTAGGATAATGGTGTCCAGAATGCTTGGAATAAAATCATAAGAAGATTATGCATGTAGTATTTATATGTCATGTAAACTATAATGGGTTATCAACACCTAGTCTCTAAACGCTAAACCTTAGAGATCTTGTGATGAGTCTTGATGTAATAAATAAACCATCGAATTTATGTTGAGCAATAGATTACTATTTATATAATTGTAATATCTTATTTGTCTAACGCACCCGGTCTGGAAGTCCAGATTTGGGGGCATTACACCATTAATACTCTCGATCTATAAGAATGGTAGTAGGGCGAGTCAGGACCGGATAGTGGGTGACTCGAACCCGCTCCGGGCGAGTTTAGGACAGGACTAAAGAGCACGGTGGGTTGGGGCGAGGCGAATCAGATATTTTAAACTAAAACTTCTTTAAAGCATTAAAAAAGGTCAGGTCAGCCAATACTCATGCCCTCTCTGTTATCTCTTCGAGTTGGGATAGGTCGGGTAAAAATAGCCTGGGTCTGGATGAGTTAAGTCCGGTTGGGCCAAAATTGTCATCTCTATCGATATGTTCACTAATGCTTGTACATATGCATTAGAGTTTATTTTTTAATATCATTTTAGGAAAGAATATAGATCCACAAGGGATATGACTGTGTCTGTGAGTCACCTTAATAAGAAAAGACATATAATTTTTTTGAATATATATTATATCATAATCAATCGGTTCAGTTTACAAATTAGTTAAATTGTAAACTCACCATAATATATTAATTTTTTATTTTAAAAAACGTATATTTTTGGTTTATATGATTCAGTTGGATTTATTGGTTTAAATCCATTTGTAATCCGTTCTATACCAAACAAAATCGAGAATCACTGGTTTTTTTAATTTATTATTTTTTCAATAAGAGAATTTTAAAATGAGTAGTGCTAGATACAACCGGCGTTGCGACATCTTTCGCGTTCCTGGCTGACGTGGATTAAACCACCTTAGCATTTTTTTACGATTTGGCGCGCTTCCAAATCATCGCTTGAGCCCCTGCTCAAGGCGTGCTCGAGCCTCGCCTCGAGCAGAGATTCGAGCATGGACTGGAGCATATCTGCTCCAGGCCTGCTCAAACCTCTGCTCAAGCCTCTGCTCGAGGCATGCTCGAGCCTAGCCTCGAGAAGAGGCTCGAGCAAATTTTAAGGCGTGCTCGAGCCTCGCTTTGAGCAGGCTTCGAGCCGATATCGATCATCTCTCCCAAGGCCAGTTCTACGGGTTTCTGGGTTCCGTCAATTGTAATTTCCGACGAAAACTTCAAATGGTCATAACTTTGCGTACGGTGGTTTGACATAAGCCCATTTTTTTTATTTGTAGATATCGACGAGATTTTATGCCAAAAAAAAAAATCTCTTTCCGATTTTATGCCATATTTCTGCCTCTTTCCATCCAGATTCATGGCTAAAGGCTCTTTCCTTCCTCCCCTGCGCTTTTTCTCTCTATCACAGATTTGGTTAATTGAGCGTTAAGTTTTAACGGCGACGTAATGTCGGTTGCAAATAACATTTTTGTCGATATTTTATGCGTCTATCCCAAAACGCCTTAAAGGAGCGGGGAAACGTTGGATCGACAATTTTGAAAATTTTGGAACTCCTGCGTCTCTCTCTCTCTCTCTCTCTCCACGTCCATGTGCAGGTCCTGTATTCAGACCACTTCAACCCTAAACGAAGATCGAATCCGTTATATCCTTCTGTCCTAGCTCTATGGTTTTCTTCTTCTCCCCCAATTCCAGAAACTAGGGCTTCTGATGCCGCTCGCGGATGAAAATTCTGGTTCGGATCGAAGAAAATGAGCGCCGGTAGGGACAGTGGCAGCGGCGTCGATGACAGTGGCGGATACTTCCACGTCGTTCAGCCACTTCGTGACCCACAATCTAACTGGTCCGTCGATCTAGCCAAGAACCTCGAAGGGTATTTGTTCAAGATTTGCTCTGGTGAGATCTCCAGAGAAGACGGCAACCACCTCTCCGTGAACTTCGCCGAAGGTTCGGGACTTCCGTCTGCGTTTAATGTGGCCGGTTTTTTTTCGTGTGTTTTTTTGTTCCTTGGTTTGTGTGATGTCTTTGACTCAGATGTTCTGTGTTCAAAACTGTAGCTGCTCTACTGCTACAAGGCTCCATTCAGGTGTATAGCAAGAAGGTGGAATATCTCTACACCCTCGTTTTAAATGCTTTGGAGTTCATTTCACAGAAGAGGTTTGATTTATATTTTCGTCGTCGTTAATTTTTACTTTGTAAGTTAAATGCAAATCGTGTTTTTGTTTAACTGTTTACTTGGCTGGTTAGTTGGTCTTTTTAGAAAAGAAAATGCAAATAGTGTTTCTGGGTTTAATTGATACCAAGGTTGTACGTTTTCTTTCTGCTCTATGCATTATTGGATATTAGAGACTATCAGTTATCCTATAGCAAGTTCACGTGGAATTTTTATCACAAAAATCCACCTTTAGAGGCACTTGCTGTAGGATGCTCTTGTAATAAATACTTTGCTCTTGATTAAATTCACCTGTTGTTTCTCGGTAAAATATGGAGTGAAGGGTAGCTATTGGCACGTCTTAGGAATCCTTATAGTTCTTTGTACAGATCATTTTATGTGCTGAACTGCTGATTTAATTACAATTTCTTACATCTTAAGAGAAAGAACAGTATTAATAAGAGTGTGTAGAAAAGGGAATATTGGCCAGTTAAGTTCTAGGGGGCCACATCTTTACCTGCCATGTCATTACAATTCATTTCAGAAACAATAATTTTTTGACTCATTCTCTCAATTAACTTCATTCCTATTTATCCAGGTTTCATGCTGCTTCTGTTTTAAACTTTTTATACTCCATGATTAGCTTGTAGATTTACTTTATTTAGTTTTAGGCAGCCGGATCAAGGAGAAAGTTCATCAGGCCAAGCTGAAGAAAGTGGTTGCCATGCGGTTTCTTCCGAAGATAGTGACATATATTGGGATCTAGATAAGGCCCAAGGTAGTTTGATGCTATCATTTACTCATTTTCATTTTTGGTGAAGTTTTGTGGCTTGATTGGCTACAACTTTTTTACATTGCAGTGGAAGCCAAAGGTATTAATTTAGTAACCCACAAAGATGCTCCTTTGAATCACTTTTCAAAGCCACCTGCAAATCTGGTTGTTCTTGAAGGTGATTGCTTGGACAATAGTGGTGATGGAGGGGACTTGGAATCCTATCTGGTAAAATGGTTCTTGATGTATCTTAATATAGCTGCTAGGATGTCTTTATTATTGGACTGAATATTTTAACATACATTTCTTTTGCAGTTAGCCACCAGCAATCTTTATCAAGATTTTATCCTTCTAGACCCCTGTGATGCAGTATCACTTCATGAGTTTCTGAAGGAGAATAACGCTGATAAATCACATGGTAGTGTCTACAGAACCAACAATTTGAGTTCTCGGAAGAATTTTCAGTCTCCCTCAAGACAATCTGGGGGAACTGCTCGAAAGTCATCTGTTCGAAAGACCCAGGATGTGAATTTTGATCAAGCCCCTCTTTTTGGTCCTGACTGTGGTGTTAACAATCGAGACACTGGCTCTGATCCTCCTCCACATGATTCTTCTGAAAATAATTTTGATTGTACAGTGGATGATGTTAATTGTGGACATCAGTACTCAGATGACGAAGATGATGAAGATCCATGGAAACCTTTGAATCCCCATGAACCTGGTGATTTAAAAATAAAGCCACACAAGAAAGGTGGTTATTTTTTTTCCTATTATTTTCTGTATTGTAGTTTTAAAATCATGTTACTAAATTTCCCTTCCCGTATGTTACTCTCAAGCAGTGAAAGCTTCCAAGAGGCTTGAGGTAAATCCTTCCATTAGGCAGATTCATAGAGAATTTCCTCTTGCAAAGTTGCGTGATCCCATAAGTTCAGAGTTGACAGAAATATGGCGGGCAAATTGTTGTGCCTCTGAAAGGCAACAGGAGTCCAGATCTCCTCCAGTTTATGAAAAGGTTTTTCATTGATGCAACAAACATTCCTTCTTTTGTGTGACAATGCAGAGTTATCTTGATTGGTGACTTGGTTTCTTGTCATTTTAATTGCAGCTGCGGCAATCACTTTTAAACAGAGTACAAGAAATGTGTGATGATTTCTCTAATGTTGAGTTCAATAATGCGGATAACACATATGATGATGGAAGCCCTGACTTTGGGCAACCTGATTTTGACATTCCGGAAAGTATGCAAATGGATGGAGGGTTACCTCATCTCAGTGATAAGGTTTGACAGATTCATAACTTAATTCATATTTTGTGTTGTTATAGTTACATCATGCATTAAAGTTGTCTGTGCAGCATGTTGATGATGCAGTTCATGTTGACTTAAATGGTGCTTCTGGGCATGAAGATCATAGTTCACAAAAGAACCTAGAAGATCTATGTCGTTCTCACCTAGTAAGCATTTAGCGTTTTTAAAAGTTTATGTGCCTAACGGTATTAGTAACATATATTATTACTTCTTCAATCACTCATGTCCAAAAACTGTGATTAGTGATTAGAACATGTCCAACAGCTTAGTTATATACTTACTAAAGCTATATTTAGCTAATAAATTACTCCAACAAGTTAATTATTGCATTAGCTAAATATAGCTTCAATTATAATTTTATGTAAATTTTTCTTAAACTTTTAATTTTTAGCTAAAATGATGCATCATCATTCAATCTCAAACTTTTTCAATAACCTAAAATACCCTACGTCCAACCCAAGCCTGTTGCAGCATCTCCTGTCGCATCGCTGCTCATCCCCCCTCCCTGTCGTGTCACAGTGCCTCTGCCCCACAGTCATCTCTCACCCAGCCCTGTCGCAGCACTTTTGTCCCACCGTTGCCCCCCACCCTTGTCGCCGCCTTTACTGTTCCAATTGGTAGATTTTGATCCGCTTCTACTGTGCCAATTCGCAGCTAGAGAAACGTTGTTCATGCTCAACGAGGGGCTATGGGCATGAAGGGTTAAATGTTGCCAGATTTTGAAGGCTTAATTTGAAAAAATAAAATTAAGTAATAAATAGCTAAATGTACCGTTGGAGATGGTATTAGCTAAAACTATATTAAGGTAATTTTTTTTATTTTAGTTAATAACATTTAGCTATAACTGTGGGATGCTCTTAATTAGAAAATGATGGGTTTTGTATATAAACTTCATTTCTGCACACATGCATTATATATGGCCAGACAAAAAATAATAGTTGTTTTTTAATTATATTTAAATAAAATAAAATAATAAGGATACTAAAGTGAAAGCAGGTGGAAAAAGCCTCGGCTCAATGATAAGTTTGGCCCAATGTTAATGCAATGTTTGCAAGGATTCAAGACTCCTCAAATACATGTACAAATTGGAGCATTAAGGAGATGGACTCTGTAATTTTATAAAGTGGTGTTAAGTTGAAAACTTATGTTCTTACGTAGGATGCACTCCTTGCCAGCATAGCTGAAACTGAGAATCAGACTGAATTAGCTGCTCGGGTTTCATCGTGGAAACAGAATATTGAGGAAAACTTGGAAGAGCAGGTAAAACTCCGTTTGCACTCGTTTTTCTAGTGGCCTGAATAATCATACATGGTTTTTGCTGCAGGAGTCTCACCCTCCGTTTGATATACACCACTATGGAAATATTATTATGGACAAACTTGCACTGCAAGCAGACAGTGGAAATTCCTTGAGCTATTTAGACATCGTCCAAGGCCAAGAAAAGCATGATGTGGCGCGATCATTTTCTTCGCTTCTACAGTTGGTAATTCTCATGCTAGCTTCTACTTCGATGTCATTAATTTCTGTCCAGAAACTAGATACATATTAAAAATAGAAATTATGTCAGGTGAACGATGGGAGTGTTGAGCTCGACAAGCGCGGGGGGTGATGGAAAGTCCATTTGCTTTACTTCAGAAAACCCCTTCTATGTCCAGCTTCTTGGCCACGACAGACAACGGGAAGGCCAGCGTTTTGAACAGCCATTGAAAAAGGGCGGTAAGTCTCCGAAACGGAAAAGAGACATCAAAGGTGATCCCAAGTTAGCAAGAGAAAAATCTCGTAGACTGGGTTCTTCCTCATCTCAAGGGTTCAAGACGTCAATCGCATCACAGCATTACGCCAAGTTCTCTGCCGATCGCAGGAACATTGGAAGCAGTAGGTGCACTCCCGAAGGTAAGAGGAGGCGCAGGACTCTTGTGGAGCCTATTGACATGCCTTCTGCAGGGTAACACGAAAGCTCAGTAAGTAGTCAGTCATTAGGGTATTCAATTCTCACCGCCTGGCCTTTTGGGATAGTGTAGGTCACTAACATTGTTCATGGCCGGCAACTAGCTCTGTACAATTTATGTTCTTAATTTGTGTAAGTTAAAGTCTTGACAAAGCCCTGTAATTTAGTGCTTAGTTAACAGATTTAGCATTGGTTATGTGCTCTCTGTACCATAGACTATAGACTCGAAGGCTGTAATTTGCAACCCTAATTTTTCAAAATATCGCCTCACCATTTCCGCTTTCTAGGGTCGTAGGCGTACGTGTGTTGATTCAATTGGGCTGAGCATTGAAAAGCTTGGTTTACTAGAGCAATAATAATAGGTTTTTTTATAAAAGTTTATTTCTCTATATTTAAAAAAAAGTCATAAAATTATTTTTATAGCAGATATTTTATATTTAATTTTTTTATTAAATTTGTATAGTATTTTTTAATATATTAGAAAATATTATTTACTCTATAATTATTAAATTATATATAAATTTTTTTTTTAATTCCTTTTTTATGTATTTTATAATATTTTTTTATTTTATATTAAATTATAAAAAAATATTATTAAATAAAATAAATAATATAAAATATTATTTTAATGATATAGATAGTGATTTAAAGAATTTATTATGATGTATATTTGTACATGAAAGCAAAAAATAATTTAAAACTATAAATTGAAAAAACTTATTGAGAGGCTTATGTGAGTGCTCTAAGGTCTCCTTGTGTGTTCAATCGAATGCCCATAATTTTATCCAGGATGAGGCCCCATTGTCTTGCTGTGGTGGGATTACAACTTTAAAGCCTCTTTTAACAGTGATATTTAAAAAGTGAATGCATACATATAAAATGTCCTCCACCATGCATCCTAATGTTAGGGTTAAAGTTTATTTAAAATTTACATGAAATAGCTATCTTTACAAAATTTAAGTAGTTATATTTTATAAAATATTAATTTTATTATTTATGTCCAATACCACCACCATCAAAACACGACTATTGCAACAACCTCAACCTAGGGGGCATTATCTTCCATGGCTTGATTTGCTTGAATTAGTAATGTGTTATATTAATTGCCATGAGGATTATCAAATTGATGCAGAGACAAAACCATGGAGAAGTTGATTAAGATCTATCCAGTCAAAAACCGAAAGCTTGATTGTTTTAGTAGATGAAGACAACGATAGGGATGAAGATAGAGTGGTCGTCGTAGGCAATGTTTACATCAGCATTAGTGAGGAGCTTGATCATTTTGATCTTGAAAGGTCAAGCTAATTTTTGGCTTGTTTGGTGGGATGGAGGCAGGAACGATTTGCTTGATCCAATGAAGAGAGGAGGGAGGGAAAGTGATTATTTTATTTAAAAATAATATATATCCAGTGGAATTCACTATGAGTGATTTGGCGAAAAGCTGAGGTTATGTTTGGTATTATTTTTGGTTTTTTTTGTTTCCAAAAGGTATTTTTAAAAATTATATTTGGAACTGTTTTTTAACAAATTAAATATAGTTTTTTTATGAGAGTAGTTTTTTGTAAAATTGAAAACAGATCTAGGGTTATTGGGGGAGGGTCGTGCCATCGCCGTATTATGTAGGGGGGCACTACAACATCATCAGGCTGGCAAGGGGGGCATTGGAATGCAAATTTGGGGTCCCTGCGCCATCGCCAGACTAGTCAAGTGAGGCATCATCGGATTGGTAAGGGGGGTCATCACAACGTAGATCTGGGACTGTTGCGGCGTCACTGGACTAGCAGGGGAGGCATCAGAACGCAAATCTGGGGCCAGTCGTCGGACTGGTAGGAGGGGTGTCACAATACAGATTTAGGCCTATCGCGCCGTCTCCGGACCATTAAGAGGGGCATCACAATGCAGATTTGGGGCCATCACAACATCACCAGACTGACAGGGGAGGCCGTCGCAATACAGATCTGGGCCCACCGCATTGTCACCATCCTCAAATTTCACGGAACAGTCCGCAGCAAAGTGACCAAATTTTCTACAGTTGTAGTAATCTTGTGTGCGGGGGCTTGATCGCTCATTCCTTCTAGAGGATGATTAGGATCCTCCTTTTCTTCTCTTCTTGTTTTTCATCAAAAAGTTCTTGAATGACTTTAAAAGAAGAACAATCTCCACAGAATCCGAGGCTGAGTTGTCAGACTCTTCAAACTCCTGCTCCTGGATGCTGAGAGAATCATTCGTAGCCTTAAGAGCCACCATTTTTTCTTTCTAAGCTATTTTCTCATCTCGGTCAGCGAACTTGAATCTGACCTCATGAGTCTTTAGCTGTCCATAGATTTCTTCGAGGGGTTTGTATATCCAGTGGCTTGTGGCCCGCATTTGGAGCTGTTTGGAGTAGTAGTGGTTAAGCAGAGATCGAAAGAACTTGTCGTTGATTTAGAAATCAGAGTAGCACTCATTGACCGATTTTAGGTCAAGAATTAGTTTTTCGAATTATATGTAAGTGCTTTCGAGAGATTCTCTTGGTTTATACATAAAGCTCCTAAACTCCTGCCTAAGAGTGTAGATGATATTCTGCATCTGGACTAATTTCCTTCATAAAGAATTATCAGCTTGTCCCAGACTGTCTTTGTTGTTGTACAACCTTGGATGTCCACGAATGAGTTTAAGTCCAGTGAGAAGGCGACATACACTATAGCTTTCGCATTTGCAAATTGCCACACCCTTTCTTCATTTGTCAGCTCGACGTCTATCTTCGATCTTCTTACTCCATTTTCTATGATTGTCATCGGAGTGGAAACTTCCTGATGAAGGCAGGGCCACATTAGATAATCCTAGAAGGTCATAAACATGCGCATGCAAACCTTCCATTTGGAGAAGAGTTCGGGTGTGAATTTGGGAGGTTTGGTTAGAGTGAATGCAGAGCTCCTAAAGTGGGAAGCAGCGGCTTGAGTGTTTGCGTTGTGTTGCCATTGTCGCTTTGTGTTGTATTAGGCTCTGGAATAGTTTTGTTGATGTTGACATTGTATAATATGCTGCTTTCTTCAGTCATTGCAGAAGTTGCGAGCATGAGATCTCTACTTTGAATAGGTATAACTTGTTATGATACCACTTGTTGGTACCTGGGGAACCTAGAGGGGGTGAATAGGCTCTTTTGAAATTTCTTTGCGGTATACAAGACAACTATATTTCAATTGAAAGATAGAACAGTGCAGAAGACAATTGAAACTAGTGGAAGTATTTTGTGTTTATTATCAAAAGATAATTACAACAAAAGTGAAAGTAGGTCAAGCCGTTTTCACTGGCTTTGATTCTAGTGAACAAATCTCTCTTTTGATTACAGTTATACTCTATGACCTTTCAAATGAAGTTTTTATAGACACACTTTAACACACGATTGTTGATGTAAGCCCCATCTATACAAGTATACAAGTATATCTATTTATATACACGACCCTTGGTCAAACTTGTTGAAACACTAATGGTCTTCTTGGGATGATGAGCTGCTTTGATGTTCTTCTCCTTGGAAATCTAAAAACATCTTTCCCTTGGTACGCTGAGAGTACTCTCTATGACGTGTTGAAATAATGGATTTCGTTAATTTGATTTCGCATGATTCTAACTATGCATTAAGATAAGTTACGACGTACCAGAGAGATCCATGTGTAATATGTCATTGAGAGCATTTTAATGAAAAAACCTTATCTTACCTTGGGACCGAGCTACTTATTTTAACTTTAAAGAATGAGTTTGAGCACGTGAGGATGATCCGGAGCATTTCTTCCTTAATCCGGAGTATGGAGACTTAATCTATGGGTTTAAGTGATTCAGATGCTTATTTCGTATCAAGACTCCTTATTCTGGATGATGGAGGCTTATTTCGTGTCTTTAAACGCTTACTCCATGTAAACGAAAGACTCGGATCCTTACTCTATATCATGACTCCTTATTCCGTGCGATGGAAACTTATACTGATCAACGTTTGTTTGCTTATTCTGTGTTATTGCAAAACTTAGATCCTTATTCCGCATCATGTCATCTTATTTCGCGTGATGGAAGCTTATGCCAAGCTTTTGTTCACTTATTTCATGTTATTGCAAGGTTTGTATTGCTTATTCTGCATGACTTCTTATTCCGTGTGTTTGGAGAGATTGTTAGGGGGTTTTTTGAACCATATTTTAATGTCAAATGAAAGGAATTTTTATGAGAAATGAACATGGTTCACCTTTATTTTAATATAATTGATTAATTAATGAACTGATCTCCTAACATAGTGAATGTAGAGCCTTTTGTATTGTTTGTATTATTTTTGAATGAAGAATAGGCGAATACAAGGTTCAAAGAAAGAAGAAAGAAGTGAAAAACAATCTGCAGAGAATGGTCAATTGAAATTTAGAATGACCATGAAGATTTTGAATGACCAAATCAATCGACCACACTTTCGGGAACTATTGGTCATTTGTTGAAGATGGTTGACTGAATTTCAGTCGACCAAATTGAATGACCACGTACAGTTTCTACATGATGTGCACTGCAGTTCAATGAGACACTACATATGCCACCTGTACGGCTCACAGCTCTTCATTAAAAGATCAAACGACTTTTCTTCAAGTATTTTGAGAGGGAAACAAGTTTCAAACATTGAAAGGAACAGTTATTGACGGTTGGCCAGTTCGCTTACCTTGGGAATTAAACAAAAAGGGGAAATCATGTAACTTTTTGGGGGGGTCGTTCGGGGGAGAGAGAGAGAGAGAGAGAGAGAGAGAGAGAGAGAGCATTTTGGGTTTCCAATGGCAATAACATTTGTATTGTTTGGTACAATAGTAGTTTAAGCCTTCATGGGAGGATGATGGATGTTGATGTAAACTTGTGATTTTCATTTCTTTTGGTATGTTAATTTCAATTCCTTTCTTTGTTTATCAAATCTCTTGAATATGCATATTAGAATTAGGTTTGGCCATCCTAATTCTTGTTTAAGGATTATTAATTATGGATTGGAAAAAGACATTGATAACCGAATAGTTAAGAGATTTGACTTGGAAAGAATATAATTTGTGAAAGCTAATATTCTTTCTTGTAACGTAGTTAAGATTGGTGTGATGCCAATCTACACTCAAACAACTTGAGCCCTTAATGGGTTACTCGTCCCCCAAGCTAGGATTTCCACTCGGCTAGATCACTCGAAAGAGGCAAGTTTATACAAAAGTGTTGGGTTCTAGATAAAAAGAAAAAGTTTGAATTAGCATGCTTAAATAACTTGGAATGCATAAACTACATCAGTTGAAATCTGAATCCTTATTTCTCCCATAAGATCATTTACAGTAGTTTTGTTAATTTCATTTACAAACTTGAAACTTCCAATTTTTATAAAACCAAACTTCAACTTCAATTATGGAATTATAAAATGAACTTTACACTTAGCCACCTTTCATGTGGGTTCGATATCCAGACTTAAGTTCACTTTATTACTTGTAGTGATCCGTACACTGCGTAAATCCTAACAGAGATATACCAAGTTTTTGTTTTCTTACTCCGTGTTAATGAAAGACTCAAATTCTTATTCAACATCATGACCTTAGTTTTTTACCAAGCACTTGACCTCACTCATGTTAATCCAAATTAGGATTATATATATTGTCCTTAGTCGCTCATCCGGAAGAACTCGCTTTCGATTACTTTCGTGCTTTTCAATCTCTTTATTTACGATTCAGGATTTATCAATATGACTTATCTTTTGCAACATGTTAGTAAACAGACATAGAGACCTCAAATCGAATTACATATGGTTTCACTTGCACCTTCCAAATTCTGGGTTTTATTCAACAACTACTTATATGGCATAATTAATTTTCCAACCATACCCTCCATTCATTCGTGTCCAGGTGAAGGCAGCAGGAGCTGAGTCGCAAGTAGATCCAGTTAAGGCATCGCAGAGGGAGTGGACAATGTCAGAGGTTGAGGGTAGGGCCGATGGTAAGGGGTTGGAGGGTGTGAGTAATGTCGGATCATGTTTCTGTGCGGCCGCAAAGGGCAATGTGGGAGATGGTGGAGGGCAGCGACGACACGGAGGTAAAGGGCAAGACCAACAACGATGGATTAGAGGGCATGGGCAACATCAGATCATGTTTTTGTGTGGCCATAGAGGGCAGTGATCGTGTCTATCGTCCATCATTCGTCGTCTTCGAGGCCGGCCTATTCGAGGAAGACAGAGAGTAGGAGGAAGCACAAAGGTTCTTCAAGATGGAGGGTGAGGGCGGTGGAGGGGGAGAGAGAAGAGAGTGGTTGACTTGCCTTGACAACGGCATGCGTCGAGGTGACAATGCTAATTTCTAAAAAGGCAGGGTCTCCAAACACGATAATGCAAGGAGGATAAATTTTGAATAGATTTATAATTTCCAAACAAAGAGCCTATTTAGGGTATTGAATATCAATCATGGTTAAGGTAATAAATTATTCTTATTCTCATTCTCATTTTCATTCTATTCATTCACATGCTAATTTTATTCTCTCCATTTTTATTTTCACGTACCAAACGAGCTCTTAAAGTTGATAATTTATTTAGCTATAATTTATTTATAATGAGCATACTACTAACCCTTAGGGCTATAATTAAAATTCTTTATTTTTTTAAAAATTTTCTTAAGTTTTGAAATATGTTTTTTTTCTAATTACCACCTTTAAAAAAGGTAAAAAAAACTTTTACATTGTAAGTTGAGTGTAAAACGTAGTCCATTCTATTGTAGGCATAAGCCTAAATGAGCTCTTTAATAACCCGGGTTTGATGTTTTAGAAGATAACCCTATAAGGGGATATTTATTTGAAAAAACTAATATCAGTACATTGATGTAGACGTCAAATGAAACATTTTGACAGTAAGTGGGCTCAATTTAGAGTTGATGCTTTGAAAAGGTAGTTTAATAATTTTTTAATATTTTTAGGAAGAAATTATAAAAGGGATATAGAATAACCCTATTCCCCAAATTGAAATTCATTTTTACCTTTCTAGAAAGAAAAGGAGAGGAAAAGGAGAGAAAAAGGTAGGGAAAAGTATATTTGGGGCGTTCTGGACTCAAATAAACCGTAATTGAGGTAGGGATTCGTGTTTTAGACCTTATTTTACTTGTTTCTTAGCATGTGGTAGTTCTTAAACTCATGAAATGTGGTGAATTGATGTATATGGGCGGAATGACCCATATGTATATGGGATATTGATTTTGGTGATTTTAATGTGTTTTGAGCTATGGTAGAGTACCCAAAATGTATTAGGAGATGTTTAGAGATTGATTATAGTGACTTTGGGGCATGAGATGCTAGAATTTGAGTTATAGCCGTCTGATTCTAGGTTTGTCGGAGGCCAGTAGCAGCCAATGGGGATAGCTAGTGGTGGCGTTGACATGATTGGTCGCGGATGGTTTATGTTCCACTACGACTGGTGGGGTTCACTTTGTGCCAATTTGGGTTCATCGTGACTTACAAAGAGCAAAAAATGCAAACTATTTCTGAGATGAGATTGGTCGCGACCAAATTGGTATCCGCTGCAACCGAAGGGGTCTCAGTTGCAGTTAGTAAGAGTTCCATCGTGGTTAACGTGGGTTATGGCCAGTGTGTTGCAGTATCGATCCGCCATTGCAGCGATGGAGTCCATCATGGACGATTCTATATTTTGAGATTGTTTACTTTGTTTCAGGTGTTGTTTGGCCTAGGTTGAGTCTCAATGGGTCCTAGAGGTGCCTAAGTGACCTTAAATGCGTGGTTTGGGACCGAGAGTCTATGGTTGAGTGTGTGGTTTAGGACCAAGAGTCTATAGTTAAGTGTGTAGTTTGGGGTTAAGAATGTATAAGTTGCGTTCTGTAAGTTTTATTATGTGATGAGGGATATGTTTGTGTCCTTTGTGATATGCATATGATGCCATGATTTATGTTGTTTGTTGCATGTGATGCCATGTGTATAGAATGCCTTAATAATGCCATGAGATGTGATGCCATGTTATATGAGATGTTATGACTGGTGCATAAGATGCCTTGTGATGATTGATGTATAAGATGTTTTGTTATGATTTGTGAGGCTATAGGATAAACATATGCCTGTGAGGCTGTTTGTGGTATAAGCCTGTGAGATTAAGTTGATGGTGCTTGAGAGGCATGGCTTGGTTAGAACCTAAGAGGTAATGATGATAATGTGATTATATGGATTAAAAGAATGATAATGTGATTATATGGGTTCAATGTGACACTACACAAGCACATGCTTACACTGTACATATGACTAGAGTATGAGTTGGGATGGGTCGGGAGACATGATCCCTACGAGATGGGTTTCTCACCACTCTAGTTATGTGTTTGTCTTATTTGTTTCAGGTTCCTATAGAAGCTAGGAGGTTCACCCAAGGTGATGACTCTATATTTGTTTTTTTTGTTTGGACTGTGATTGTAATAATATGATGTAATCCCGTGGGAAAACTATGTATGTACTATTTGGATTGAAATGAGATTTCTATTTGTATACTATGTTTGGTTGTTTGATATGATGATTTGGTAGGAATGGCCCTCATACTGAGGTCCCTTAACTGACTTCTTGTCCCTTTAGATGCGGACATGAGGATTCACTAACCAGTTTCTGTGAGTTGAAAGTTCGAGATGTGACAGGCTCAGTCCATTTAAGAAAATATTTTTATGAACTGAAAATGGAGTGATCTGGTACGTCCTACATGCGGACTAGAGTGATCCGTGGACCGGCTAGCATTTTTTATTTTAATATTTTTACTAAAATTACTATTACAAATTTTACTAATATTAATTAAGATATTCAGTCACTCACTATTACAAATTTTAAATTTATATTTATACCCGTCATTTATTAATATTGGCCCAAAAATTAAAATTATTAGTTAATCAGCTGTTGTTCATGCAATTATAACTCTTATATATATATATATATATATATATATATATAATAAGAACGTGAGGTCAGCTTCTTAAAAAAATTTAATCTAGACCCTTAGATGTTATAACCAACGGTCCAGATTAGACTTTCGATTTATCAATTCCTCGAGTTTTAATTTTGAAATTCTTCCCCAACTGTTGTTTTTTCAATCTACAAGACACCCATTCGATCAAATATGGCTTTATGTGTTTTAATTCTCTCTTCCTTGCACTTTTGTATGTGAATGATGAATATTTTGCAGTAGAATAAAAAAATTACAATTTGGTTGTAATGGCACATATATGTGATTTAAAGTTGTTCCCTTGGATATTTTGCTATTTCAAATCAGACTATTGTGTTAAGTTCTTGTTTTGTCATCTGAGCACCCTTCCAACATTCTCAAAATAAATATTTTAAACACAAGTATCATTACAACTCCCAGGACTTATTATCATGTATACTTGTTTTGCTGTTGTTGATATTGACTGCATATGTACTTGTTTTGATGCCATTGTTGAAGTTAGTAATTAGTGATGACCGAAGCACTTTAGTTATTAAAGTATAAAATCCACTGCTGCAGCCTTTTAGATTAGGCACGGAAACATTTCCACTGCGCTAACTCTATCTTCTTCTATCCCCTTGTCCCTAGTATATTTTTTTAACCTATAAATGTTGAGCATAAATCTCAGACGCATCCATTTTGAGTTCAAAAGTACAACGTCATTAATCATAATGTTAACACACTCTTCACATCAATTTTCATAAAAAGATCCTTTACCCAAAAGTGAAATTTTTATGAATATGTCCATTAAAATTATGGAAAAACATTAGACATGGTATTCATTTAAAGGCTCTTAGTAAACTCTATTGGTGAATTTTTTACAAAAACATTAAAATATAAATTTAATATTTGTTTTATAGAACTAACATTACTCATCTAAATTAGGCTGTGGTCCTCTTGTGTCATGTTTTTTTAAGCATAAATGTCAAGGAAATTTTTTGTGTAGACAAGACATATCCATGTTAATTTCTTACCTAAAGAATCATTACACCATAAAAGGAAAATTATGGGTGATATTACATACATGTTGAATTTTTTGATTCAATGGTGTTGTACTTTATAGGATATCTTGAATCCAAAGATTAGCTTGGTTATATATGTAATGTGCTAATGAATGAAGTAAGTATAGTAACAGTTGCAATTTTGGAGCAAATGTATGCATGTGACTAGTGCATGCATTACGTGTTTGCTACAGTTGCAGGAAACTACTAATTGATAGTACCATCTCTACTTTTATCTTCACTGTTATAGCCTTCTAGATTAAGCATGGAAATATTTCCTTCTATAATGACAACTGCTATCTCTCATGAGGCCTCAATGGAGATAGTTTTATGAAAATTTTGTTTTTATTTGCTTTTAATGATTTTGATGTGCAATTTTTGGTTATCCATTACAAATATTGGCATTGCCACTATTTGTAATTTGAAATTCTGGTTAGGATTGTAAATCATATTTTATAAATCATTAGCTTTCGATCAAGAATCTAATACATTTCATTAACAACAGAAATTTATCATTTGATTTAGCATCACTCATTATATTCTGTTATTAGCCAAAAAAATTGGCGTGGAATAAAGATCCAAATTATTCATGAAATTTGAAAGTTGTTTATATCATATTTTTAATATTGCATCGCAATGAAAGTATTTATACTGCAAATCATTGAGGCATATGGACAATCAAGCTTGCCAGTTAACAATTTACTTTCAATTGTTGTCCCTTGTAAAGCTTTTTTGTTAGACTTGCGTATAAGAATGTATATAGAATGCTAGAAGTTGTCTTCTTTGTTTCTTCTTCAATGGGCAATCACGAGTGTGTTGAAAGCACCCTTAACGCTCGAGCTTCAAAGAAATCTATTGCCCATTTCTCCCACATCAAACATTAAATATTTCTGTTTGTGAAATTTGTTTGTGACATTTTTTTTACCTGATTTGCTAACATTATGACCTTATAGCTTCAAAGAAAGCCTATCAACAGCACTAGCAGCAAGTGTTTAATCCTGTCCAAAAATCCTATCTACAATATGCTATGATTTCCTATCCAAAGTTGGCTCTTAGGATACAACCACAACATCAAGCTAAAATTGGCTTAATAAGCCCTTCATATGGAAAGGAACCGGACATACAAATAAGGAATTTAAAAATGAAACAATAGAATAATCAATTATCATTGTAAATCCATAGATAGTAAGAATTAGTACATTTCGGTAAGACCATTAGCCATGTGCATTATATCCTATAAACCCTCAAAAATTATGCAATGATGGGTATTTGAAGTGGGGTAAATCTTTCACTCTCTGAGGCTCTTGAAAATAGTCATTTGGATAATTACAAACTTCTCCAAACTCACACCAATCCCACCACTCAACTATCACTAATAGTCACTAATCTTGTAGTAACTAGGCCCCAAATGAGCGGGAGAAGGCCGCCTTATATTAGAATGTCGATTCAATATAAAATCAATTTGATCAAGGAGAGTGTGAGGTAAAAACAACGCAAGCCACCTTAAACAATATATCATAGTATGAATTTTAATACTGTTATGTGAATCTCTAATTTTTTAAATAGCTATTTTTGTTATAAAATATCAAATGGCCATGGATGCGATTCGAAATCAACAAAAAACTATAAAAGATTTTACCTAATCAATTTAAAAGTTTTAATTGATAAAAAAAATATAAGTCAAATAATATTTTTTAAAAAATTATTAAGAAATAATATTAGAGCATATTGTAATTCGCCGAATGAACCTGCTTATACCCATATTTTTAATAATCCTAATTTAGCGTGGTCCAAGGCTCATGAACTGCTAGCTTGTTTTATACCCCAAAGCTTAGAGCAACTCCAAAAGGCTTTCTATTCTATACAAATAGAAAGTCAAATCTAAAAATTCCACTCTAACAAGCTTTCTATCACACTCTACAAATAAAATTTGCTATAGTTACTCTTTATTTTTGAAGAGTAACTATTAATTTTTTATATCTTATCATATTATTTTCTTCTTTTCTCGCTCATTTACTTTCTCTCACTGTCTTTTTCCTCCGCCACTCCAATCTCCCCCTCCTCCACCTCCCAATTCTCCTCCGTCGCTGCCACCTCCTTACATTGACCCCCTCCCCCTGTCTTTACACCCCCACCTCCCAATTTGTTCCCCCTACCTCCATTTACACCACCACCTCACGTATTTTCTACCCCCACCTCCCAGTTCATCACTGCCACCTGCACAATCACAGTCACCTTTGCCTGTACGGCTGTACCTTCCCCATACATAACAACCCCACCGTTGGTTCCTAGCTCCTATTCCATGCCAAAGAGCTACACTTATTTTTGATTTTTCCATCACCTCTGTGCCTATTCCATCTCTTATGCAAGTTTATTAAAAAGTTATTATTTTAATAAAATAAATATAATTTAAATATTACTATTGGAAATTGGAATATATGTTAAAAAATACTTTTCTAAAAAAAATTCAAATGTGAAAAAAATTTAAAAAATATTATTGAAGATACTCTTACAAGCTATGAAATGAACTATAGGCACACCACGCTTACTTAAATGTAAGCCTAAAGAAAGTTGATATATGGTTAGTATATTGTTAATTTTAAAAGGAAAAGTTTATTTGCAGGTAAATTGTGTAGAAAATCTGTACAAGAATACTCTCTCTGCCCTTGGATAGGTATGAATAAAAAGTTTTAAAAAACAATAATATCAATCTAACGGTAATAAATATGCCCTTGCACGGATTATCTGCACAATCTACTTGTACGTTGCATCACTCATTTTAAAATTATTTTCAAATATCCTAAAAACTTAGAAATAACATTAAAAATCCCTGAATTAATACTCATTTCCCAGTTGAAGAAAATGACTTTTTCTCCTAAATAGAATAAATTATTTTTTATTAATATGGTAATCGGGTAGAAATATTCATGAATTCCTTGAATCAATGCTTGTGTTATATAGAGCGCGATTTTAAATTGATATCATAATGGCATTTCCACGTGTAATAATGAATAACAATGTCTTTTTTTAATGACTTAAAGCATCTACATTAAGTAAGCTATAACATCAGCAATACGTAAATATAACTAAAATATATCTCCAATAGCCAGTTATACTGTTATCTATAATAATAAATTTAGGTAAATTTACCTAAATTTATAGCTTTTACCTACCATGCAACATCATCTAATTTTATTAAAAACCTAAAATAACCTCTCTTTATGTGTCTCTTAACCCATCGCCTGACTTCCTCTGCGTCGCTGGCACCTCCCTCCCCGAATCACCGCCTCCCTCCCATGGCAGAGATCTAGTGTTGCTGCCCTCCTACTCCCTATCGCCCAACCTCTATGTCTTTGTCCGAGAGAGAGAGATAGAGAGAGAGAGAGAGAGAGTTCTAATATATATAGTGAACCTGGGATTAGCTGGGATTTGATTTAGAGGTAAGAGTACTAGATGACAGATAACCGACTATTGGAAATATATTTTAAAAATTTATGTGCCCAAAATTTGATGAAAGAAAATTAACATTTTATAAATTTGATGAATTTAAAAAAAAAATATGTACATTTGTTTCATGAAAATGCAAGCCCACACTCCCTCCCTCCATGCCGATCCGGACCCCCCCCCCCCCCTCTCTCCACCCTGGCGACGCCCCACCTCTGGGCAACCCACCACCCCTCTAAATTTGAGGTTGATGTGGACGAATGTTAATAAAAATCATTAAATCTTTTGCTTTGATGAGACGGATAGGCACACCACGCTTACTTAAATGTAAGCCTAAAGAAAGTTGATATATGGTTAGTATATTGTTAATTTTAAAAGGAAAAGTTTATTTGCGGGTAAATTGTGTAGAAAATCGCGTACAAGAATACTCTCTTGCCTTGGATAGGTATGAATAAAAAGTTTTAAAAAACAATAATATCAATCTAACGGTAATAAATATGCCCTTGCACGGATTATCTGCACAATCTACTTGTACGTTGCATCACTCATTTTAAAATTCTTTTCAAATATCCTAAAAACTTAGAAATAACATTAAAAATCCCTGAATTAATACTCATTTCCCAGTTGAAGAAAATGACTTTTTCTCCTAAATAGAATAAATTATTTTTTATTAATATGGTAATCGGGTAGAAATATTCATGAATTCCTTCGAATCAATGCTTGTGTTATATAGAGCGCGATTTTAAATTGATATCATAATGGCATTTCCACGTGTAATAATGAATAACAATGTCTTTTTTTAATGACTTAAAGCATATACATTAAGTAAGCTATAACATCAAGAATACGTAAATATAACTAAAATATATCTCCAATAGCCAGTTATACTCATGATCTATAATAATAAATTTAGGTAAATTTACCTAAATTTATAGCTTTTACCTACCATGCAACATCATCTAATTTTATTAAAAACCTAAAATAACCTCTCTTTATGTGTCTCTTAACCCATCGCCCAGCTTCCTCTGCGTCGCTGGCACCTCCCTCCCCGAATCACCGCCTCCCTCCCATGGCAGAGATCTAGTGTTGCTGCCCTCCTACTCCCTATCGCCCAACCTCTATGTCTTTGTCCGAGAGAGAGAGATAGAGAGAGAGAGATAGAGAGAGGTTCTAATATATATAGTGAACCTGGGATTAGCTGGGATTTGATTTAGAGGTAAGAGTACTAGATGACAAGATAACCGACTATTGGAAATATATTTTAAAAATTTATGTGCCCAAAATTTGATGAAAGAAAATTAACATTTTATAAATTTGATGAATTTAAAAAAAAAATATGTACATTTGTTTCATGAAAATGCAAGCCCACACTCCCTCCCTCCATGCCGATCCGGACCCCCCCCCCCCCCCCCCCCCCCCTTCTCTCCACCCGGCGACGCCCCACCTCTGGCAACCCACCACCCCTCTAAATTTGAGGTTGATGTGGACGAATGTTAATAAAAATCATTAAATCTTTTGCTTTGATGAGACGGATAGGCACACCACGCTTACTTAAATGTAAGCCTAAAGAAAGTTGATATATGGTTAGTATATTGTTAATTTTAAAAGGAAAAGTTTATTTGCGGGGTAAATTGTGTAGAAAATCTGTACAAGAATACTCTCTCGCCCTTGGATAGGTATGAATAAAAAGTTTTAAAAAACAATAATATCAATCTAACGGTAATAAATATGCCCTTGCACGGATTATCCGCACAATCTACTTGTACGTTGCATCACTCATTTTAAAATTCTTTTCAAATATCCTAAAAACTTAGAAATAACATTAAAAATCCCTGAATTAATACTCATTTCCCGATTGAAGAAAATGACTTTTTCTCCTAAATAGAATAAATTATTTTTTATTAATATGGTAATCGGGTAGAAATATTCATGAATTCCTTCGAATCAATGCTTGTGTTATATAGAGCGCGATTTTAAATTGATATCATAATGGCATTTCCACGTGTAATAATGAATAACAATGTCTTTTTTTAATGACTTAAAGCATATACATTAAGTAAGCTATAACATCAGCAATACGTAAATATAACTAAAATATATCTCCAATAGCCAGTTATACTGTTATCTATAATAATAAATTTAGGTAAATTTACCTAAATTTATAGCTTTTACCTACCATGCAACATCATCTAATTTTATTAAAAACCTAAAATAACCTCTCTTTATGTGTCTCTTAACCCATCGCCCAGCTTCCTCTGCGTCGCTGGCACCTCCCTCCCCGAATCACCGCCTCCCTCCCATGGCGAGAGATCTAGTGTTGCTGCCCTCCTACTCCCTATCGCCCAACCTCTATGTCTTTGTCCGAGAGAGAGAGATAGAGAGAGAGAGATAGAGAGAGGTTCTAATATATATAGTGAACCTGGGATTAGTTTGGGATTTGATTTAGAGGTAAGAGTACTAGATGACAGTATAACCGACTATTGGAAATATATTTTAAAAATTTATGTGCCCAAAATTTGATGAAAGAAAATTAACATTTTATAAATTTGATGAATTTAAAAAAAAAATATGTACATTTGTTTCATGAAAATGCAAGCCCACACTCCCTCCCTCCATGCCGATCCGGACCCCCCCCCCCCCTTCTCTCCACCCGGCGACGCCCCACCTCTGGCAACCCACCACCCCTCTAAATTTGAGGTTGATGTGGACGAATGTTAATAAAAATCATTAAATCTTTTGCTTTGATGAGACGGATAGGCACACCACGCTTACTTAAATGTAAGCCTAAAGAAAGTTGATATATGGTTAGTATATTGTTAATTTTAAAAGGAAAAGTTTATTTGCAGGTAAATTGTGTAGAAAATCTGTACAAGAATACTCTCTCTGCCCTTGGATAGGTATGAATAAAAAGTTTTAAAAAACAATAATATCAATCTAACGGTAATAAATATGCCCTTGCACGGATTATCTGCACAATCTACTTGTACGTTGCATCACTCATTTTAAAATTCTTTTCAAATATCCTAAAAACTTAGAAATAACATTAAAAATCCCTGAATTAATACTCATTTCCCAGTTGAAGAAAATGACTTTTTCTCCTAAATAGAATAAATTATTTTTTATTAATATGGTAATCGGGTAGAAATATTCATGAATTCCTTCGAATCAATGCTTGTGTTATATAGAGCGCGATTTTAAATTGATATCATAATGGCATTTCCACGTGTAATAATGAATAACAATGTCTTTTTTTAATGACTTAAAGCATATACATTAAGTAAGCTATAACATCAGCAATACGTAAATATAACTAAAATATATCTCCAATAGCCAGTTATACTGTTATCTATAATAATAAATTTAGGTAAATTTACCTAAATTTATAGCTTTTACCTACCATGCAACATCATCTAATTTTATTAAAAACCTAAAATAACCTCTCTTTATGTGTCTCTTAACCCATCGCCCAGCTTCCTCTGCGTCGCTGGCACCTCCCTCCCCGAATCACCGCCTCCCTCCCATGGCAGAGATCTAGTGTTGCTGCCCTCCTACTCCCTATCGCCCAACCTCTATGTCTTTGTCCGAGAGAGAGAGATAGAGAGAGAGAGATAGAGAGAGGTTCTAATATATATAGTGAACCTGGGATTAGCTGGGATTTGATTTAGAGGTAAGAGTACTAGATGACAGTATAACTGACTATTGGAAATATATTTTAAAAATTTATGTGCCCAAAATTTGATGAAAGAAAATTAACATTTTATAAATTTGATGAATTTAAAAAAAAAATATGTACATTTGTTTCATGAAAATGCAAGCCCACACTCCCTCCCTCCCTCCCTCTAAATTTGAGGTTGATGTGGACGAATGTTAATAAAAATCATTAAATCTTTTGCTTTGATGAGACGGATTCCAGTGCTCTAATAAGGCAAAATTCGTGCATCAGCCAAGGAGTTTTTGTTCCGTGGAGTCTCTTGCCTGATTTGTCGATAAAAAAAGAACCAAACCTCTAGAAAATAAACCCAACAATTCCTGTCACAAAATCTTTAAAAGGACGAAATTAAAAACTGGAAATCACCAAAGAGGCAGAGATGAAGAAATTAACCAGGTAAGTCTTGAGGATCGGGACGGAGTTTTCTAAAAAAATAATTGGGTTTCATCCATTTGCCCTCCAATTGGTCATCATGAAATTTTATCAGGAAAGTTTTAGCATTGATGGTTCTTTTAGGCCAAGCAGAACCATGGGGAGATAAAAAAATCAAAACAACAAACCTATATATAGAAAAGTCAAAACCATCATTTGAGTCCTTGTATTGTTGGGTTGATTATGTTCTTTCACAGCTTTCGCTACCCAAGTCAAGAACTGGGTTTGGTCGACCATGATTTCTGTCCTTGTGAGGGGTCCTTTAAGGGTCCGTTGGACAAGGTTCCAAGGAGGAAGAGAGAGAGATTGCTGTCGTCGCTCAATTCCATCACCCTCACATCTGCTCTTTGTTTTTGTTTCCGAACTCGGTAGTTGGGATGATCGAGGAGGACGAAAATGGCCGAGGATGGTGCTCAAGATTTTAGGGATTTGGTAGCATCACCTTTGTCCGATAGAAATGGATTTTAGGAATTTAAATAAAATATTGTATGAGGAAAAATAATAGTTAAGAAAAAAATAAATGAGGTTTTATGATAGTTCATCAACTAAAATACTACTGTAGCAAATTAAATATATCTTTTGCTCAGGTGTACAAATCAAATTATACGAGAAAATTATAGAATCACGGGTTTAATTTTTTTAAGATTAACATTATATTTATTTTTTATAATGTATTTATCTTCTTATAATATTTTTATATTTTATATTTTATTTCTATTTCTATTATTTTAAATAATATTTTTTTATTTTATTTACTTTTTTTCATCTAAAGAGAGTGTAAAAAACATTTTATAAAATGTTTTTCCTCATTTGTTTTACAATGAATCAAAACTCTATATCTATAAAATATATATTAAAAAATAATAAAAGAGTATTTAAGAATAGATAGTAAATCTTTAAAAAAATTACTATTCATTTGCTATATTTATATATACCTTATTTTAGGAGTGAATGTTTTTTTTATAAATTTGTAATTATTTTCCATAAATTATAAATAAAATGAACATGGGATTTTGTTTTAAATAACTCAATTGTTCATGGCAGAAATATTTTAAAGCCTATCAGTAGTCTAACAGTAATTATATTCATTTTACTCTCCAAACAAAGTATTGAAAAGCAATTATTGATCTATTCATCACAGTGACACTGGTCATAAAAGTGACCGCGGTTTTATCATTACATTGCTGGATTTCTTTACCTTTCTCCAAAAAAAACTAAAAATAATAAAAGTGATTGACAATTTAATTAGAAAAAAGCAGCCGCGCCCCGGGCTATATAAACCCACAACAACAAAATGCCGACTATAGCAAGTGAAAGCGGAGAACGGGAAGAGAAGAGAAGAGAAAACAGGCGCAAAATGACGAACAACGCCCCCTTTTTTACAGTCATAGAGCCTCATCATCACCATCAAATCAGCGACGTCAGGGGCGGGGGCTGCGGCGGCGGCGGAGGCACGCAAAGATCCATAGAACCCACCCACCTCAAACTTCAGAAGAAGACAAGGAAGAAACAGTGGTGGAGAAAGGCGCTCTCTCTCAAGTGGATCAGTGTGGATCGCGACGGCGGAGAAGTTCACCTTTCCGGAGCCAGAGGCTTCAGGAGGTCAGGGGGGTCAGCCATGCCGTACCGGACAGCTCGCCGACCTTCAATGAGGCCTATCGCCGGAACTGTTACGCCGGCGTGGAAGGGCGGCACGGAGATTCCGTATATCAGCCTGAGGGAGCAGGACAACATCACCGCCAGACGGGTGCCCATATATTTGGTTACGTGACCATTTTATTGATTTATTTAGAGATTTCTTTTGGTCTCTGCGATTCATTTGTACTTGGTACCGTGTTGGTTGGTTTGCACATTGTGTTAAGTTGGGCGTCGCTGTAGTACTGTCGTTGTTTTATATTTCTGTTTGAACCAGAACCAGACCAGATGTTGGCTCTTATCTTTGTAGTCTCCTCCCTTTTATTAATGCATTTGACAACTCTTAAAACCTATGAAAATGAGCATTTCCGTGTTCCAAATTTCCAAAAGGAAATAATAATAATGATAATAAGTTCCTTTTGTGCGTCTTTCAAACTAATTTATTAAACTAATAAAATACAAACTCAATTGTATAATTATTTGTACAAATTACAAATAAATCTTTTTCAAACAAAATCCCAAAGGGATGGCCACGCCTCAGGGTGGTCCCCACGACCCCCAACGGCTCTTAAACTAAACGGCACATTTGAAATCATTAGGACTGTCACCGACAGCAACGTGCCTCGTACATGTATCGTTCTCACATAAATTTGCATTAATAAAAGTGGTGTTCAAAATAACCGGAAATGGAAAATCGGACTCGAAAATGAAAATTCGGTGTGGTTATTTGGTTCGCTTCTAATTCTGATCTTATAGTTATTCAATTCTTCACGTATGGTTCTTCGATTAATCTAATTAGTTATAATAGTTTTTGTTTATATAATAACTAGTTGCGGTTTAATCCTTAAACACCAAAAACTTCGTTAGATATGTAATATCTATAGTAATAAAAGGTTTAAATCTAGAGATATCTTTTCTAAATATGTTACTTGTCAAGCAAAACTGAATTAATATTTCTAAATTAGTGGGGAAATGTTGAATAGTTTGTGAACATTAAATCTCACATGAAATGATATGTCTGTTGACAGCAAAAGGTACCGGCTCTTTTTTGAAGGGATATCACTTTAAAAAATGATGACATTTTATGATTTATAAATTTTCATGCAATATTAAAGTTCTACATTTAATTTTTTAGAGAGTTTGAATTCTGTTATATCCTAGATGATGTTTAAATCCTTAAGAAAAGTGATTTCACGCCTCAGACCAATATATTTGTCACATTAGCTTTAAGATTTTCTTGACAGGTGACACTGGAATTAATACATGTAGATGAGTGCTTAATTATTCACGGAAACCTATTTTGACAGAAAAAATCTGTGTTTATGAAATACATCGTGCTAACCTACTACTGTGAAAGGCATGTCTGCAAAATGATGCAGGGGATCTATTTCTATATGCAATTATTGATATGTGATATTATCAAACCATATTTCTAAAATAAATACCTTTTATTAAGTGATACACGAGTGTTTATATTTCTAAAATAAATATTTTTTATTTTATTTTATTCTATTTTTTAAAATTAACTTTATACTATGTTTTAGATTATATGTATCATAAAATATTTTTCAAAAATACAAACAAACATAAAAGTAAACATTTTCCTAAAAATTATTTTTATTTAAAAATATTTTAGAGTTGAATATAATATAAGGTTGCCACTTGTCCCCATACTATCGGAATTAATATTTACGTTGACATTTTTTTTTATAAGTACCTTGACATAATTCTTAAGATCATATAGTTTTGCGATATCTCAAAGAGCATTCATATCGGCTTTCGTGTATCCATTTTTCATATAATTTAAAAATATTTTAAGATTTTAATAAAAATAATTCTCCATTAGCTTTTTTTTAAAATGAATTTTGAAAATAATAAATAAATAGTAAATATATTGAGAATGTTAATATATTTATTTCAAAAAACACTTTTTATAATTTTGTTTATATTTTTTGGCATATGTAAATTTCTCAAGAGTAGTAAATGGAAGAAAGAAAACAATAAAAGAATATTATTTTAATAAAATATAAATTAGAGAATAAGATGTATGGAATTTTTTAAAGTAAAGAAAATTTAGAATAAGTTTTAAAAAAATATATGACTCTACTAATATATAGTGATCGATTGGATCGGAACCAAACTTGCCTTTAGTAGATTTCAAAGAAAAAAGAAAAAAGAGAATAGAAATAGCCTATTCGGAAACCTATTCCAAAGTGGTGACTTTTTAAATTTTTAATGATTATACATTTGTTTTTTAAGATGACATTTTCAATGAGCATTATATTTTAATAAATTCGATTAATAATAGATTATAAATTTTATTAAAAATTTTAAACTTTAAATTACCATAATCAAATTTAACTAATATTGTCAAAATTTAAATTTTTAATAAAATTTATAATTAAAATATAATTCACAATTAATATTATTTTATGTAATAAATTTATTAAAATATTTAATTATTTCAATTAATACTTACCTCTTTAATTTTTTTATTTTCTAAAATAATAAAAAACGTAGACAGCGTTGGAACCGTATAAACCGTTGTACTATTTCACGTGCACGCTGCTAAATCTGTCGTCCACCGTCACCGGGAGCTATGGAAACCATCGAGCACAGAACAGTCACCGTCAACGGCATAAACATGCATCGTAGCTGAGAAAGGCCAAGGCCCGGTGGTTCTACCCATCCACGGCTTCCTGGAGCTCTGGTACTCCTGGCGGCACCAGATCCTGGACCAGCAGGGGTGGCTACCGAGCGGTGGTGCCGGACCTCCGCGGATATGGAGACACCGACGCGCCATCGCATCCCTCCTCGTACACCCTGTTCCACGTGATCGGCGACCTGATCGAGCTGTTGGACGCTGTCGCCGGAGACCAGGAGAAGGTGTTCGTGGTGGGCTACGACTGGGCGCCATCATCGCGTGGAGCGTTTTGCCTTTTTCGCCCCGACCGCGTCAGGGCTCTGGTGAATCTGAGCGTCCTTGTTGCCCGAAACCCACACCACAAGCCTATGGAGACCTTACGTGCCGTCTATGGCGATGACTACTACATGTGCAGGTTCCAGGTCGGATCACTCGCAAATTTGTGTTTTGTGTTTTCCGACCGCGTCAGGGCTCTGTTTTGTGTTTTTCTAGGGAATATATTTGAGTTTAGTGCTTTGTGCTTTCACAAGAGAAGGCTTGGATGTCGGACACTACATCCTTGTACCACCTGAATTGGCTCAGAGTGGGAGATCTCCTTTCACAGAAAATATGGAATCTCTTACATATATATATATATATATATATATATATATATATATGCTTATGTTCATATGAGATGTGACAAACATGGTCCTAGACCATATTAAATTGTCGGGTTTGATTTTGTAGTCACAGATTGACAAATTGAATCTCAGATCTGATTTAAGAGGTGGGTGTTGTAGGAAGCCGGGGACATGGAAGGTGAGTTTGCGGAGATCGGGACTGAAAGGGTGCTCAAGAAATGTCTAACCTTACCGTAATCCGGGTCCGCTTTTCCTGCCCATGGAAAGGCCTGAGGCACAGCGGATAAGACACCAGTCGCGTTACCCTCCTGGTTGTCAGAAGAAGACATTTCTTACTACGTCAGCAAATACGAGAAGAAAGGTTTCACCGAGCGTTGAACCACTACCGAGCATTAGACCTGTAAAACATTTTCTTTTCTTTCTTTTGGTTTTATCTTTTATTTATTTTATTTTAGGGGATGTCCGATTCCTGAGAGTAAAACAATCATAATTTTGCGGTTTTTTATAGGGGATTGGAATGAGTGTGGGTATTGGTATAGGCATTCTTGTTTTGGTTTGGTTTGTGTTTTGTTAGCGTGTTTGAATGGAGGAAGGATTTGTGCGTGGTTGATGTGTAGGAACTGGGAATTAAATGCAGCGTGGACGGGGACTCAGATTAAGGTGCCGGTGAAGTTTATAGTGGGCGACCAGGATCTCACTTACAGTGGACCAGGCACCAAAGGACTACATTCACAATGGTGGGTTCAAGAGAGATGTGCCCTTCTTGCAGGAATTGGTGATCATGGCCGGTGTCGGACACTTCCCGCACTAGGAAAAGCCCGAAGACATCAATGACCATATTTTACGATTTCATCCATAAGTTCTGATTGATTTCCGCCGGTTGGGATCGAGTTTGTGCTTCACTGTTCAGCTTTCTTTGTGTCAAAGCCTGAAAAATAAAATAATAAAATAAAAACTGAAACTCAATTATGTAGCATTGGGATGGTGTCTTGGTCCCGTCACGTGATTAAGTCCTTCGGTGTATTTTTAATCAATAAATAATCTTGAAAAAAAAAAAACATAACATGTTTTATGTTTCTTTGGTACATCGGTTTTACAATAATTTTAATATAATTTTACTGCAATATTGGTCGAAAATCTTGTTCAAATAATAAAGGAATGGCAAGGGATTTGATCCGAATATGCAGAGTCTCAATCCAACCATGTAATTTGGGTGGATCGAGTCGAGTTGGGCGGTTGGCATTATAGCTTATATTTTTTAAAAAAATGTAAGTTGAGACGAATCAGATTCAATCCAATAACTCATGATCATCAAAACAGATTGGAACGAGTTAATTTTGTCATTCTACCGTAGCTTTTTGACATTTGACAATGACAAACCGTTGACAGGCTGTAGAAAGGAGGTTTTGCCAAACCATTTGTGGTCCAAGTATTTGTGTGGTCCACTTTCTACGTTCTAATGAAAATAATTTTTGAGATAGTACGAGTTTTAATTTTTATAAAAATTCGTTGAAAACAATTTATGTGATATGTATTCGGGACATGACAAGTCCAGATATGGAAACTTTCCTTAGATATGACACGCCATGCCGAAGACCATGAATAGTGCTTGGACAAACATGGAAGCATGTCCACATATCCCTGCATTTCACAGGTGATCATTTAGACACTGTTATAGCTAACAACACTAGCACTCCGTCCACCAATTGCAATAGGGTGTAGTACATTGGAGGATCTACTAATTATCTTTAGAATTTTTTTCCTTTTCTTTTCTTTTGGAGACAAAAACAAACGAATCTCTTCATGAGGAAGTAGAGTTGAACTCTACTTGGGATTTGGGAATTCAAATACTAAAGATATGGTATTCTATAAATTTTGAATTCGACATTAAAAGAAAGGATGCACTGTTGTCCATCAAACATTGGGAGTGAGCTTTGATAGGCGCGAAAAAAAGTGTAAAATGATGTCCTTGATGGTCGATTACAATGGCCATACGAGAAGTTTGTGCCACGAGGCCTAATTGCAACTCAACGGACCAGTGTTTCGGTGCGGGATAATTTGTTGCATGTATGTGTATGTGAAAGCATTTTCATGCTACAGCATGCTCGCAAAGCACAAATTTTATGACATGCCAAGTACATTTAGTGCGCGATTGAAAAGAAAAAAGAGAGAAAAAATTTATTTCTTTTCTATGTTTAGTGTGAAAAAGAAAAAAGAATGATTTATTATCATGAGAAATTCCTAAATAAATCAAGTTGACAATCTTGCCCTCCATCATTCGTTGTGGTGCTGCCTAGGGATTTGGGGGGGTGTTTGTTTCACAAGTAGTGTGGGGTGGGGTTAGCGTCGGGCGGGCGAGCATGTAGGCGTCAGACAGATAAAAGCATTTTTTTAAATGTAAATTTTTATTTAATAAATTTTAATAATTATAATCATATTTTAATCGAGTTAATACATTACCTTCTTTTGTTTTATATATCAAATACGGGTAAGATAATTAAAATTTTTATTCATTTCCTATGTTAATTTCATTTCTTTAATGATTCCATTCTCCCTAATTTTATTCTAACGTACCAAAAGAGTATTAGTAGTAGATTATAGAAATTCGTTTTTTATATTTAATAATAAAAAAGTTAAAATAATTATCTAAATACTTTGGACTAATTATTATAATGAGTTGTTATTATCAACATTATTATTATTATTATTATGATAATTCTTAAGGCCATTATTATTATTATTATTATTATTATTAAAAGATAGTATAAAAGGAGGGAAATTTATGGTGTAAATCCTACGTGCGTTAGTCTTGCGTAGAGCTTGGAAGGAGTAGGGTTTGAAGCATTTGGTTCTTCCGATCTCTCAAGTTTGAATCCAAGTAGGTGACTCTTGATTATTGGTTTTTTAATTCTTGATGATCCTATTTCATGAACGCGAATTGTAGGAGTTACTGGGTGAAATCTATGTATGTTTTGTCCTAATATATATATATATATATAATATCACTACGTTCGTTCGGTGTCCGTTTCGTGCGCCGCGTTAGGGAGTTGACGAAGACGGTGACATCTCCGTCTTTGCGCCGCGGTGATAGAGGGGCGTGGAAGGCTGTTGCGCCCGCACGAGGAGGCAAAAGAGAGGATCGGCGGCGACCCCACGCCCGGGAGCGACCGCGTGCGTTCCACGTGATCTGCGCACCCCGTGCATCATGCGCCGATCTGCGTGCCGTGTGCCGTGCGTCTACGCGCCTCGGCTAGCGGGAGTGATGGAGAGGTGGGGCGGCGAAATTTGTGCCGCCGCCGGTGTTCTGAAAGCACCTTGCGCGTTGGGCGTGAGGAAGAAGGGGGATGGTTGTGCGGTGCGCGAGCCTTCACTGCACCCACGAGGCCGGGCTTGATGGGTCGGTCCTTCAGAGCCGGCCCACGCTCTTCAGCACTAAATAATAATAATAATAAATAAAGGTTGGATCTTGTATTTATATATATACACATGTCTAATATATATATATATATTTATATTTATATATATTAATGTTAGATTAATTATGAGAGGATGTACATATGTAAATATTGTTAGAGATTTGATATTACTAAATTAATAGTGGAAGTTCTCAAAAATTGACTATAAAATTATTGTTTGGGCTTGATCATGTTAGTTGATAATTTAAGTGTGAATTTGGACATGTTACTACTTGTTGGCTTTAGAATTGTTACGTTAGTACCGGCTTGTTGGTTTAAATGTTTGTATGAGAGATTTTGTTCATTATTTACTACTTGTTTGTATTGATTATTGGCTACAAGAAATTTTTGTTCATTATTTACTTTGTGTGGAATTGGTGATGGAGCTGATCTGGGTTACCGTAGGTCCCACATAAGGTCGGCAAGAGGCCACAGATCCTCTATATGGCTGGTAACCCAGTCCCCTATGTGGTGGGTTGTCATTAGGGACACCACGGGTCCCACATACTGGCTATTTCTGTAAGCCTGGATTCCTGGAGTTGTAGCGGGATCCAGTGGATGTTTGGTCTACGGGTGTGAACCTTTAATGGATGTGTCGTAATATGATATCTCATTTTGCAATTAAATGAAAGTTTCTTAGGATAAGTGTAGAACACTACACCGACACATGCAACACGTACCATGAAAACTTAGGATTTTATGTGATAGGATGGTGGAGTTGGAGATCACCTACTCGGGCATTCATGCTCACCCTACTTTATTTCTTTTTCCTACAGGTTGTAGGAATAGCTGGTGGAGCCATAGCGGAGCCGGTCGAGACATCTTAGGTGTAGGATTCATTTTATGGACCTATTTATTATTTTGATTATTTATTATTCCTGACTTGGGTCCGTGATGATTTGTATGAACCTTTTGGTGGAATCTTATTTGTGATTTATTTTGTTGCTGGACACTTATGAGAATTGATTGCATTGTCATTCTTTTTAATAAATTTTGAATGTGATTCTTTGGAGTGTATAATTCTACCCTCTGTAGTGTTGAAAAGGTTTGGATTAGTCACTAACCCTACTACTCCTAGTGGGCATGGGGAAGTCGCTGCTTTGGTTCCAGTGGGTTTTGGAATTTGGGGGCATGACACATACAAAGCGGTGCTATCCGAATTCCCTATACAAACATACATCAAAGGTATGAAAGTACTTTTCCAAATGTCAAACAATCATTATAAGTATATTATAAAAATCATTACATAAACTCGGTCAATTCTTACAACTATCCACGGACCTCTGTTGTTTAAAACTCAACACTTTGCATGTACTAGCCTCTTTCGAAAGTGATCTAGCCGTGTGTATACCCTAGCTTGGGGGACGGGCAACCCATTAAGAGCTCAAGTTTGTTTGAGTGTAGATCGACATCACACCAACCCTAACTAGGTTACAAGCAAGATTACTAACTTTGTAAATTATAATCTTTACAAGTCAAATCTCTTAATCCATCCAGATTATCAATGTCTTCTTCGATCCATAATTAATAACCTTAAACAAGAATTAAGATGGCCAAACCTAATTCTCACATGTAAATTCAAGAGACTTGATAAACACAAAAGGGAATTTAAATTAACATACCAAAATAAAAGAAATTAAAGGCTTACATCAATATCCATCCTCCCTCCCATGGAGGTTTAAGCTACCATAGTGATAAACAAAATAATTATTCTTGCCATGAGAACCCAAACGATTCCTCTCTCTCCTCAATTCAACGATGCCCTCAAATTATATCAATTTCCCCTTTTTTAGATCCATTCCCGCGTGTGAGATCCATCCAACCGTCAATAACCGCTCCTCCATTAATTTGAAGTTGTTTCCTCTCAAAAATGATTGATGGAGAGTCATCAGATCCTTTTAAAGAAGAGATCTAGGTCACATAAGTGGTATCTCAAGGAGTTACGTGGGTGCGCAGTTACGTTGTGCGAACCGCTAATTAGGTCATTCGATTAACTTCAATTTGAAATGACCATTTCACATGACCAAGCTCTTGGGAGCTTTTGGTCGAAATAATTGGCTCCGTCATTTCTTTTTTGGTCATTTCAAATTTGAAATGACCCGCAAAGATTGTTCCTTGCTCCTTCTTTCTTTCTTTGGACCTCGTACTTGACCTGCTTTTCCATTTAAAGACAACAAAAACACCACGTAAAGGATCTACTAATGCTATGTTGGGGGGGTTAGTTCATTAATCATTCAAATTCATCAAAATAAAGTTAAAGGTGTGATCTTTTATCATAAAATCCCCTTCATTTGACACCAAAATGTGTTTGAAAACCCCCCAACAACAACTCTACACTTAGAACTTGCCTGCCTCGAGCCAATTAGAATTATGAGGCATAAAGAAAAGTAAGACAATGAATTGATATAAGAGCATGTGAAAGAATAAAACATTCATAAAACATATGGTTCAACTCTTAATATCATTGTTGGACCCCATTTTGACCAGCCGATCACAACCAAAGAAATCCAAAAATAAGAGTCATTTCCGAGGGATCTCAAAATGTCCCAAGGTCAACACCAAATGATAGAGGACAAAATTTGGAAACCAACGCACTTGACCATGCCCGAATCCGATTTAAAACGAAGAAGTTATGACTAAATAAAATAGCTTTTAGATGAAAAGTCAAACTTACGAAAGGATGATCAAACGCCTTCGGTCAAATTGACCGAAAATATGATTGCGAAATCTCCCGAGGCCGTTCGGCGACCATGGTCGCAGCCTCAAGCCCAAAGTTAGCCTCCGAGACTCAGAAGCAGAGCCTCGAAGACCCGTAGCACTCGAAACTCGTAGTCTCTGAGCTTGCGGACCCGCAGCCCAAATTTAGGGGTGAAACTTCAAACCGCCCAAATCGGTAAAAAACCGAACCATCAAAACCGTTGGTTTATCAAACTGTTTAAACCAAACAAATTTTGGTTTGGTTTGATTTTGAAACCGATTACATTTTTGGTTTGGTTTGGTTTGAAATTTGAGAAGGCGGTTTAAAACCGAACCGAACCCACATAAGTCTACCGTTTCGTCTCCCGAAGCCGACGCCAAGTCCCGAGATTCCATCATCGTGTCGACTCTTAAGAAGTCGGAGAGGAGACTCAGACATCCCGGGGTTCGACTTTTTCGTTCTCCTACTTCCTACTTCCCACTCCTACTCTCCCACGACTCCCAATCACAAGGCCCCCTCGACTCCTAGTCCGCAATCGTCACCGCATCAGTCCCTACTCCCTAACAAAGAGAGAGAGAGATGACCATCGTTGCTTGGTTCCGACTTCCGAATCTCTCGATCGTTCGTGGCGACCGGTGACCGCGTTCGTCGCTGAGAGAGAGAGAGACCATCATTCGTGGCGGTGGTGTGGATTTGTTAATCTTTGTCAACCTTCGACCTCCACGGATCCACCTCATATTTTGTCCGGATCGATTTGTGAATCTCATGGTATGTATGGACTTATCTGTCTTCTCTATGAATTTTATTGCTGAAAATATTCCTTAATTACTTAAGCATGTATGAGTCTAATCCGTTCACAAGAGAAAACTTCATAATAAAATTAATTTTTAAAATTAATGTCTGACCTTGAGGCTTGAGCTATGTATGTCGTGGACCGATACATTGATGTCGCCAAAATAGAACCTAATTAGTGCCTAACTACTAGCTATCACACCGCATGCCAAAGCCACCATAATTCCATATACAATTATACATATCCCTTTATGGAAATAATAAAAACCTTCTATTGATATCATGTTAATTTTGAGCCTTTAAAGCTGTCATGATTACGTGGGTACATTAGGTATAAATATTAATCATCCATTTCATTACTACTATTATTATTAACAAATAATAAATTATATTAAATATTTTATAACAAGTAAATTGTTAAAAATTGGATTATTATCTCATTACAATTATAATACATACTCATAGTTGTTTATTGTTAATGGCCGTAACTTGAAATTTTTTTTTTTCAACTCGTGAGCAAATGATTCTAGTCTTAAATTGTTAAATTGTAATGAACAAATGATTGATAGTTTTTTTAAATTGCTTAAATTTAGCTATGAGCAAATAGTTTTTTTTAGCCATGAACGATTGTTAAATTGCTTAAATTTTAGCAATGAGTAAATGTTTCTAGTTTTTTTCCAGCCATGAGCAATTGTTAAATTGCTAATACATACTCACTTTTTTTCATCCAAGAATCATATATAACATGCTCAAATGTTCGCCTTCTCAATGATTCTAGTTCTAGGCTTATAGCATGTTAAAGAATGTCCGACTGCTTCTATTTTTCATGATTTTTAATTTATTTATTTCAAAACCTCGTGTATGATTTATTGTTTGCTGTGGTATGATGGATAGCTTATGGTTGTGAATTTGCCACGGTTATACTATTAATGTTATGATGTTTGTTTTCTTTATATTTACTTTGTGAAGATAAGTGAATAAAATGGAAGCCAATCCGGCTAACGAGCAATGATGTACCGTATTTATAATTGAATCTACCGCAGAAAAAGTTGTGCTTCCTAATGCTATTTCGATCTGAAGAAGGCATCTAAGAAAAACAAAGAAAAGAGGAAGGGTAGTAAAAAGACATCGATGTGTGGTCTCATTTCAAGATACGTGATGATGGTAGAGCTGAGTGTAATTATTGTGGCCAAGATTACAAATATAACACAAAGACTTGTGGAACTAGCACTCTTATGAAATCATGTTGAGGTGAAATGTAAGAAGTACCAATTATGGATTGAAGACAAAAAAAGATAAGGCAATAACTCAATTCATCAAATCCAAGGCAGCCGAGGAGGACGAAGTTAGTGGCAAGAAATATGATCCAAAAGAGGTTAGAGGTGAGATTGCTACCTACTTTATTTTAGCTAGGTTACCTTTTAAACATGCACAAGATGAAGGTTTTCGGCGATATACAAGGTATTTTTATCCAACATTTCAATTCCCTTCAAGAGTTATAATTGCAAAAGATATCCATCGATGTATTTGGATGAAAAGACTAATTTAAAAAAAGAGTTGAAGAAGTATGGAGTTTCTCTCACCACCGATTGTTGGACTTCAATTCAAAACATTGGTTATATGTGTCGAGGACCCATTGGATTAGTAATGATTGGACTATGCAGAAAAGAATACTTAGTTTCATTCAAGTTCCAAGTCATAAAGGAGAAATAATCGGTAAAGAGTTAATTGCTTGTCTTCATGATTGGGGTATTGATAGTGTTTTGTGTGATGGTTGACAATGCATCTTCCAATGATGTTGCATTAAGGAAGTTGAAGTCAGCTCTTCAAGAGAAGAAACATGGTTTAGTTCTTGATGGGGAAATGTTTCATATGCTGACGTAGTGCTCACATACTTAATTTGGTGGTTTGTGATGGTCTTAAGGAAATTAGTCATGCTATTTCATGCATTCAAATGCAGAAGATATCCAAGATCTTCTACGCGCGGTTGAAAAGATTCAAAGAGAGTTGCAAAGCAGCCGGCATTGAGACACGTGCTTTGTTGTGTTTGGATGTTTTTACTTAGATGGAATTCCACTTTCTTGATGTTAGAAACAACATTAAAGTTCAAGAAGGCATTTGAAATCTTAGATGGAGATGCGAATTACACCAAGTATTTTGAAGATGAAAGGGTGAATGGAAAAATAATAGATGGTCCACCAATACAATAAGATTGGGAGAAGGCACAAGTATTTGTGAAATTCTTGAGAACATTTTATAAGGTGACTTTGAGAATTAGTGACTCTTTGTATATGACATCCAATTTATTTTTCAAGGAAATTTGTGAAGTTCAAGGAAATTTGAAAGAATTGGGGTAAAGACTCAAGTACTTTGTTAGGGTCCATGGCATTCGGTATGCAACAAAAGTTTGATAAGTATTGGGGGAAAGCTTGAGAAGATGAATGTGTTGTTGTACATTGCAACTATTTTTGATCCTAGGTGCAAGATGGAAGCAATTAGGCATGGGTTTGGTTTTATATATGATGATGAAACTTCAAGAAAGATGTTAAAGCATGTTGAGAATGTGCTTTACAGTTATATAACTTCTATAAGGAAGTGATTAGTCCTTCTTTTAATTTGCATTTAACACAAAAAAGTGGTGCAAGTGCTGCCGGTTCCACAACCTTCCTTGGATGATTCGGATGATTTCTTTTACTCATTCCTTACACAAAAAACTCGATAAAGATGATGCTATAGAGAGTAATGACTTGGATGATTATTTAAATGATCGTCGTGAGAAGTTTTCGGATTAATCTTTTAACATATTAGTTTGGTGGAAGATGAATGGTAATAGGTACAATACGGTCTCCCAAATGGCAAAAGATGTTTTGGCTATTCAAGTTTCTACTGTTGCCTCGGAGTCCGCATTCTCTATTGGAGGTAGATACTTGATCCTTTTTAGAAGTTCATTAAGCCCAAAGATGGTTCAAGCATTGATATGTACAAAGAATTAGTTAAGTTCTAAGAAAGAATCGATTACTCTTCACCAATACATAGATGATGTGGAAGCACTTGAAGATTCAAAAAAATGCCACAAAAGGTATCATACAATTTGTTATTTATTTTTAAAAGTTTGTATTATTTTCTTTTTTCTTATTAATTGATTTTATCTTCTTATGTAGATGATGAATCATGTTTAACCATTGATTCGTGATGGAGCCATTGAGGATGCAAAATTGGGTTGAGATTCTTATTAGGTAATAGTAATACTCATTTTATGATTTATGTTTTAAAGTTTGTCCACATGTCATCATACAACTACTCCTAGTCTCCCATGAGTTCCATTGCCGGTAACCTTATTCAATCTTATTGTTACCCCCTTGTTCCCCTCCTTAATCCCTTTTGAATATGTACATCATATTGCTCCAATTCTCTAAATAAAAATAAAAATAATGTGTACTCAGAACTTAAGTAGCACGCCCATTTGGACTCTCGCCTCCCCGGATGGAACTTGGAAGCCTACTAGTTTTTAAATAGACATTTAGGTGCATTAAATAAAAGTAGAACAACTGTTCCTTCCTAGCACGCTAATTTTCTTCCCCGCATATCAATCCTCATAGAGAGATGTGATTTTGTTCTCCGTAGTACACACCAAATAAAAGCGGTCCTTTGTTTGGTCGCTTTGTTTTATTCTCCATAGTACACACGTAACACACCAATTAATATGTGATTTTTCATGCTCTCCCAACCCCCTCGATTGTGATCTTTTGTCTTAATGCCTTGTATATGAAATTTTGCAGCCTCTAACTTCACCAAATAATTTCATTTTTCTCATGATTAATGGTAATTCACACATTTTCTTATGTTAATTGCAGTGGGACTCATTGTGATTAATGTTTTCCCAACTAGTTATTTTGTAAAGATAGTTTTTAGATAGAGATTCAGCTACATATTAGTATTTGCTCCTATTATTATGCTTTTAGTAAGAAGTTTAACGTGAATTTTGCATCGGCATCATCATTGTGGATGACAAGATTGGCAAGTGCCAAGACACGCAGCTGGGATGGGCAAGTGAAGAGTGCAGAGCTCAGTAGATGGCGTCGGCTCACCCCTCTTCTTTATTTTTTATTTTTTATTTTAGGACTTATTTATTTTAATTTGTGTGGACTTATTTATTTAATCTTATTTGCTAAAACAGTTTAGAGAGACTTGATCCGTTATGTTTGTAAACTATTTTCACTTTTGAAAGTATAAATTTGGTATGTATTAGTATTAATTTGCACATACTATTATTTTGTTTTACATGATTTTATTATCACAAAAAATTAATGAGTCTAACCGATTCAAACCAATTTAAATTGATAATTTTTCAAACCTAGTGTTCAAACCGAACCGAACCAAACCGAATCAGGTTCGGTTTGGTTTGGTTTGTCTAAGCACAGATTTGGTTTGGTTTGATTTTATTCAAACCGAAAAACATCAAATTGGTTTAAAAAATGGTTCAAACCAACCCAAACCGAACCGATTTCACCCTAGCCCACTCATCCACGTAGACTCGTAGGCTTGCACCTGCAGCCGGACTCGAAGCCTCGTAGTCCTTGCCTCGTAGACTCGAAGCCTCGTAGTCACCTTGCCTCGTAGACTCGAAGCCTCGTAGTCCGCCTTGCCTCGTAGACTCGGCCCCGTAGTCCAACTCGGCCAAGCCCCACACCCACGGACTCGCACCCGCCTCGTAGCCCTCTGAGACTCGTAGTCAAAGCCTCACGGTCCCGGCTTGCACCCGGGGCTCGAACTCGAAGCCTCATGGTCAGCCTCGCCTCGAACTCGAAGCCTCGTAGTTAGCCTTGCCTCGTGGACTCAAAGCCTCGTAGTCGGCCTTGCCTCATGGACTCGAAGCCTCGTAGTCACCTTGCCTCGAACTCAAAGCCTCGTAGTCAGCCTTGCCTCGAACTCGAAGCCTCGTAGTCAGCCTTGCCTCGTAGACTCGAAGCCTCGTAGTCGACGTGCCTCGTAGACTCGGAAGCTCCGTAGGTCGACCACTAAGCCCCGTGCAGCTCGCACTCGTAGCACCTAGCCTCGGCGGCTTGCCTCATAGTCCGGCTCGGCCACGGGAAGCTCGCGACCTGACCCGCGAGACCCAGCCGCGTAGCCTCGTAGTCGTAGTCCACGAGCTTGCCTCGTAAACCCGGCTTCGACTCTTCAACGCGGCCGACCCTTCAACCCTTCGATGCGGCTATGACCCTTCGAAGCAACTTCCGCCCATCGACCCGCGAGGCAACTTCCACCTTCGACCTTGAGGCAACTTCCGGCCTTCGACCTACGAGGCAACTTCCAGCCTTCGACCTTCAGCAACTTTCAGCCTTCGACCTTCGAAGCAACTTCCCAGCCTTCGACCTTCGAAGCAACCTCCAGCCTTCGACCTTCGAAGCAACCTCCCGTTACGACCCTGCGACCTTCGAGGCAATTGCCGGCTTCGACCCTGCGAGGCACCTCAATCTTCGGCCCGCACCAGCCCTACGACCTTCGACCCCGCGAGGCCACCATGGGACCTTCGACTCTGCAGGCTTCGGTTGGAGACTCTAAAATGGCGCCGTTTCACCCCTTCTTTAAGTGCACAAGGGAAATAAGCGTTGTTTTTCTCTCAAATTCAAGTTAAACGACTCTAAATCACATTTAAATGCTTTGGGACTCTCGGAAATGTGTTAATTAATGCCTAGGAACTCGTTTTTCACCTCATAAATGCACGTGTCGGTCTTGAAACTTGGATTGATGCCTGGGAACTCCAAAAGTCACATCATTTGACTCACCAAGTTCCCATGTGGGCGGCTTTTCCCTCCTCGGACTCTATAAAAGGGAGGCACCACCCTTTCCAAAGGGGAGACCGATATTTTTTGGAGACTAACAACATAGAGGCTTTGGAGGGTCGGGACCGAAGAAGACGTCCTCCACCACCTTGCTTGGATTTTATCTCCACGTCCATCAAGCAAAGTAAAGAAGAGTGAAGCTAGCAGGAACATCAAGCTTGATTTCCAGGTTTTATTCCCCTCTTATCTTACATTCATCATCATCCCTACACTAAAATCTCACATTTTTATTCAAAAATACAACAAAATGTTTTCAAAGGCCCGGTGGCCGTGGGATTGAGCCTTTAGTGCTCATATCCTCGCCACTTGGCCAACATTGAGTCCTGGGAGTGAATCCGAGCTTCAAAGTATGCTCTTCACGACATCGACTCTACTATTTCGTTTTAACATAAAAACCCAAATTCTTTTTAAACAAACTCAGGCCCTTAGAAGCTGCGAGACCAAGTCTTATTGGTTATGTCTCCGTCATCCGGCCAACATCAACCGTAGTAATGAATCCGAGCTCCATGTCGTGCTCTTCATGCTACGGGCTTTCTTTCGTTTTCCAAGATAAAACAAAAAGAATAACATTTTTCTTCTAAATAAAACCATCACAGTTTTTACAATGAAATAAAAGAAAAAAAGGAAATTAAAATAAGCAAGCACCCATAAACAAAGACTAGGTACCAATTTTGGGCGTTGTGGGGGTGAAGAGCTTTTCTTCCTTCCCCACACGTAACCGACTCCCGAACCTATTCTCTTGGAAACCGTAGAGCCCTCCTAGGTGGCCAAACACACCGTTATTTTTGTTTGGTGGCGACTGTTTCTTCTATCTCTTTTTGGATTTGTGTGAGCTATGGCAATGATGGCTCAATGACCAAATCTCCATCCAAAGGAGTAATCTCAAGCCAGTCACGAGCCCAGACGACACCGGGTGATGACATGGTTGCAACTCCGCTGGGGACTTTGAGAGAGTCTAGCCATGGTCTTTTGTTTTTGGAATGCTTGCTTGTTTATTTCCCTTCGGGACCCGAGACGAAGGTGCTTCACCTTTAATGACATCGACCTGGTGCCAACTTTGGAGGAGTATCGAAGAATCCTCCGCATCCCCTTTGAAGAGGGCGACTTTGTTTTCCAACCCAACCCACAGAAATCTTGCAGACGGGGTTTAGCACATTTCATGGGTTTCAAATGCTTGGTCAAGGGGAAAAAGATCATCGACCCCGTGATCACAGTAGACGGCAAAGAAATCATTCCATGGGAGTTTGTCAGAGGCCAACTGAAAGGTGCAAGCGAGGATAAGGCCCATTTTCTCATCACCCTTGCTATTTATGGGCTGGTGGTCTTTCCACGGGTGACCGGTTACATTGACGGGACCGTTTTGAGCTAGTGGCACAAGTAACCGGTGGCGCTGACCCTATTCCGGCCATACTCGCGAAACCATCGGATCTCTATCATTTATCCGGACTACGGGAGGTGGTCGCTTCATGGGGTGCCTCCCTCTCTTGTGCACATGGCTCAAAAGCCATCTCCACTGTGTTACCCCACGATTCAAGGCTGTTTACTCATGGCCCCCTACCGTCATACTAGACATTCTAAGAAGTTCGTGGCTCTTACCCAATAATCTCAATCAATGGAGAAGGTCAGCTGAATCGCCTGAGTGAAACAAATGTTGTCCGGATGGCACCTTGGATGCCAAGAGAATATATGACTTATAGCCTAGGAGGTACAACTGGGTCCCGCTCCTTAGACCATGGGGCGGGACTGCCTATGCCCCTCTTCAAGTGGCAAGACAGTGGGAAATAACCAAATTGTCCCGCTTCTCTACGGAATGGAAAGATATGATATTAACCATGGCACGGAAAGGGCGAGTCGAGAGCCGATCGGATGTTCAACGCCGCGTTACAACCTAGGAAGATCGGTTTCCTTTCTTATTACCCCGACATTGTTCCATCCTATGTGTTTTGGCAGGAGAAACTAGAGGCGGAGCACCTCCTGTAGCAACAAGATCTTGTCAGTACTCTTCCGACCATGGAGAGGAAAGGAAAGCCTAGTAATACATCAAGCTCATCAAGGAAATGAGGACATTAAGCAGGGTCACCCCTCTGAAGGAACCCAAAGCTTGTCTTGATCACATAGTTGCATTTATATTTGAATAATTCGTTCATGTACGATTTTGTCCTATTTACATCAATAAAATTTGTTCTTGTCTGCTTTCCCATCTCATATGCATAAGCCTTAACATTCATTATAGGAAGCATGGCAAGCTTTGATCATTTCCTAGCTAACTGCGAAGACAAGGAAGACATGACAGAGGTCGCACATGCAGCTTAACAATTCAACATCACTTTGGAGACTTTTTAGGAGAAAGTGCCGAGCAAACCATACCTGGCCCCTAAAGTCCGGGATGCGTGTCCAAACGGCCCACCGGGAGGAACTTGACAATATATGGACACAATGGCCTTTCCACATACAGGCTGCCTACATTAAAGAATACGGGGACTTGTTACATCTAACGCGAGTACCTGTCGACGAGCCTTATGATTAAGGCGGCAAGATATTTCTGGGATCCAAGGCGGAGGTGCTTCGCTTTCAACGAACAGGATTTGACTCCTACTGTGGAGGAGTATCAAGCCCTTTTGGGATGACCAATCAACGGAGGCTCGGAAGTCTTTCTACCAACCATACAAGTTTCTTGCCTACGGCTTATCACGCTTTTTGGGAATGACGAGAAGATGAGGTAGCCCAGATCGTGCACCGCAGGGGTGGGCTCGAGGTCATCCCATGGCCCGTGATCCGAGACAAAATATCTCGAGCATCGGGCATGGAACTCTACTCTTTATTCACACTAGCCATGTATGGATTAATTGTATTTCCTAAATTCTTGGGGTACATTGACGGAGTTGTATGCGAACTTGTGATACAAACATTAGGAGGGGCCGATCCCGGTTCTGCAATCCTTGCCTGAGACAGTTAGATCACTATCACACGTACGGATCTCGGGACAAGGTCGTTTCAAAGGATGTCTTCCACTCCTCTGCGCGTGGTTGAAAAGTCACTTCCCATGCAAGGACGCCCAACTCGAAGAGGTGGCGGTATTTCCACATAGCGCATTACCTGAATTCATTCTAAAAGAATGGGAATTACCTGAAACAAGAGGATTGGATCAATGAGCCGCAAACCTTAACTCGATGATCAAGTTGTATGGAATGCTTCATGGATGCCCAAAGTCGACATAGTTTGCGGTTGTGGACCATATAATTGGGTCCCATTACTCGGTCCATGGGGAGCTACCGCGTACGCCCCTCTCCGGACGGGAAGACAACTCGGGGGTTATCGATCATTCCTGTGCTACATGAAATGGAAACCTTTGACTTCACATACATTGGTCTAGAAGCTCAAGCAAGGCTTTCCTGGGGGTATCTAGCCTGGCAAACACCTCGGAAAGTCAGCGAGAGTTCTTACTACCATGAAGTTCATCCTTCATTCCCTCCATGGCGGCAGCAAAGACATTGCTTATGCGGAAGCCCACCAAGATCCAAGACTCTGCTCCTTCAAAAGGAAAATGAACTTAAGAACTTGCAAACAAAATTCAAGAGCAGGAAGTGATCATCGGAAAGCTTGGCGAAAGGATCCACCAATTGGAAGAGTGGTCCGGAATCGGAAATTAGCTTGAGATGATCAAGGCTTGTTCCAATTCATCTAGTAGCGTATGCATTAAGGCTATCCTTGTTGTACCCCGCCTTCTTTCTATTGATAATGTACTCGGTTCCAAATTAATAAAGTGTTTTTCCGTTTCCATCATTGGCCATTCATTACATGCACTCATTATATACACTCTTGCATTCATGACAAAGGCAAAAATTCAAAAGAAGAGAAAAGCTTAACGGATCAACATTTCCAGATCAAACAAGATTGGACATTCCTATAATTTGAGATCAACCTGTAATCAAGCACCTAAAGCTATGTCGGACCAAGGCTTGGGAGACCATACGGAGGACCGACTTTCGGGGCTCGAACAAGCTCAGCGGGAGATGGGGAGTAGTCTCCCCGAGGTTCAATTCTAGTTAAAAACCATGATGGACCTACTTGACCAAAGTGACAACTCGCAAGGGAATCAGCCCCAGCGGGAGGGGGTGGCTAATTAGGGACAAACGCAGACCCACCACAAGAGTTTGTACAAGTTCAAGCAGATTCCCAGGACCTACTTAGTTCCAGGAAGTTCTCGTCAAGTTCGATTACGCCACCAAATGTAGGAACACCAATCTCGAAAAACCCCATGGGAGCAAAGAGACTTACCTGTCCCCAAGGAAACCAACCAACAACTAAGTCGGAAGCAAATATAAGCAAGGTTAAAGGTCATTGAAGGGCAGAAAGTTATGGGACAACTAATGCCTATGATTTATGCTTGGTACCTGGAGTAGTGCTACCTCCAAAATTCAAAATGCCGGATTTCGAAAAATTCAATGGTACCCAATGCCCAAAGACCCATTTGACGATGTATTGTCGCAAGTTGGCCGCACATACCAACAATGACAAACTACTAATACACTACTTCCAAGAAAGCTTAACTGGCGGACCATTATGATGGTACATTCAGTTAGAAGGCAGTCGTATCCGTACTTGGAATGACTTGGCCACAGCCTTCTTAGCGCAATACAAACATGTGACAGAACTAGCACTAGACAGATTGGTGTTGCAGTCATTCGAGAAAGCTGACAAAGAAAGTTTCAAGACCTACGCTCGAAGATGGAGAGAAGCAACTATGGACGTTCAACCCCCACTAATCGAACGATAGCTCACCACCCTTTTCATCGGACACTAAGGGCTGTTTACTATGAAAAACTGGTTAGGAATGTATCAAACAGCTTCGCCGACTTAGTTGCCTCAGGAGAGAGAATTGAGGGCGGCATCAGAGAAGGCAGGCTTGGTGGGAATAAAACCGAGACTCCTAGAAGGCCCACGCCACCCAATCACAAGAAAGAAGAAGAAACACAAGCAGTCTGGCAACCTAAGCTCGACTTCACCTCCTCTGGGGCACAATCGGCGGATATTACGGCGGGCAGCCCATGGCATCTTATGTGACATCAGCCCCGCCACCACAATTCCAGCAGTATCATCCACAAGGAGGAAGCCTGTACATGCCTCAGCCAAGCCAACCTCAGCTAGCCCAGCCTCAACCCGAGCAATCGAAGCAGCCCCGGCAGAATCAGACTTTTAGAAAGACTAGGCAACAAAAGTTTGATCCAATTCCTGTCACATACACAGAAGGCTATACACGATTGTTAGCAGCGGGACTCGCTAGTCCAATACCCCTAAAGGAACGAACTCCTCCATATCCCGATTGGTACAAAGCTGATGCCCATTGTGCATACCATGGAGGCGCAAGTGGGCATGACACCGAGAATTATTTTGCTCGGAAAAGAAGGTCCAACACCTAAGAGATGTTGGATGGCTAGACTTCTCCAAGATGACCAATGCTCCTAATGTGGGCACCAACCCTCTGCCGAACACTCGGGCAATATCGCTAATATAACGACTGGACTTGGAAATCCTCCTAGAAAGGTTTCTAAGATCAAGATGAGCGAGTACCAGCTATTCTGTATCTTACATGAGAACGGGTTCTTGGTGACCAAAGGGGTAACTGAAGCCACGAGAGGCACAGACTCAGAGAAATGTTGTGTTTACCATGGATCAGCTTATAGACATGACATTGAGGAATGTGAGGAATTCCATGAAGCTGTGCAAGCCCTCATTAACTCCCGAAGGCTAGAAATCACATACGAGTCAGAAGAATTTGCGACTGTATGACTTCGACGGAGCGCACAAAGGCATTGGGGGCGCCCAAGCCTTTAATTATCGAATATGAGGAAAAACCAAAGATCGCCACCTTGGCGCAAGGGGTCCGATCTCTTGTCATCCAAACTCCCGCTCCATTCCCTTACAAAAATGATAAAGCGAGTGCCCTGGAAATACCACTGCGAATCGGTCATTAGAGGAAGCCCCACAGCCGAGAAGAAAACAAGAAGCGGTCGTGTCTATGGATCGGAAGAAGGTGTTGAGGTCAACACAAGCAAAGGAGGAGAGCATGACCTACGCCCCGCGCCTGCACCAGGTAGTAAGAACACCCCTGTTATTGGCGGGGATCCCACCAAATTCCTTAAGTTAATCAGCCGGAGCGAATACAACATTGTGGACCAACTCGATCGGCAGCCGGCTCGTATCTCTTTGTTGTCTTTACTCATGGATTCAACTCTTCATAGAGAAGCCCTCATGAAGGTTTTGAGCAAGGCCTACGTTCCTCCGACTATATCCTTGGAAAATTTGAATAATCTCGTTAACAATATCGTGGTAGATAACTTCCTTAGTTTTGGCGAAGATGAGTTACCATCAGTAGGCATTGGACACGTCAAAGCCTTGCACATATCTGTCAAATGTAAGGATCACATTATCTCCCGTGTACTGATCGACAACGGGTCATCCTTAAACATCATGCCAACTCAAATCCTGAAGCAACTGCCAATAGACTCCTCTCTCGTGCGTCCCACTAATATGGTTGTAAGAGCCTTTGATGGAGAAAAGCGAGAAGTAGTGGGTACACTAGATATCCCTTTGCAAATTGGTCCAAGTGAGTTTATGGTGGAGTTTCAAGTGATGGACATCGCTCCATACTACAATTGTTTGCTTGGAAGACCATGGATCCACTCGGCGGGGGCGGTGCCATCGACACTACATCAAAAGGTCAAGTTTGTGGTAAATGGCCAACTCATCTGTGTGTACGGAGAGGCAGAGATTCTGGTCACCAAGCCTATATCTGTTCCTTACATTGAAAGTAATGAGGACATACCAGAATGCTCTTACCGATCGTTCGAAGTGGTTAATGCTGTCACGCCCCCAAATTTTGAGCACTCACAATCAGGAACGCGACGTCCCCGCGCCCACTCCAGGGGGACGAGGGGTTAGAGACTGATCCATTCTTAAACAATACTACAACAGGGGTAGCATTGTACTTACCGGTGGTCCAGACACAACATGCAATCGACCAATAATTATATCAGTGCAATCAATATTACTGAATTAAATCAACACCACAAACACAAGTAACAAGGTCCAGTTATCCAAGTTTATACAACTGTCACGGACCCAAGTCCAGAAATAAAATAAATAAATAGATACCAAGTTCATAAAAGGAATCCTAAAGATGTCCCAACCTGATCTGCTATGGCTCCACCGGCTACTCCCTACAACCTGTAGAAAAATAGAGATAAAGTAGGGTGAGCACGAATGCCCGATGAGTGATCCCCATCTCCGGTGTCCTAATATATGTCCCTAAGTCTACATGAACTGTGTACGATTGTGCCAGTGTAGTGTTACATTGCATCACAAATAAATCTCATTTAACCACAAATAGAACATCACACCACATTTAAATTTTATTGAAGTACGAAGGCAAATCAATCACCCACGGTAATTCCCACCACCAACTCCAGTAATCATAACCACCATCAGATAGCCATATGTGGGACCTGTGGTGTCCCTAGTGACAACCTGCCACATATGGGACCTGGGTTACCAGCCATATAGGGGACTCCGCGGCTTCTTGCCTGCCCTATGCGAACCCGCAGTAACCCAACGAACTTCCCCACCGGCCACACACCTTTGGATGAACTAGCGAGATCGTTCCAACAGTCAAGTTTAGTTCGACAACCTTATAAAATTAGTTCACCAATCCAACGCTAACCACACATATAACTATATATTTATATATAAATGCACATACATATTTAAATACTCATCGAAAATCTAACACCTTAAACGTCAATAAAAAAAAAAGAAACTAAGTTACAGGTATTTCCATGTTAAGGAACTACAACAGAATCTATGCTATTTGAGTATACATACACCCAAACAATGTTTACACGATTACCCCAATCGAGCCTAATTTATTAAATCATTACTAAAGTTCTAACGATATCCCTATATATATATATATTCACATCATATATGTATACATTAACATATCTATTTAGTTATATACTTATTTATTTTATTTTCCTTTATTTTGATTTTATTATTATTATTTATTATTATTTATTTATTTATTATTATTATTTTTTTTCCACCAACCCTACGGGTTGGTGTTGGTGCGTTAGCGGGGAGGGGCGACATCGGATGCGCCGCGCCCCCTCCCTTCCCCGCTTCACCCTACGCCGACGCACAGCTTGGTCATCACGCAGGCGGCGCGGGACACCGCCGCCCGCTTCCTCCCCCCTCCGTGCGAGCGCGCGCGGCACACCGACGCGAGGCGCGCGAGTCCGAGTCCACGGGGATGGCGCCGAGCCGCTGCGCCTCCCTCTCCTTCCGACACGCTCGCGGGAACGCGTAGCCACGACGGCACGGCCACGACGCCTAGATCCGTTGCCCCAGCACGACGCCCTTGACGCCTCCCTACGGCATGACCACTGCACCACCAGGAGCCGACGCCCTTGACGCCTCCCTTCCACTGGTACGACGACGACGACCGTTGTAGCCGATGCGATGAACATACCAATTCATATAAAGTAGCCATATGTAATTACTTCGGATTTAACACATACCGATTCTAACATTGTGCTCATACAATTGGATAGTAGAATAGTCGAAATCACCTACCCGATTCAAACTCGGAAGGTCAAGAACACGATGGCTCCAATGTATCGCTCTTCCCTACCAGATCGCACGCACAATGAATGTAGGGTTTAACCCTAATTTTTCCCTCTATTTATACCCATATAAATATATATTAATAGATTTATAATATTAATAATAGTAATAATCAATAATAATAATTTGATTAATAATCATAATAATTAATAATAATAGCTAATATTCGTAAGTAAGGTATTAACGTCACAATAACTATAAACTTAAAAAAAATATTAAAATAATCATAATAGTATTAACATAACGCATGCCAATAAACTCCAAATATTTTAATAGTAATTATACCTTAACACACGTCACCTAGGTACGAGTCTTTACATCCTCCCCACCTTAGGACTTTTCGTCCCCGAAAAGGCAAATCACCTCTAATGGAAATAGTTATGCACAACCTAGCTACAAAAGCATAATAAACAAAACAACACCCGTGAACAAAGTAACCACCAAGACATCAAACCACACACAACCAAATCACAACCATAATCACAAGAAACAAAACAACAAGATCAACTACCTCAAGGCACGATAAAGATTTGACACCCTCCCCACCTCGGATCATTTCGTCCTCGAACAAGACGGGCCAACTCGGGTGGTAACTCCAATCGGTAGGCAACTGGTCCCACGACTGCAATGACAGGAAAAGGACCCACAAATCGAGGTGAGAGTTTGGAACCTCGCCCAAATCGTCTGTGCCCCCGCCGTGGTGAGACTCGCAAGAAGACGCGATCCCCTACGACGAACTGCAGCGGTCGTCGCCGTCTGTCAGCATATGATTTCGGCCTACTCTGGGCCGTCAACATCCGTTGCCGAATCACCTGAACCAAGTCTCGTAGTTTCCTGAACCATATCGGGACCCAAAACAATCGCCTCCCCGCCGGGGCCCAACACAGAGGGGAGCGACACGGTCGCCCATACAACGCCTCATATGGCGCCATTCCTATCGTAGCCTGATAACTGTTGTTGTAGGAGAACTCCACCAAGGGGAGGTGAGCCTCCCAACAACCGCCAAAATCCAACACACAAGCACGGAGCATATCCTCGAGAATCTGAATAGTGCGCTCAGACTGGCCATCTGTCTGTGGGTGATAAGCTGTACTCAAATTCACCCGGGTGCCCAAAGCACGTCGTAGCCGCTGCGAACCGTGAAGTGAACCGTGCATCCCTATCGGAGACAATCGATAACGGCACACCATGCAACCATACCACTACATCGACATAACGTTGCCCCAAGGTCCGGACCGGATCGGTCTCACGAATCGGAATAAAGTGGGCAGATTTCGTCAAACGGTCAATAACAACCCAAATAGTATCATGACCTCTAGAACGAGGAAGCCCTGTGACGAAGTCCATAGTCACATGGTCCCACTTCCACTCTGGCACAGGTAACGACTGCAACTCACCGGCAGACCGCAAATGCTCAGCCTTGACCTGCTGGCACGTTAAACACCGTCGAACAAACTCCGCAATGGCTTTCTTAAGGCCCGACCACCAAAATCGTTGCCGAACAAAGATGATACATCTTCGTTCCTCCAGGATGAACGACCAAATGAGAATGATGAAATTCCCAGTAAAACGCTTCCCGAAGAGGAGATGGAACAAACAATCGACCTCGATAGCAAGAAACATGGTCGAATCCTCTGTCCAATCAGCGAAAGTACGGCGGTTTGAATCCGATCTCGGATGACCTCACACTCAAGATCCCCCCAACCGACCTTCAATAACCTGACGCCGCAACTCGGGCACTCGCTATAACCACACTCAGCATACCCTGTCTTGCTCCCTGTATTGGCCGCAACCTCAGAGAAGCAAGTTGCCCCATCATCTCCCATTCCTTGACAAGACAGAGCCACCGTGGCCTGGCTCTTCCGTCTCAAGGCATCGCCTACTACATTTCCCTTCCCCGGTGTATACTGAAGGTCAAACTGAACTCGCTGCATATACTCCACCCAACGCCTCGTCGGAGATTCAAATCCCGTTGAGAAAATATGTACTGCAAGCTCTTGTGGTCGGTGTATACCACAAACTTCTCCCCAAGGAGATAGTGCGCCAACTCTTCAATGCAAAGATCACTGCAGTAGCTCCAAATCGTGCGTGGGGTAATTTTTCTCATGGGTCCTCAATTGACGGGAACCATAAGCAATAACCCGTCCTTCCTGCATAAGTACACAACCCGGACCAACATTTGAGGCATCGCAATAGACCTCATAGGGTACACCCTCCCGTGGTAGGACCAGGATAGGTCTTGAAGTCAATCTGGCCTTCAACCGACTAAAAGCATTCTCACAAGCATCCGACCAGACAAATCGTACTCCCTTTCGGGTCAAGCTAGTCATCGGTGCGGCTAAACGGGAGAAGTCCTTCACAAACCTCCTGTAATAACCGGCCAACCCCGGAAAACTCCGAATCTCAAAAACATTCGTTGGCCGCTTCCAAGACATCATCGCCTCAATCTTGCCAGGATCTACTGTGATACCCTCCGATGATACCACGTGCCCTAAGAACTTCACCCTCTCGCAACCAAAAGTCACACTTCGTGAATTTTGCGTATAGCCTATGGTCCCTCAACGTCTGCAACACCACATGTAAGTGCTCTTCATGCTCGATCTCTGTCCGGGAATAAATCAAGATATCATCTATAAAGACCACCACGAACCGATCAAGGTAAGGTGTAAAGATCCGGTTCATCAATCCCATAAACACCGTCAGGGCATTTGTGAGCCCAAAGGGCATCACTAACCACTCATAATGGCCATATTTGCAACCGAAGGCCGTCTTCGGGATGTCGACTCCCGCACACGCAACCGATGGTATCCGGATCTCAAATCAATCTTGGAAAACCAACGGGCACCCCCGAACCGGTCAAACAAATCATCGATCCTCGGTAGTGGGTATCCGTTCTTCATCACACCTGGTTCAACCGTCGATAGTCAATACACAACCGGAGCGAACCATCCGCCTTTTGGCGAATAACACCGGAGCACTCCAAGGCGAACTACTTCGTCTAATAAAACCACGCGCCAAAAGATCGTCAATCGCCTCTTGAGCTCTCGAAGCTCAACCGGTGCCATCCTGTAGCTCGCCAATCGATAGGTGTCGTCCCTGGTAAAGAACTCAATCGAAAAGTCCACCTCTCTCTCTGGTGGTAATTCAACCAAGTCCTCGGGAAATACATCAGAAAACTGATTCACCACCTTAGGTAACACCACTTTACCCTCCGGCTGGGGATCAACTAGAGTCGGTCCGGTAATCGATGAGTTACGTCACCCCATCCTTGCTTCAAAGGCCCCAATTTGCACGCATCATCAGACCACTCACCCACGAAGGTGCCTCGAGTACCCTCAGGTGTGAGGAAGGTCACTCGTCGTCTATAACACTCAATCACTGCCTCCACACGGGTCAACCAGTCCATACCCAAAATCACATCAAATGCATCAAAGTGCATCACATAAAGGTTATACCGGAGGTCGACACCTCCTAGAGTAACCTCACATCCCGAACAGACCCTATTGATCACCACCAGGCCCCCAACGGGTGTATCAACCACCAGGGGCTGATCAACAGTAGTACAATCCAACTCTAATCCCTCAACAGTTGAGTGTGCAATAAAAAGAATGTGTAAAGACGACAGACAAGATTTTTAGCCTCTCTAAAAGAGCTAGCTAATGTCGTTAAATCTCTCTTCAAAATAATAAATTCCCTAAGTTTGCACTAAAAGAATAGCGGCAAGAAAGGGGTCGAACCCACAAGGATTAGCCTAGTTCTCTAGTTCTCAAATCAAATCACCCAATTACTCTTGTTCTATAAAATGTCTTGGCAAAAGTTTTCTTTTTTAAACTAAAGATCTAATTTTTATTTGGTTTTCTAAATAAACAAAGAAAGTAAGTTGATTTTAGGATTAAGATTCAAGGATTAAAAGCATCTAGGGTCACAATTTCACCTCCCTATGTTATCTCTACTTGGTTCATGGTATTAGGGTTGTCCGATTGAAAACATGCTAAACATAAGCCAAGGACAACAAATGGTCATTGAGGTCCTTTTAAGAGTTGTATGCCAGAATGGTCATCTAAACACACAAACATGCAAAGCCAATAAATCATACTTGCAAAAGGATAATGATCACACCAATTACAAATAAGTTATGAATCTCAATCCGCCCCAGGACTAGGGCTAAGAATACCAAGGTGTACATCCAAAGATAGAACTTAAGAACATTCATAAAACATGCAAAACTCAATCATCCAAACCCAAATATTCATAAACACGAGAAAGCAACAAGGGGGCTACATTGCTCCCCTAGATTAAAAGACTACTCACGCATGATTACAAGCAAACACAAAGCGAAAAAGCTAAACATCTTCTTCTTGATCACGCGCACAAAGAAAGCTTCAAATCCAAGCTCCAAAATCCGCGACGGCCGCTGCGACGGCTGCTCTCTCTAGGTCAAGGAGCACCTCCAAGTCGTGGAGCCTCTCTCTCTCTCTAAAACGTGTAGGGGGTTAGGCATGCATAGCAGAGGGCGTGGATGCTTGTATTTATAGAGGTTGGATGGGCCTTGAGGTGTGTAACCTAGCCCATCTATCAAAACGACGTAGTTTTGATAAGTAACACTCGAAACATTAAAAACTCTATCTTCCATCCACAATTTGGACTTGGGCCTTCAGGAACAAATGATCGGCATGGAAAAACGATTGGATCGGTCCAAAAATATCTCTGCACGCCAATTTGCACGTGATATGGTGAATTCACGTGCACCTCCAAATCAGCTCAAACTTCTCCCCAAGCTTCCTTGCATCATGTAGAGGCCTGAGAGGCAAAAATAGGCTTGCACGTGAATTGGGTGAATTCACGTGCAGATCCAAATCAGCTCCAAATGCTCTGAAATTTCTTGGTAGGTAGAGGACATCATTCCAAGCAACTTTTGTTCTTGCACGCCAATTGTTTGAGGCCATCTACTATGTCAAAAGTGAGGTCCAAAATCTGCCAAAACGGCTTAAAAACGCATGTATTTGCAACTAGCATCTTCCTAGGGGTTAGAGCAAATATATATGAAATATGAGGCAATAAGGCTCTAATCATGCTCTTAAACATCCTAAATAAATACTAGAATAACGGCATAAAATGCACGTTATCAAATACACCACATTTGAACCATTGCTTGTCCTCAAGCAAAAACATACAAGCATGCAAAAATAAAATAAACACACAATCAAACGGAAGAAAAATAAAATAACAATCAAGGAGAATCATGGTTTCCTAAGCATGCAACTCTATCATGATGAAATGGGAATTTAAGCATCAAAATGAGTCATAACTTAGTTCATTCATGTCCATATCCCTAAGTCCAACAACCATGCAATATCACCACTTAAATTTCAGATATGAGCAAGCAATCCATGATAAAATAGCACCTAGTTTCCCTTTAAGTTCTTACCAAGGATAAGCGGCCTCACTCAAATATAGTAATTCTCAAGCCCAATACCTATCAATGAACAATGGATGGAAAAACTCTATCTCTACACTCGCCATCACTATTGATTAAGTACTTGCCAAACAATCATGAGAGTTCCCTATTGTGCTCATCAAAGAAAACACACCCTCTATTCTACTTTATTTGAACTCACACTCTAGTCTAAACTCAATAAACAAAACATGAGCTAAAGAATTGAGCTCAACACTCTCAAAACAAAACACAACTCAGCCAATGTGGCTTCACAAATAAATAATCACACATAAACATCAAGCCAGGTGGCTTTTATTCCGAATCTTTCTTTTTCTTTCTTTTTTTTTCTTTTTCTTTTTCTTTTCTGTTTTTTTTTTTTAGTAATAACCTTACAAGGTTGCATTTTATGCTCTCCCTTGATGGATTATTCACTCTTTTTTTTTACTCACATAACACATAAATAAGATCAATTTTTCTAATGCAAACTCCTTGCCATTTTGCTACATAAGGAGAGACTAAATTCATTGATGTCTCACATCCCGGTTTCCAATTAAGTGATGGCTTTTTCACATTCTATATCACAACTTTTTTATATAATATCTCACAATAAAAGAAGAGAATGCAAAGACAGTCCACAATGACTTAGAGGTCTTGCATCCTAACTAAACACACCAAACACCGAGCACTAATAAGTAATCACATGCTTACTTGACTCCTACCATTAAATAACCAATGTTAAGTGCAAAGAAGAGTAGCAAATCAAACTATTACCCATAAACCATAAATGTCACTCAAAGGCTAAAAAGAAGTCGTTCTCATTTTTCATTTCTTTTTCACTCAACTTTAAGGGTTACTTAGGTCTATCATAGCATTTCATGCTCAAATTAATATTCAAAACTCAGCTCCAAAAACATGGTGATATCATTCAAGAGATATAGACATGATTAAACTAAATTAGAGCACATTTTAACTACTTTAACACCCTTATCACAACATGATACTAATGTGGCATAAAAATTAAATTTTGTATGCCAAAATTGCATACTTAATATCCATGCCTCCAAAAGCAAATCATGCAAGCAAACAACTCAAACAATCATGCAACTAAAAACAGTTTTTTTTTTTTTTTAATAAATAAAACATGCAATCACAACATAAAAGACAAGCAAGTGGCTCAAGTCACTCCCCATACACCACACTTAAAATATGTTATGTCCGCATGGCATAAAAGAAGGAGTAGGAAAAAACACTTACCCCTGGTTTGGCACACTGTAATAGTAGATGACATTGGCCACCATTCGTCGCACTCTGAGCCACAAAGTCGGCCGACGTCTCGCCGCGCACTTCCCAATTTTCCTTCCCTTGCAGAATACCCATCATGTAGTAGCAAACAAAGATCCCACAACTTGAATTGGTCAGTCATTGGGGAATTTGCATTTCATTGTAGTGAATAAGAGGGAGCTTGTCCGCCAACAAGCCTTCTTTGATCATTGCCACTTTCATGCGTTTGATGAACCCATGCACTAACTTGTCTTTTCCGTCTAGCAAACCCTTCGCCTTGGCTTGGATCATATAGCACGGCATGGCCTACATCCAGATTCACACGGACAAGTACATAGTGGCGGTCAATGTGCACCGGAATCGACACCTCATGCATACCATGCCAAGGGCGGTGCCCTTCATTCTCTCCATTAATGCGTTGGCGCCATACCTCTTCGGACAAGGGTTGATTGAAAAGCTCACACAAAGATGATGGAAGTGTACCCGGTTAAGGGGTAATTATGAGGCTCGGCCTCCCACGACATACCGCATGGTCCTGGAAGAGGTCTATCTCGTCGGCATAGAGATATTCATTCTCTGAGATCCTCTTCAAGCTAAAAGGAGTGAAGATATCATTATCCCGTATAAATCGAGCCCTATGACTGTGGAATTGATGAATTCTTCAAATCTTTGCTTGGCTCTCTTGGACGATAAAGCCGGGATTAATGATTAAATGAACAGGGAGGGCCAAGTAGATCTTCAGGTTCGGCGGGCATGTATGCACCCCAAGATACTTGGAAGTATAGCAGGCACCAGGGCCTGAGAATATGCGGGATCTGTAAAAGGTTGGAAGGGTGAATACCCTGCTGCTGGCTCTGCCTCCTCTTGAGGTTGGAAGGGTGAATACCCTGTTCTTGCGCTGCCTCCTCTTGGATGATAATGAGATGGCCGAGTGAAGGTTCTTGTTGAGGTGGATCTGCCTGGGCTGGATAAGCATCTTCGGGGGATGGAGAGGGTTCTTCATCGGATATCTCCACTATAGGAGAACGTTTTGATGCTTTCCTCTTGCTCAAAGCCTTCCAATTTTTCCTAGGAGGCCTTTGACTTCTTTGTTGTCCTTCCTCGGGGCTTCCACCTCGCGCTTGGGTTCCGGCATTTGCCTCCCCTGAGCTGCTGTGTTTCTTGCCTCCAAGCTTCGATAGATGCAGCAGGAGGAGCTTCGGGGCCTCCCATGCTCTAGGTGATGCATGAGCGGCTACATCCGGGGCCTCCCATGCTCGGTTCTAGGTTGTGAAGTAGCTTGTTGGTCTCCCAGAGATGAGGGCCATTAATTCTTCAAATTGGGCATTAGTGATGTGCCCATTAGTGATCGCCCAATTGATGACCTCCACTTCACTCACCACCTGCCCACTAATGCCTTGAAAGAAATTGAAAATGTCTTCTTTGTGTACATTGAACCGCATGTACATGGCGGTGAGTCTCGTATAGAGTCTGCTTCCTTTGATCCAAATGAGGAGAAGTCTCCCTTGCAAAGTCCGTGGATCGCTCCACATGAACACTGTGCCTAGCGGGTTGTGATGGAGGAGGAACATTGGTTGCCCAATGACCTCTGGTATCGACCCCCAAACCTCCTTCACTTGCAATACTCTTAACACCCAGTGAGAAGGAAAAGTAATGCTCTCCATGGAGGAAAAATGCAAAGCAGGCATGCTTTGAAATATCATACACAAAATTCTCGCCATTGATCTGCTTGGATGAGTTTTTCTTCCACCATTAAAAATGGTAGTGGCCCAATCCACATTTAGCATATGATCAATGCTATACATGAACTCCGGTGTGGCTTAGGCACACTATCTAGCCCACTGGTCCGAATCAATAAACATTTCCCTACCAGGGTAAGCTAGGCATCCGAATTTTCCAACAAAACCATTCTTGGTATACGCCTTCGACTTTGAAATTTTCTAGCATAGTTACATGCGGTACCAAATTCTCCTAGGCTTAGGCCGAGGGAAGCTACTACCTGGGTTCAGGGAGGTTAAAGCAATTTCTAATAATATCGGGGTTATTCGACATAAACCCCTTGCACAACCCCTATCGGTTCATCCTCACTCCCGAGACAGATGCATAGAAGTCTTGTAGGGCAGAATAAGAAATAGCCTGGTCAGGCAGATACTAACCTTTGTAATCCCGAGTTTGAATTTTAACGACCACCTCTCTAGCCCAGCCCGGCTCCGAAGCCTCCAAAGCCTGCATGTCAAGAGCATGCCCCAAGAGTATCTCCTCCTCGGTTTGGCTATCAGCACTAGGTGAGTGCACCTCCTCCTGGCCGGTCCTCCTTGTGCGCACCATCTTTGGAATGAGAAAATAAGAACAAAGAGCGAGAAAACTCAAGAGCAAGAGAGTAAAAGGGCGAGTTTCTCTAATACTCGGATCCGGAGTGATTTTGGTGTGGAAGCCTTTGAAGATGGCCTCCCTTTATATAGCGTGCGAAGGAAAGAGGCTCCAATTGGCGTGATACACGTGCCCCTAACTTTTCGAGTGTTCGGACCAAAATACCCTCCGCACGTGAATTGGCTGAATTGGCGTGCAGGTCGAATCGTCTCAAACTTTGGTGGTAGGTCCCCACCGAGCCGGCAAGCAATACTTCCTTCGCACGTGAATTGTAGGAAGCTTCAGGAGGGATAAAATCGGTATTTTGAATTTTTGGGCCTCCATATGACAACTATCAATTCGCGTGCAAGAGTAAACGTGATTCACATGGTCTTCATCTACCATTCCAGAAAGTTACGGCTCAAAACAAGGTGCACGTGAATTGGGCAATTCACGTTCAAATTCACGTTCAGGCCCAAACTGGCCCAAATTTCTCCACCGAGTTGCTTATGCGTTATGGACCATCTTTAAGTCTTGCACGTGAATTGTTTGAGCCCATCTTCAAGCACTTTTGGGCTTCACTTGCTCCTTGCTCCTTGACTTTGACTTTAAAAAATAATTCCTCAAGTTCAGGACCCAAAAATTTGCTCATCCTGCACATGGTTAGCTAAGAAAGGAACAAAGTCTCCTGCACAATGGTTAGCTTGCAAACAAATTTATTGAAGAAAACAAATAAGAGAAAATAACATAAAATAAAACACAAAGTAAACATTGGGTTGCCTCCCAACCGTGCTTTATTTAAAGTCTGTAGCTAGACTTTCGATGATGATCATGCAATGGTGAAAGAGAGGGAATCAACTATCTCCCTCTGAGTTGAATCAAAGTAAGGTTTCAGGCTATTGCCATTCACCCAAAATTTCTGGCCATCTACACTTGGAGCTCAAAGCTCCCATATGGCTTCTTATCAACTATTACAAAAGGTCCCATCCACTTGGACCTTAATTTGCCAGGAAATAACCTCAACCTTGTGTTAAATAGAAGAACTTTCCGCCCTAAGGTTAAAGGTTCATTGTTAAGTTGCCTATCATGCCATTTCTTAGTTCTTTCTTTGTAAAATTTAGCACTATCATAGGCATCCAACCTAAGCTCATCTAACTCAATTAATTGAGTCATCCTAAGTTCCTTGATCTCTTGTGGGTTGAAATTTAACTTCTTCAAGGCCCAATGAGCCTTGTGTTCTAGTTCCACAGGCAAGTGACATGCCTTACCCTATAGAATACGGTAAGGTGACATCCCAATGGGAGTTTTGTAAGCTGTCCTATATGCCCATAAGGCTTCATCAAGCCTTTGAGACCAATCTTTCCTATTGGCTCCAACAGTTTTCTCTAAAATGGCCTTAATCTCTCTGTTGGACACTTCGCTTGTCCATTAGCTTGTGGGTGGTAAGCTAAAGACTTCCTATGAGTGACACCATACTTGTTCAATAATTTATCAAACAATTTGTTGCGAAATGACTACCCTCATCACCGATTATAGCCCTTGGTGTCCCAAAACGGCTAAAGATGTTCCTAGTAAGGAAGTGAGTCACAACTCTAGCATCATTCACTCTAGTAGGAATAGCTTCTACCCACTTAGACACATAATCCACACAAAGCAAAATGTATGAATACCCATCGAATTGGGGAAGGGCCCCATGAAGTCAATGCCCCAAATGTCAAAAATTTCAACTGGAAGAATTTCAGTTAATGGCATCTCATTTTTCCTAGATAGACCACCTACCCTTTGACATCTATCACACTTTTTGATGTAGACATAGGTGTCTTTCACCATGTGAGGCCAATAAAAGCCACACTGCATGATCTTAGCCACGCTTCTTTGCACCCCAAAGTGGCCCCCATAATGTGATGCATGACAATGATGTATTATGTCATCTACCTCCTCCTCAAGGACACACTTTCTTATGATTTGGTCCTGGACACCTCCTATAAAGAATTGGGTCTTCCCAAATGTATTTCCTAGCATCCACTACCAATTTCTTTCTCCTGGTGGTAGTCTAACTGTTTGGGTATGAACCCAGTGGCTAAATAATTTGCTATGTCGAGAAACCAAGGAAGATGATGCACCTCAAACAACTTCTCATCAGGGAAAGTCATCTACAATGGGTAGAGACTTAGGTGCATTCTCCGAACGGGAGAGGTGATCAGCCACGAAATTTAGGGCTCCCTTTGTGTCTCTAATTTCAAGGTCAAATTCCTGTAAGAGGAGAACCCATCTAATCAAGCGTGGCTTAGCTTCTTTTTTTAGCAAACAAATATTTCAACACAAAGATGATCGGTATAAACAATGACTTTAGACCCCAAAAGGTAGGGTCTAAACTTGTTGCGACCATAAACCACAGCTAAGCAACTCTTTCTCGGTGGTGGTATAGTTCAGTTGAGCATCATCTAAGGTTTTACTAGCATAGTAAATGACCCTAAACACCTTTTCTCGCCTTTGCCCTAAGACTACCCCCACAACGATAATCACTCGCATCACACATTAGCTCAAAAGGTTGAGCCCAGTCGGGTGTAACTATAACAGGTGCGGTGACTAACTTACCCTTGAGGATGTTAAAAGCTTCTAAGCAATCTTCATTAAACTCAAAGCTTGTGTCTTTTTCTAACAACCTACTCATGGGTTTTGCAATTTTTGAGAAGTCCTTAATGAATCTCCTATAAAAGCCAGGCATGGCCAAGGAAACTTCTCACTCCTTTTTCATTAGTTGGAGGTGGCGAGTCTCAATAGTGGAGATTTTTGCCTTGTCTACCTCCAAACCATGTGCAGACACCTTGTGCCCTAGAACTATCCCCTCTGTTACCATGAAATGGCATTTCTCCCAATTTAGGACTAGTTCCTTCTCCTCACATCTCTCTAAGACCACATCTAGATTTTTCAAGCACCGTTGGTAGGAGGAACCAAACACCGAGAAGTCATCCATGAAGACCTCCATGATCTCCTCAACCAAACCCCGAAAAATAGCCATCATACACCTTTGAAAGGTGGTAGGGGCATTACAAAGCCCAAATGGCATTCTCCTAAATGCAAATGTGCCAATAGGGCACGTGAAGGTGGTCTTTTCTTGGTCCTCGGGCTTAACCATGATCTGATTATACCCGGAATAGCCATCTAAAAAGCAGTAGTGACTATAGCCAGCTAACCTATCCAACATTTGGTCAATGAAAGGAAGAGGAAAATGATCCTTCCTAGTGGCCTTGTTCAGACTTCCTATAGTCAACACACACTCTCCACCCCGTCACAATGCGAGATGGGATCAATTCATTTTTCTCATTCTTAATCACAATCATGCCCCCTTTCTTGGGCACGACATGCAATGGACTCACCCACTCACTATCTCGAAATAGCATAAATTATACCCGCATTTTTCCATTTTAAAATTTCTTTTCTAACAACTTCTTTCATAGCAGGGTTTAATCTTCTTTGTCTTTCAGCGATGGGTTTAAAATCATCATTCATCAAAATCTTATGCATGCAAATCCCTGGACTAATACCCCTAATGTCTTCAATGTTCCATCCTAGGGCCTTTTTGTGTTTCCTAAGGACTTCTAACAATTGGGTACACTCCACATCATTCAAATTAGAAGCAACAATGACAGGGAATTGATTTGTAGAGTCTAGAAATTCATACCTTAGGTGTCCAGGCAGCTCCTTCGCTTCTGGAGCTGGAGGCATGTCATCTTCTTTCTCCTCCTCAGCTTGCTCCAAAGAATTTGTAGTTTGCTCATCTTCCTCGGCCGTCAAGTACATCTCTTCATCTTGTTGAGCTTCTATAAGCCGAAGGGCTCCATCATTGGTGGTGGTAATTTCTTCTGCCAAGTAATCTTCCACCAATTCCTCAAGGTCTTCAACCCAAAGGCAGTCCTCCTCCTCTTGACCTTGCAAAGCCTTCCCCATGTGGAAGACTAAGGTCTCCTCATTAATTCTCGAGTAAGCTGCCCTTGAGCAATATCAATCAATGCACAACCCGTTCGAGAAACGGTCTTCCAAGGAGTAGTTGAACTCCTCTATCTTCTTCCATCTCCAAAACAACAAAATCCATTGGAAATATGAAGGAGCCCACTTTAACTAGCACATCTTCAATGATTCCTTCAGGTCTTACAGTGGACCGGTCTGCAACCGCAATGATATGGAAGTGGGCTTCATGCCCTTAAGCCCAAGCCGCTTGTACAAAGCAAAGGAAATCAAATTGATGCTGGCCCCTAAATCACATAGGACCTGCTCGGCGGTGCATTGCCAATCACACAAGGGAGATTAAAGCTGCCCGGATCTTTATGCTTGATGGGCAAACTCGTTGAACAACACTGCTCACCTCGTTAGTGGATCGCCACCGTCTCATGATCCCCATATTTCCTCTTCTTTGTCACAAAATCTTTGATGTATTTTCTATACCTAGGCATCTGCTCCAAAACTTCTACAAATGGAATGTTAATCTCAAGCTTCTTGAACAAACTCAGGAAGCGCTCATACTCTTCTTCAACCCTCCTGGTTCCTCGGCCTCGAGGAAATGGCATAGTAGGCCTGAGCTCTTGCCTTTGTTCTTCAGCTATTCTGTCTTGACTCACTTGCTTGTCCTTCTTCTCTTGCACTCTTTCTTGACTTTATCTGATTTTCCTTGGTCATCAGCTTCCAAGGGTCTGCTTTGTTCTTCTGGAATTGCCTTCTTCTTAGGCTCTTCACTTCATTCGATGTCTTCCCGCTCCTTAGAGTGATAGCCTTGCAACTCTCCTTGGGGTTCACCTCGGTGTCACTTGGAAAAGTATTGGTTGACACCCCTTGATTTACATTCGAGCCAAACTCACAAGCAACTTTTTCTATATTCTTAATTGAAGATTCAATTGTGACTACCCTTTCCTCCAAATTATCCTCTCTTTTGGTTGGCTCATCCACATTCCCGATATACCCTTCCTCTTTCTTCATTGCGGAGAGGCCAGTCTGCTCGAATCCTGGAGGTGGGTGTAAATAATTATCCGTAGCATACGGATTCGCTTCATCCCTGGGGGCACATATTTATACCGAGCTGATGTATCTCCCCCTCGGTTCGATTCTTCCGAAATGGTCGAGACTGCCGATTCAGGTTGTACCCTTGTTGTTGTTGTTGAGGATAAAACTGCTGCTTCGGTACAAGCCTTTTCCTCCAACATAATTTGCTTCTTCAGCTCCACTCTAGCCCTGCTCGACTCATTGGTAAAGATTGTTGTGATCCTTCAACTTTAAGAGCCAATACTTCCATGCCTTTCACTAAAGCTTGAATCTGTGCTTGCATATCATTGGAAGAATTATCAACCGAAGCTATTTTCTCCCTTGGCTTTGAAGTACGCACATTAGACCACTGCCAATCGGCTAATGACAGCCTCTCCAGTAGCTCTCTTCTGTGCGTCGAGCTCTAGATTCATCAAGCATCCTCCAGTAGTGCATTCACCTTGTCTTGTGAATGGGACTGAAGACCTGTGTAGAAAGATTCAATTTGAATCCACTGGGGCCTTCCATGATCAGGGCATCTTCTCACTAAGTCTTTGAAACGCTCCCAAGCTTCATGAAGAGTCTCCATCTCATCTTGCCTGAACCTCGCTAATCTCTCCTCTTAGCTGGATCACCTTGGAAGGAGGGAAGTACTTTGACATGAACTTGGTCCGCATCTCCTCCCAAGTGTTGATTGAACCTGTTGGCAAACCGTTGAACCAGCCAAGAGCTCTATCCCTTAAAGAGAAAGGGAAAAGCCTTAGCTTTATGGCCTCCTCCGACACATTGTTGATCTTGATGGTGTCACACACCTGGTAGAACCTCATCAAATGTTGGTGTGGATCATCCACGGCTGTTCCTCCAAACGCGTTGTTACTCACCATGTTGATCAATGCCGGCTTCACTCGAAGCTATTCGCTTGGACTCTTGTCCGCCGAATCCCCAGAATAATGGTCCGACATCATCGGCCTCGCATAATCTAAGAAGGTTCTGGGGCATAAACCTATTACCCTCTTCTTCGGATATTGGCCATTGTAATTGGCCCCTCCTTGCGGTGCACCACCATCAGGTCCGAGATCTGCCATCGGATCGCCTACGGATTGCTCCAAGCCTTGTAGTGCTTCTTCCGCCTCACGTCTTGCTTCCCTAGTCGCTCTACGACGAGCTCGAACAACCTTTCAGGTTCCCGCGTAAATTGTATATCCTCCTCTCTTTGCATGCACAACTAGGAATCCTTGATGTATGTTCCTGTAAACAACAACAAGAACACACCCAGCAGCTCCGAACAATGCAAAATAAACAAATAAAGAACACAAAATAACAGAAAATAAAAGACAAAATAAAACACCAAGATCAGAATTCAAACAATTTCACTCAATGTTGATTTTAAAAACTAGTTAACCGTTGAATCCCCGGCAACGGCGCCAATTTGATAGACAAGATTTTTAGCCTCTCTAAAAGAGCTAGCTAATGTCGTTAAATCTCTCTTCAAAATAATAAATTCCCTAAGTTTGCACTAAAAGAATAAGCAGCAAGAAAGGGGTCGAACCCACAGGGATTAGCCTAGTTCTCTAGTTCTCAAATCAAATCACCCAATTACTCTTGTTCTATAAAATGTCTTGGCAAAAAGTTTTCTTTTTTAAACTAAAGATCTAATTTTTATTTGGTTTTCTAAATAAACAAAGAAAGTAAGTTGATTTTAGGATTAAGATTCAAGGATTAAAAGCATCTAGGGTCACAATTTCACCTCCCTATGTTATCTCTACTTGGTTCATGGTATTAGGGTTGTCCGATTGAAAACATGCTAAACATAAGCCAAGGACAACAAATGGTCATTGAGGTCCTTTTAAGAGTTGTATGCCAGAATGGTCATCTAAACACACAAACATGCAAAGCCAATAAATCATACTTGCAAAAGGATAATGATCACACCAATTACAAATAAGTTATGAATCTCAATCCGCCCCCGAGACTAGGGCTAAGAATACCAAGGTGTACATCCAAAGATAGAACTTAAGAACAGATTCATAAAACATGCAAAACTCAATCATCCAAACCCAAATATTCATAAACACAAGAAAGCAACAAGGGGGCTACATTGCTCCCCTAGATTAAAAGACTACTCACGCATGATTACAAGCAAACACAAAGCAAGAAAAGCTAAACATCTTCTTCTTGATCACGCGCACAGCAAAGCTTCAAATCCAAGCTCCAAAATCCGCGACGGCTGCTGCGACGGCTGCTCTCCTAGGTCAAGGAGCACCTCCAAGTCGTGAGCCTCTCTCTCTCTCTCTCTAAAACGTGTAGGGGGGTTAGGCATGCATAGCAGAGGGCGTGGATGCTGTATTTATAGAGGTTGGATGGGCCTTGAGGTGTGTAACCTAGCCCATCTATCAAAACGACGTAGTTTTGATAAGTAACACTCGAAACATTAAAAAACTCTATCTTCCATCCACAATTTGGACTTGGGCCTTCAGGAACAAATGATCGGCATGGAAAAACGATTGGATCGGTCCAAAAATATCTCTGCACGCCAATTTGCACGTGATATGGTGAATTCACGTGCACCTCCAAATCAGCTCAAACTTCTCCCCAAGCTTCCTTGCATCATGTAGAGGCCTGAGAGGCAAAAATAGGCTTGCACGTGAATTGGGTGAATTCACGTGCAGATCCAAATCAGCTCCAAATGCTCTGAAATTTCTGTGGCAGGTAGAGGACATCATTCCAAGCAACTTTTGTTCTTGCACGCCAATTGTTTGAGGCCATCTACTATGTCAAAAGTGAGGTCCAAAATCTGCCAAAACGACTTAAAAACGCATGTATTTGCAACTAGCATCTTCCTAGGGGTTAGAGCAAATATATATGAAATATGAGGCAATAAGGCTCTAATCATGCTCTTAAACATCCTAAATAAATACTAGAATAACGGCATAAAATGCACGTTATCAAATACACCACATTTGAACCATTGCTTGTCCTCAAGCAAAAACATACAAGCATGCAAAAATAAAATAAACACACAAATAAACGGAAGAAAAATAAAATAACAATCAAGGAGAATCATGGTTTCCTAAGCATGCAACTCTATCATGATGAAATGGGAATTTAAGCATCAAAATGAGTCATAACTTAGTTCATTCATGTCCATATCCCTAAGTCCAACAACCATGCAATATCACCACTTAAATTTCAGATATGAGCAAGCAATCCATGATAAAATAGCACCTAGTTTCCCTTTAAGTTCTTACCAAGGATAAGCGGCCTCACTCAAATATAGTAATTCTCAAGCCCAATACCTATCAATGAACAATGGATGGAAAAACTCTATCTCTACACTCGCCATCGGCTATTGATTAAGTACTTGCCAAACAATCATGAGAGTTCCCTATTGTGCTCATCAAAGAAAACACACCCTCTATTCTACTTTATTTGAACTCACACTCTAGTCTAAACTCAATAAACAAAACATGAGCTAAAGAATTGAGCTCAACACTCTCAAAACAAAACACAACTCAGCCAATGTGGCTTCACAAATAAATAATCACACATAAACATCAAGCCAAGTGTGGCTTTTATTCGAATCTTTCTTTTTCTTTCTTTTTTTTTTTTTTCTTTTTCTTTTCTGTTTTTTTTTTTAGTAATAACCTTACAAGGTTGCATTTTATGCTCTCCCTTGATGGATTATTCACTCTTTTTTTTTTACTCACATAACACATAAATAAGACTGAATTTTTCTAATGCAAACTCCTTGCCATTTTGCTACATAAGGAGAGACAGAAATTCATTGATGTCTCACATCCCAGTTCCAATTAAGTGATGGCTTTTTCACATTCTATATCACAACTTTTTATATAATATCTCACAATAAAGAAGAGAATGCAAAGACAGTCCACAATGACTTAGAGGTCTTGCATCCTAACTAAACACACCAAACACTGAGCACTAATAAGTAATCACATGCTTACTTGACTCCTACCATTAAATAACCAATGTTAAGTGCAAAGAAGAGTAGCAAATCAAACTATTACCCATAAACCATAAATGTCACTCAAAAGGCTAAAAAAGAAGTTGTTCTCATTTTTCATTTCTTTTTCACTCAACTTTAAGGGTTACTTAGGTCTATCATAGCATTTCATGCTCAGCTAATATTCAAAACTCGGCTCCAAAAACATGGTGATATCATTCAAGAGATATAGACATGATTAAACTAAATTAGAGCACATTTTAACTACTTTAACACCCTTATCACAACATGATACTAATGTGGCATAAAAATTAAATTTTGTATGCCAAAATTGCATACTTAATATCCATGCCTCCAAAAGCAAATCATGCAAGCAAACAACTCAAACAATCATGCAACTAAAAACAGTTTTTTTTTAAATAATAAATAAAACATGCAATCACAACATAAAAGACAAGCAAGTGGCTCAAGTCACTCCCCATACACCACACTTAAAATATGCTATGTCCGCATGGCATAAAAGAAGGAGTAGGAAAAAACACTTACCCCCTGGTTTGGCACACTTGTAATAGTAGATGACATTGGCCACCATTCGTCGCACTGAGCCACAAAGTCACCGACGTCTCGCCGCGCACTTCCCAATTTTCCTTCCCTTCAGAATACCCATCATGTAGTAGCAAACAAAGATCCCACAACTGAATTGGTCGGTTTGTTGGGGAATTTGCATTTCATTGTAGTGAATAAGAGGGAGCTTGTCCGCCAACAAGCCTTCTTTGATCATTGCCACTTTCATGCGTTTGATGAACCCATGCACTAACTTGTCTTTTCCGTCTAGCAAACCCTTCGCCTTGGCTTGGATCATATAAGACAAAGATGGCCTACATCCAGTATTCACACGGACAAGTACATAGTGGCGGTCAATGTGCACCGGAATCGGCACCTCATGCATACCATGCCAAGGGCGGTGCCCTTCATTCTCTCCATTAATGCGTTGGCGCCATACCTCTTCGGACAAGGGTTGATTGAAAAGCTCACACAAGCATGATGGAAGTGTACCCGGTTAAGGGGTAATTATGAGGCTCGGCCTCCACGACATACCGCATGGTCTCGAGAAGAGGTCTATCTCGTCGGCATAGAGATATTCATTCTCCGAGATCCTCTTCAAGCTAAAAGGAGTGAAGATATCATTATCCCGTATAAATCGAGCCCTATGACTGTGGAATTGATGAATTCTTCAAATGCTGCTTGGCTCTCTTCGGACGATAAAGCTGGATTAATGATTAAATGAACAGGAGGGCCAAGTAGATCTTCGGGTTCGAGCGGGCATGTATGCACCCCAAGATACCGGAAGTATAGCAGGCACCAGGGCCTGAGAATATGCGGGATCCGTAAAAGGCTGGAAGGGTGAATACCCTGCTGCTGGCTCTGCCTCCTCTTGAGGTTGGAAGGGTGAATACCCTGTTGCTGGCGCCGCCTCCTCTTGGATGATAATGAGATGGCCGAGCTGAAGGTTCTTGTTGAGGTGGATCTGCCTGGGCTGGATAAGCATCTTCGGGGGGATGGAGAGGGTTCTTCATCGGATATCTCCACTATAGGAGAACGTTTTGATGCTTTCCTCTTGCTCAAAGCCTTCCAGATTTTTCCTAGGAGGCCTTTGACTTCTTTGTTGTCCTTCCTCAGGGCTTCCACCTCGCGCTGGGTTCTGGCATTTGCCTCCCCGAGCTGCTGTGTTTCTTGCCTCCAAGCTTCGATAGATGCGGCGGGGGGGAGCTTCTGGGGCCTCCCATGCTCTAGGTGATGCATGAGCGGCTACATCTGGGGGCCTCCCATGCTCTGGTTCTAGGTTGTGAAGTAGCTTGTTGGTCTCCAGAGATGAGGGCCATTAATTCTTCAAATTGGGCATTAGTGATGTGCCCATTAGTGATTGCCCAATTGATGACCTCCACTTCACTCACCACCTGCCCACTAATGCCTTGAAAGAAATTGAAAATGTCTTCTTTGTGTACATTGAACTGCATGTACATGGCGGTGAGTCCGTATAGAGTCCGCTTCCTTTGATCCAAATGAGGAGAAGTCTCCCTTGCAAAGTCCGTGGATCGCTCCACATGAACACCGTGCCTAGCGGGTCGTGATGGAGGAGGAACATTGGTTGCCCAATGACCTCTGGGTATCGACCCCCAAACCTCCTTCAACTTGCAATACTCTTAACACCCAGGTGAGAAGGAAAAGTAATGCTCTCCATGGAGGAAAAATGCAAAGCAGGCATGCTTTGAAATATCATACACAAAATTCTCGCCATTGATCCGCTTGGATGAGTTTTTCTTCCACCAGATTAAAAATGGTAGTGGCCCAATCCACATTTAGCATATGATCAATGCTATACATGAACTCCAGGTGTGGCTTAGGCACACTATCTAGCCCACTGTCTGAATCAATAAACATTTCCCTACCAGGTAAGCTAGGCATCTGAATTTTCCAACAAAACCATTCTTGGTATACGCCTTCGACTTTGAAATTTTCTAGCATAGTTACATGCGTGCCAAATTCTCCTAGGCTTAGGCGAGGGAAGCTACTCCTGGGTTCAGGGAGGTTAAAGCAATTTCTAATAATATCGGGGGTTATTCGACATAAACCCCTTGCACAACCCCCTATCGGTTCATCCTCACTCCCAGAGACGGATGCATAGAAGTCTTGTAGGGCAGAATAAGAAATAGCCGGGTCAGGCGGATACTAACCTTTGTAATCCCGAGTTTGAATTTTAACAGGCCACCTCTCTAGCCCAGCCCGGCTACGAAGCCTCCAAAGCCTGCATGTCAAGAGCATGCCCCAAGAGTATCTCCTCCTCGGTTTGGCTATCAGCACTAGGTGAGTGCACCTCCTCCTGGCCAGTCCTCCTTGTGCGCACCATCTTTGGAATGAGAAAATAAGAACAAAGAGCAGGAAAACTCAAGAGCAAGAGAGTAAAAGGGCGAGTTTCTCTAATACTCGGATCCGGAGTGATTTTGGTGTGGAAGCCTTTGAAGATGGCCTCCCTTTATATAGCGTGCGAGAAGGAAAGAGGCTCCAATTGGCGTGATACACGTGCCCCTAACTTTTCGGAGTGTTCGACCAAAATACCCTCTCGCACGTGAATTGGCTGAATTGGCGTGCAAGTCGGAATCGTCTCAAACTTTGGTGGTAGGTCCCCACCGAGCTGGCAAGCAATACTTCCTTCGCACGTGAATTGTAGGAAGCTTCTAGGAGGGATAAAATCGGTATTTTGAATTTTTGGGCCTCCATATGACAGCCTATCAATTCGCGTGCAAGAGTAAACGTGATTCACATGGTCTTCATCTACCATTCCAGAAAGTTACACTCAAAACAAGGTGCACGTGAATTGGGCAATTCACGTTCAAATTCACGTTCAGGCCCAAACTGGCCCAAATTTCTCCACCGAGTTGCTTATGCGTTATGGACCATCTTTAAGTCTTGCACGTGAATTGTTTGAGCCCATCTTCAAGCACTTTTGGGCTTCACTTGCTCCTTGCTCCTTGACTTTGACTTTAAAAATAATTCCTCAAGTTCGGGACCCAAAAATTTGCTCATCCCGCACATGGTTAGCTAAGAAAGGAACAAAGTCTCCTGCACAATGGTTAGCTTGCAAACAAATTTATTGAAGAAAACAAATAAGAGAAAATAACATAAAATAAAACACAAGAATAAACATTGGGTTGCCTCCCAACCAGCGCTTTATTTAAAGTCCAGTAGCTAGACTTTCAGTGATGATCATGCAATGGTGAAAGAGAGGGAATCAACTATCTCCCTCTCGAGTTGAATCAAAGTAAGGTTTCAGCCTATTGCCATTCACCCAAAATTTCTGGCCATCTACAACTTGGAGCTCAAAGCTCCCATATGGCTTCTTATCAACTATTACAAAAGGTCCCATCCACTTGGACCTTAATTTGCCAGGAAATAACCTCAACCTTGTGTTAAATAGAAGAACTTTCACTTAAGGTTAAAGGTTCATTGTTAAGTTGCCTATCATGCCATTTCTTAGTTCTTTCTTTGTAAAATTTAGCACTATCATAGGCATCCAACCTAAGCTCATCTAACTCAATTAATTGAGTCATCCTAAGTTCCTTGATCTCTTGTGGGTTGAAATTTAACTTCTTCAAGGCCCAATGAGCCTTGTGTTCTAGTTCCACAGGCAAGTGACATGCCTTACCCTATAGAATACGGTAAGGTGACATCCCAATGGGAGTTTTGTAAGCTGTCCTATATGCCCATAAGGCTTCATCAAGCCTTTGAGACCAATCTTTCCTATTGGCTCCAACAGTTTTCTCTAAAATGGCCTTAATCTCTCTGTTGGACACTTCGCTTGTCCATTAGCTTGTGGGTGGTAAGCTAAAGACTTCCTATGAGTGACACCATACTTGTTCAATAATTTATCAAACAATTTGTTGCGAAAATGACTACCCTCATCACCGATTATAGCCCTTGGTGTCCCAAAACGGCTAAAGATGTTCCTAGTAAGGAAGTGAGTCACAACTCTAGCATCATTCACTCTAGTAGGAATAGCTCTACCCACTTAGACACATAATCCACAGCAAGCAAAATGTATGAATACCCATCGAAATTGGGGAAGGGCCCCATGAAGTCAATGCCCCAAATGTCAAAAATTTCAACTGGAAGAATTTCGATTAATGGCATCTCATTTTTCCTAGATAGACCACCTACCCTTTGACATCTATCACACTTTTTGATGTAGACATAGGTGTCTTTCACCATGTGAGGCCAATAAAAGCCACACCGCATGATCTTAGCCACAGTTCTTTGCACCCCAAAGTGGCCCCCATAATGTGATGCATGACAATGATGTATTATGTCATCTACCTCCTCCTCAAGGACACACTTTCTTATGATTTGGTCCGGACACCTCCTATAAAGAATTGGGTCTTCCCAAATGTATTTCCTAGCATCCACTACCAATTTCTTTCTCCTGGTGGTAGTCTAACTGTTTGGGTATGAACCCAGTGGCTAAATAATTTGCTATGTCGGCAAACCAAGGAAGATGATGCACCTCAAACAACTTCTCATCAGGAAAGTCATCTACAATGGGTAGAGACTTAGGTGCATTCTCCGAACGGGAGAGGTGATCAGCCACGGAATTTAGGGCTCCCTTTGTGTCTCTAATTTCAAGGTCAAATTCCTGTAAGAGGAGAACCCATCTAATCAAGCGTGGCTTAGCTTCTTTTTTTAGCAAACAAATATTTCAACACAAAGATGATCGGTATAAACAATGACTTTAGACCCCAAAAGGTAGGGTCTAAACTTGTTGCGACCATAAACCACAGCTAGCAACTCTTTCTCGGTGGTGGTATAGTTACTTTGTAGCATCATCTAAGGTTTTACTAGCATAGTAAATGACCCTAAACACCTTTTCTCGCCTTTGCCCTAAGACTACCCCCACAAGATAATCACTCGCATCACACATTAGCTCAAAAGGTTGAGCCCAGGTCGTGTAACTATAACAGGTGCGATGACTAACTTACCCTTGAGGATGTTAAAAGCTTCTAAGCAATCTTCATTAAACTCAAAGCTTGTGTCTTTTTCTAACAACCTACTCATGGGTTTTGCAATTTTTGAGAAGTCCTTAATGAATCTCCTATAAAAGCCAGGCATGGCCAAGGAAACTTCTCACTCCTTTTTCATTAGTTGGAGGTGGCGAGTCTCAATAGTGGAGATTTTTGCCTTGTCTACCTCCAAACCATGTGCAGACACCTTGTGCCCTAGAACTATCCCCTCTGTTACCATGAAATGGCATTTCTCCCAATTTAGGACTAGTTCCTTCTCCTCACATCTCTCTAAGACCACATCTAGATTTTTCAAGCACTTGTTGGTAGGAGGAACCAAACACCGAGAAGTCATCCATGAAGACCTCCATGATCTCCTCAACCAAACCCTGAAAAATAGCCATCATACACCTTTGAAAGGTGGTAGGGGCATTACAAAGCCCAAATGGCATTCTCCTAAATGCAAATGTGCCAATAGGGCACGTGAAGGTGGTCTTTTCTTGGTCCTCGGGCTTAACCATGATCTGATTATACCCGGAATAGCCATCTAAAAAGCAAGTAGTGACTATAGCCAGCTAACCTATCCAACATTTGGTCAATGAAAGGAAGAGGAAAATGATCCTTCCTAGTGGCCTTGTTCACCTTCCTATAGTCAACACACACTCTCCACCCCGTCACGGTGCGAGATGGGATCAATTCATTTTTCTCATTCTTAATCACAGCATGCCCCCTTTCTTGGGCACGACATGCAATGGACTCACCCACTCACTATCTGAAATAGCATAAATTATACCCGCATTTTTCCATTTTAAAATTTCTTTTCTAACAACTTCTTTCATAGCAGGGTTTAATCTTCTTTGTCTTTCGAAGAGTGGGTTTAAAATCATCATTCATCAAAATCTTATGCATGCAAATCCCTGGACTAATACCCCTAATGTCTTCAATGTTCCATCCTAGGGCCTTTTTGTGTTTCCTAAGGACTTCTAACAATTGGGTACACTCCACATCATTCAAATTAGAAGCAACAATGACAGGGAATTGATTTGTAGAGTCTAGAAATTCATACCTTAGGTGTCCAGGCAGCTCCTTCGATTCGGAGGAGCTGGAGGCATGTCATCTTCTTTCTCCTCCTCGGCTTGCTCCAAAGAATTTGTAGTTTGCTCATCTTCCTCGGCCGTCAAGTACATCTCTTCATCTTGTTGAGCTTCTATAAGTCAAGGGCTCCATCATTGGTGGTGGTAATTTCTTACGCCAAGTAATCTTCCACCAATTCCTCAAGGTCTTCAACCCAAAGGCAGTCCTCCTCCTCTTGACCTTGCAAAGCCTTCCCCATGTGGAAGACTAAGGTCTCCTCATTAATTCTCGAGTAAGCTGCCCTTGAGCAATATCAATCAATGCACAACCCGTTCGAGAAACGGTCTTCCAAGGAGTAATGAACTCCTCTATCTTCTTCCATCTCCAAAACAACAAAATCCATTTGGAAATATGAAGGAGCCCACTTTAACTAGCACATCTTCAATGATTCCTTCAGGTCTTACAGTGGACCGGTCTATGACCGCAATGATATGGAAGTGGGCTTCATGCCCTTAAGCCCAAGCTGCTTGTACAAAGCAAAGGAAATCAAATTGATGCTGGCCCCTAAATCACATAGGACCGTCTTTGCGGTGCATTGCCAATCACACAAGGGAGATTAAAGCTGCCCGGATCTTTATGCTTGATGGGCAAACTCGTTGAACAACACTTGCTCACCTCGTTAGTGATCGCCACCGTCTCATGATCCCCATATTTCCTCTTCTTTGTCACAAAATCTTTGATGTATTTTCTATACCTAGGCATCTGCTCCAAAACTTCTACAAATGGAATGTTAATCTCAAGCTTCTTGAACAAACTCGGGAAGCGCTCATACTCTTCTTCAACCCTCTGGTTCCTCGGCCCTCGAGGAAATGGCATAGTAGGCCTGAGCTCTTGCCTTTGTTCTTCAGCTATTCTGTCTTGACTCACCGCTTGTCCTTCTTCTTCTTGCACTCTTTCTTCACTTTATCCGATTTTCCTTGGTCATCAGCTTCCAAGGGTCTGCTTTGTTCTTCTGGAATTGCCTTCTTCTTAGGCTCTTCAGCTTCATTCGGTGTCTTCCCGCTCCTTAGAGTGATAGCCTTGCAACTCTCCTTGGGGTTCACCTCGGTGTCACTTGGAAAAGTATTGGTTGACACCCCTTGATTTACATTCTGAGCCAAACTCACAAGCGACTTTTTCTATATTCTTAATTGAAGATTCAATTGTGACTACCCTTTCCTCCAAATTATCCTCTCTTTTGGTTGGCTCATCCACATTCCGATATACCCTTCCTCTTTCTTGTTGCGGGGCCGAGGTCAAGTTTCGCTCGAATCCTGGAGGTGGGTGTAAATAATTATCCGTAGCATACGGATTCTCGCTTCATCCCCGGGGGCACATATTTATACTTGGTGATGTATCTCCCCCTCGGTTCGATTCTTCCGAAATGGCCGAGATCGCTGATTCAAGGTTGTACCCTTGTTGTTGTTGTTGAGGATAAAACTGCTGCTTCGGTACAAGCCTTTTCCTCCAACATAATTTGCTTCTTCAGCTCCACTCTAGCCCTGCTCAACCTCGGTAAAGATTGTTGTGATCCTTCAACTTTAAGAGCCAATACTTCCATGCCTTTCACTAAAGCTTGAATCTCGTGCTTGCATATCATTGGAAGAATTATCAACTGAAGCTATTTTCTCCCTTGGCTTTGAAGTACGCACATTAGACCACTTTGCCAATCAGCTAATGACGGCCTCTCCAGTAGCTCACTGGCTGCGTCGGGCTCTAGATTCATCAAGCATCCTCCAAGCCAGGTCATTCACCTTGTCTTGTGAATGGGATGAAGACCTGTGTAGAAAGATTCAATTTGAATCCACCGGGGCCTTCCATGATCAGGGCATCTTCTCACTAAGTCTTTGAAACGCTCCCAAGCTTCATGAAGAGTCTCCATCTCATCTTGCCTGAACCTGCTAATCTCTCCTCTTAGCTTGATCACCTTGGAAGGAGGGAAGTACTTTGACATGAACTTGGTCTGCATCTCCTCCCAAGTGTTGATTGAACCTTGTTGGCAAACCGTTGAACCAGCCAAGAGCTCTATCCCTTAAAGAGAAAGGGAAAAGCCTTAGCTTTATGGCCTCCTCCGACACATTGTTGATCTTGATGGTGTCACACACCTGGTAGAACCTCATCAAATGTCTGGTGTGGATCATCCACTACTGTTCCTCCAAACGCGTTGTTACTCACCATGTTGATCAATGCCGGCCCTTTCGAAGCTATTCGCTTGGACTCTTGTCTGCCGAATCCCAGAATAATGGTCCGACATCATCGGCCTCGCATAATCTAAGAAGGTTACGGGGCATAAACCTATTACCCTCTTCTTCTTGGATATTGGCCATTGTAATTGGCCCCTCCTTGCGGTGCACCACCATCGGTCCGAGATCTGCCATCGGATCGCCTACGGATTGCTCCAAGCCTTGTAGTGCTTCTTCCGCCTCACGTGTTCGCTTCCCCTAGCTGCTCTACGACGAGCTCGAACAACCTTTCAGGTTCCCGCGTAAATTGTATATCCTCCTCTCTTTGCATGCACAACTAGGAATCCTTGATGTATGTTCCTGTAAACAACAACAAGAACACACCCAGAGCTCCGAACAATGCAAAATAAACAAATAAAGAACACAAAATAACAGAAAATAAAAGACAAAATAAAACACCAAGATCGAATTCAAACAATTTCACTCAATGTTGATTTTAAAAACTAGTTAACCGTTGAATCCCCGGCAACGGCGCCAATTTGACAGACAAGATTTTTAGCCTCTCTAAAAGAGCTAGCTAATGTCGTTAAATCTCTCTTCAAAATAATAAATTCCCTAAGTTTGCACTAAAAGAATAAACGACGAAGAAAGGGGTCGAACCCACAGGGATTAGCCTAGTTCTCTAGTTCTCAAATCAAATCACCCAATTACTCTTGTTCTATAAAATGTCTTGGCAAAAAGTTTTCTTTTTTTAAACTAAAGATCTAATTTTTATTTGGTTTTCTAAATAAACAAAGAAAGTAAGTTGATTTTAGGATTAAGATTCAAGGATTAAAAGCATCTAGGGTCACAATTTCACCTCCCTATGTTATCTCTCTTGGTTCATGGTATTAGGGTTGTCGATTGAAAACATGCTAAACATAAGCCAAGGACAACAAATGGTCATTGAGGTCCTTTTAAGAGTTGTATGCCGAATGGTCATCTAAACACACAAACATGCAAAGCCAATAAATCATACTTGCAAAAGGATAATGATCACACCAATTACAAATAAGTTATGAATCTCAATCCGCCCCAGACTAGGGCTAAGAATACCAAGGTGTACATCCAAAGATAGAACTTAAGAACAGATTCATAAAACATGCAAAACTCAATCATCCAAACCCAAATATTCATAAACACAACGAAAGCAACAAGGGGGCTACATTGCTCCCCTAGATTAAAAGACTACTCACGCATGATTACAAGCAAACACAAAGCGAGAAAAGCTAAACATCTTCTTCTTGATCACGCGCACAACAAAGCTTCAAATCCAAGCTCCAAAATCCGCGACGGCTGCTGCGACGGCTGCTCTCCTAGGTCAAGGAGCACCTCCAAGTCGTGGAGCCTCTCTCTCTCTCTAAAACGTGTAGGGGGGGTTAGGCATGCATAGCAGAGGGCGTGGATGCTGTATTTATAGAGGTTGGATGGGCCTTGAGGTGTGTAACCTAGCCCATCTATCAAAACGACGTAGTTTTGATAAGTAACACTCGAAACATTAAAAACTCTATCTTCCATCCACAATTTGGACTTGGGCCTTCAGGAACAAATGATCGGCATGGAAAAACGATTGGATCGGTCCAAAAATATCTCTGCACGCCAATTTGCACGTGATATGGTGAATTCACGTGCACCTCCAAATCAGCTCAAACTTCTCCCCAAGCTTCCTTGCATCATGTAGAGGCCTGAGAGGCAAAAATAGGCTTGCACGTGAATTGGGTGAATTCACGTGCAGATCCAAATCAGCTCCAAATGCTCTGAAATTTCCGTGGTAGGTAGAGGACATCATTCTAAGCAACTTTTTGTTCTTGCACGCCAATTGTTTGAGGCCATCTACTATGTCAAAAGTGAGGTCCAAAATCTGCCAAAACAACCTTTAAAAACGCATGTATTTGCAACTAGCATCTTCCTAGGGGTTAGAGCAAATATATATGAAATATGAGGCAATAAGGCTCTAATCATGCTCTTAAACATCCTAAATAAATACTAGAATAACGGCATAAAATGCACGTTATCAAGCACCAGTGTCAATCAAGACAAGACAAATAGTGCGTGAAACCAAAATCGTACCTCTCACACAGTTGGCCCTTGTCTCGCCTCGTCAACTGGTGGAACTTCTACCTCTCTCGTCGGTGATAGCATAGTTCCTCCCCTTCGCACACTACCGCTGGCCTGACTCGTCATAGCTCGATCATTCTGTCCCTTCGAGCCTGGGCCTCCCGCCGAGGTCGCTGAGTAGCAGAGCCGTCCCTGTACCGACCGCCCGACCGAGCTGGTCTCCGATATGGAGCACCGCTCCTCGACCCCTGGCCACGAGGTCGATGTGGCCCCGCAACACTAGGCCGAGCCGCGAAGGACACTCTCCTATCCTGTGTCCTAGTCCCCCACATCGAAAGCACTTGAGTGGGTTGCCATTTTTCCGCCTACAATCCACCTCCTTGTGTCCCCCGAAGTCCACAAGATCGACATGTCCCTGAAACCGTGAGGTAGAACCGCTGCTCGAGTTCCCCATATGTGAGAATTTGGGCACCGGCCTCTTGTCCCCCTGTCCCTCGGTTGCTCCTCTCTTGGCCTCTTTTGGTTAGGCCCTGATGAGCTCCCTGGTTTCGAGTCCCGATCTGGTTTAAGTCCCGTTCTCCAATAAGTGCTTTGTTGACCGCGTCCCTGTCGTGGTCAACTCCATCATGTTTAATCCCTTCCTGAGTGATGGTCTCGGCCCATCTATGAAATCCTGGGTCTTATTAGCCTCAACCCTCCATGACTGCGGGGCAAATCTCCCTAACTCGGTGAAAGCAATGACATACTCGTCACGGTCCAGGCCGCCCTGCTCCAGGTGTATAATACTCCCGTCGCCTCGTCTTCGCACGGAGCGAGGGAAATACTCTGTGTAGAAGAGCTCCACAAAGTCCTCCCATGCCATCGGGCTCTCGTGAACATGCTTCACGGCGTCCCACCACCTGCGGGCCCCACCTACCAGGGAAATGCGTGGCTAAGCGGACCTTAGCCTCCTCGGGCACTGGATCAGCTCGAAGATGTCCTCTCGTCCATTTGACCCATTCCTCGGCCTCGTCGGGTCTCGTATTCGCCTCAAACTTCGTCGGTTTCTGCTTCAGGAACCGACTCACCTAGTCGATCGGTACTGCAGGCGGAACTGTCATGACCTGTGGTTGGTTCTCCTCTAGAACCTCCTGTTGTTGCTCCCGCCGAGGCTGCTGCTGCCTCCTCGGCTCCTCTCGCATCACTTCTCCTGGCCACCTCCCTCATGGTACCCTGGATTTGGCTCGATGTTTGAGCCCCAATCTGAGCGGCAATCTCGAACCCAAGGCGGTCCTGGTGAACTCTGCTCTCCTTGCGATTCGGATTGAATGGATAACTCCTCCGCTGGACCTTGAGCCCTTGTCTTGGGTGCCATTCTGCACCAACACGTATCAACAATCTATTAACTATTGCATACTAGTCAAACCACCAAATTAACAATGAGGTTCCAAGCCTCTCATCCACACACATCACAATAGGTTGTTATTCACTTAGGCTTCCTAAGTTTAAACCAACTTAATAGCATTTTCAATCAAGCCAAACCAGTCACCAAGGAAAAATCAAATCACAAACATTCAATAATACAACCAACACAAACACGTCATCGAATAACATCATCAAATCATTTCTAGTGCCTAGATATGCAAAATCAGGTTTACGGATGTACGCACCCAACCCAAATGCTTCCTAAGATGATCCGACGGACCCTTAGTCAACCCGAACACATATAAGGACTGCGTTGATCAGGCGCCCTCCCTATAGTCTTCCAAGCTTCTAAGTGTCTATCAATCACCCCTCACTAACCTAGGTCCACTAGACCATGCTCGATACCAACTTGTCACGCCCCCAAATTTTGAGCACTCACAATCAGGAACGCGACGTCCCCGCGCCCACTCCAGGGGACGAGGGGTTAGAGACTGATCCATTCTTAAACAATACTACAACAGGGGTAGCATTGTACTTACCGGTGGTCCAGACACAACATGCAATCGACCAATAATTATATCGGTCTGATCAATATTCCTGAATTAAATCAACACCACAAACACAAGTAACAAGGTCCAGTTATCCAAGTTTATACAATCGCTCACGGACCCAAGTCCGGAAATAAAATAAATAAATAGATACCAAGTTCATAAAAGGAATCCTAAAGATGTCCCAACCTGATCTGCTATGGCTCCACCGGCTACTCCCTACAACCTGTAGAAAAATAGAGATAAAGTAGGGTGAGCACGAATGCCCAGTAGGTGATCCCCATCTCCGGTGTCCTAATATATGTCCCTAAGTCTACATGAACTGTGTACGATTGTGCCAGTGTAGTGTTACATTGCATCACAAATAAATCTCATTTAACCACAAATAGAACATCACACCACATTTAAATTTTATTGAAGTACGAAGGCAAATCAATCACCCACGGTAATTCCCACCACCAACTCCAGTAATCATAACCACCATCAGATAGCCATATGTGGGACCTGTGGTGTCCCTAGTGACAACCTGCCACATATGGGACCTGGGTTACCAGCCATATAGGGGACCTGCGGCTTCTTGCCTGCCCTATGCGGAACCCGCAGTAACCCAACGAACTTCCCCACCAGTTCCACACACTGGATGAACTAGCAGATCGTTCCAACAAGTTTAGTTCGACAACCTTATAAAATTAGTTCACCAATCCAACGCTAACCACACATATAACTATATATTTATATATAAATGCACATACATATTTAAATACTCATCGAAAATCTAACACCTTAAACGTCAATAAAAAAAAGAAACTAAGTTACGGTGTATTTCCATGTTAAGGAACTACAACGGAATCTATGCTATTTGAGTATACATACACCCAAACAATGTTTACACGATTACCCCAATCGAGCCTAATTTATTAAATCATTACTAAAGTTCTAACGATATCCCTATATATATATATATTCACATCATATATGTATACATTAACATATCTATTTAGTTATATACTTATTTATTTTATTTTCCTTTATTTTGATTTTATTATTATTATTTATTATTATTTATTTATTTATTTTTATTTTTTTTCCACCAACCCTATGGGTTGGTGTTGGTGCGTTAGCGGGGAGGGGCGACATCAATGCGCCGCGCCCCCTCCCTTCCCCGCTTCGGCCCCTACGCCGGCGCGCGAGCTTGGTCAATCACGTAGCGGCGGCGCAGACACCGCCGCCCGCTTCCTCCCCCCTCCGTGCGAGCGCGCGCGGCACACCAGGACGCGAGGCGCGCGAGTCCGAGTCCACGGGGATGGCGCCGAAGCCGGCTGCGCCTCCCTCTCCCTCCGACACTGCTCGCCGGAAACGCGTAGCCACGACGGCACGGCCACGACGCCCAGATCCGTTGCCCCAGACGACGCCCTTGACGCCTCCCTACGGCACGACCACTGCACCACCAGGAGCCGACGCCCTTGACGCCTCCCTTCCACGGTACGACACGACGCCGGTTTGTAGCCGACGCGATGAACATACCAATTCGTATAAAGTAGCCATATGTAATTACTTCGGATTTAACACATACCGATTCTAACATTGTGCTCATACAATTGGATAGTAAATAGTCGAAATCACCTACCTGATTCAAACTCGGAAGGTCAAGAACACGATGGCTCCAATGTCTTGCTTCTTCCTACCAGATCACAGACGACAATGAATGTAGGGTTTAACCCTAATTTTTCCCTCTATTTATACCCATATAAATATATATTAATAGATTTATAATATTAATAATAGTAATAATCAATAATAATAATTTGATTAATAATCATAATAATTAATAATAATAGCTAATATTCGTAAATAAGGTATTAACGTCACAATAACTATAAACTTAAAAAAAAATATTAAAATAATCATAATAGTATTAACATAACGCATGCCAATAAACTCTAAATATTTTAATAGTAATTATACCTTAACACACGTCACCTAGGTACGAGTCTTTACAAATGCGGCCTATGCCCCCAACACTAGAGAGTCACTTGGATATGGGGGGCTTGTTCCCAAAGACCGCAAAGATGGTTGCCACAGTCATGCTTAAACTGGGGCATAAGGAAGGTCAAGGTCCAGGTGTACAAGCACAAGGGATTAAAGAACCCTTAGTCGTACAAAGTACCAGAGAAAGGTACGGGTTGGGCTACAAGCCTACCAAGGCCGACAAATCAAGAGAAGTCGCGAGGAAAAGGGAGTCCCGTTTAGCCAGAATAGAGAAGAGGCCCCTCCAAGAGCAAAGGATGACGTTCCCACCCCTTGGGGCCATATTCCAAAGCGTCGGTTTTATCCATCGGAGGAAACAATGCACCATAGCCATGTTACGGGCCACTCGTAGAGAGCAAGAACAAATGGGGTGGGTATGCCAAGGACCCCCCGGGGCACCAGTGAACAATTGGAGCATTGTGGACCTCCCGCCAAGTAATGATCAAAGAAGCTTTGTTAAGGAATGTTCTATTTTATTATGTTTTCAAAATTGCAAACAATGGTTGTAACCCTTTCGGAATATTTATGAAATAAGACTTTTGCCAAGACGTATCCCCTTGCATTGCATGACATATGCATCATCATATTTTGTTAAACTAGTCAAACTTTTACTAACAGTACAATCAGGCTAAAAAGGATCTGGTAAGTAAATAAGAAACGAGTTGCTTAAGGTTTGACCGTAATCCAGCTTGGGAACAACTAGTATTTGGGGCGGAGGAAGCCGACGACGAGGAAAACTTTGAGCCTCCTGGAGGACATCATGCACCGTTGGAAAGGGAGGATCGACTCATTGTTCCTAGCGAAGTTCGATCGAGACTATCAACTTCGGTACGCCTTCTGAGTGAAAAGAACCGCGACTAGGATCTCGAATCACTAAAGACGTCAAGAACCGATTAATCGACCTCTTAAAAGCCTATATCGATGTTTTTGCGTGGTCTTACAAGGATATGCCGGGACTGAATACCAACATAGTGCAACACCAGTTGCCATTGAATCCAGGATGTACGCCCGTACAACAGAAGTTACGACGAATGAGACCAAGAATGATACTGAAAATCAAAAAAGAGGTGCGGAAACAATGGGATGCTGGATTCCTTAGCGTAGCTCGATACCCGGAGTGGGTCGCTAACATCGTGCCCGTCCCAAAGAAAGGCGGGAAAGTCCGTATGTGCGTGGACTACCGTGACCTCAACAAGGCGAGCCCAAAAGACAACTTTCCACTACCTCACATCGACACCTTGGTAGATAACACCGCTAAACATGCTATGTTTTCTTTCATGGATGATTTCTCCGGCTACAACCAAATTCGGATGGACCCCGATTACAAAGAAAGGACCACCTTCACAAGTATCTGGGGCACCTTCTGCTACAATGTCATGCCTTTTGGACTCAAGAATGCCGGGGCAACATATCAGAGGGCCATGGTGACACTCTTCCATGACATGATGCATAAAGAAGTGGAGGTTTACGTTGATGATATGATCGCCAAGTCAGGAAAGGAGGAAGACCACGTGGAGGTACTGTGTAAACTATTCAACAGATTACGCAAATACCAGCTAAAGTTAAATCCGGCCAAGTGTACTTTCGAGCTACATCCGGGTAAACTATCGGGATTTGTTGTCGGTCAAAATGGAATAGAAATCGACCCCTGACAAGGTCCAGGCCATCCAAGAAATTTCCCTACCAAAGACTATCAAGGAAGTCAGAGGTTTCCTCGGGCGACTTAACTATGTTGCCCACTTTATCTCACAGCTTACTGCAACTTGCGAACCTATCTTCAAAGTGCTACGCAAGAATAGCCCCGAGGTGTGGAATGACGAATGTCAAGAGGCCTTTGACAAAATCAAGCAATACCTTATGAATCCACCAATTTTGGCTCCTCCAATGCCTAACGAACCCTTGATCTTGTATTTGACGGTCCGGGATACATCCATGGGCTGTGTATTGGGGCAGCTTGATGAAGCGAAGAAAAAGGAGCAAGTCATTTATTACTTGAGCAAGAAATTTACGTCATGCGAAGAGAAGTATACTTCCTTAGAGAAAGCTTGTTGCGCCCTCGTCTGGACCACACGAAGATTAAGACAGTACACCCTATACCATACTACATGGCTCATCTCAAGACATGACTCACTCAAATATTTGTTGGAAAAACCGGCAATGACAGGAAGGATTGCAAAGTGGCAACTGCTCTTATCCGAATATGACATCATCTATGTCCCATAAAAGGCTATCAAGGGAAGTGCCATAGCAAATTACTTGGCCGACAGGGCCTTGGAGGATTATGAGCCCATGAGCTCCGATTTTCCAAACGAATACATCAATGCTGTTCAGGAGGATCAGGAATCAAAGACGTGGATTCCGTGGTTTGATGGAGCCTCAAATTTATCCGATCATGGCATTGGGGCGGTATTAATCTCCCCGACCGGTCAACATTATCCCATGGCCGCCAAGTTGGCCTTTCCTTGCACAAACAACATAGCGAATATGAGGCTTGTATTATGGGTCTCCAAAAAGCCTTGATCAAGGGAATCACGAAACTTCAAGTCTTCGGGGATTCAGCCTTAGTAATCTATCAAGTCCGAAAGGAGTGGGAAACCCGGAATCCCAAACTCATCCCCTACCAAAAAATGATATGTGATATGGCTAAACTATTTGATGAAATCTCATTTGAGCATGCATCCCGGGAACATAATCGATTCCTGGTGCTTTGGCCACTTTGGCAGCCCTCCTTCGGTTGGATACAAGTTTAGAAGTGCCCTCTTTCGACATCTGTGTACAAGAGGTGCCAATATACTGTATGATGACAAGTATGGATACTAACACAAAGTCATGGTATCATGATATTAAGCGATATCTACTCACAAGAGAATATCCAGCAGAAGTCTCGGAATCAGAAAAAGGAAATATTCGACGAGCAAGTGCTAACTACTTCTTAGATGGGCCGGTCCTTTATAAGCGCAGCTATGACATGGTGCTATTACGGTGCGTGGAGAAGGGCGAGGCAGCTCAGATCCTCAACGAAGTCCACAATGGTAACCGTGAAGCACATGTGAATGGACACGCTCTATCCCAACAGATCATGAGGATGGGCTACTACTGGGTCACCATGGAAAAGGATAGCATCAATCATGTGCGCACATGTCTTAAATGCCAAGTTTACGGGGATCGAATCTAAGCACCTCTGTCCTACTTACACACGATGACCTCTCCTTGGCCTTTCGCCATGTGGGGAATGGACGTCATTGGAGCCATTTCACCTAAGGCTTCCAACGGTCATAGATTCATCCTAGTGGCGATCAATTACTTCACCAAATGGGTGGAAGCACTTCCTATGCCCAAGTCACTCAATCGGTGGTGGTTAGGTTTCTTCGAAGCATCATCATCCTGTCGTTATGGGCTCCCCGAGCAAATTATAACCGACAATGTCACAATTTGAACAATCGAATGATGGACAATTTATGCGAAGGATTTAAGATCCGACACTGCAATTCTACACCATATCGTCCCAAGATGAATGGAGCGGTTGAGGTAGCAAATAAAAATATCAAGAACATCATTCGAAAAATGACCGAGACATACAAGGATTGGCATGAGAAACTTCCATATGCACTACATGTTTACCGGACTTCGTGCGAACATCAATTGGCGCAACTCCTTTCTCCCTAGTGTATGGTATGGAAGCGGTCCTACCCATCGAAGTGGAAATCCCGTCTCTCGAGTTCTCAAGGATACTCAACTAGACGAGCAGAATGGGTCGAGACCATTTTGAGCAAGCTAAATCTGATCGAAGGAAAATGTCTTGCCGCGATCGGTGGAGGCCAGCGATACCAACAAAGGATGATGGCCAACTTCAACAAAAAAGTAAAGCCCCAACTTTCAAAGAAGGGGATTTGGTCTTGAAGAAAATACTGCCGATACAACATGATCGCGAGGGGAAAATGGACTCCAAACTATGAAGGTCCATACGTTGTAAAAGAGCATTCTCGGGAGGTGCCCTAATCCTCACCGAAATGGACAGAGTTGAGCTACGAAATCCTGTAAACAAGATGTTGTAAAGAAGTTTTATGTTTAACTTCGCCACTTCAAAAACCGTTATACCTAATCGAATCAAAATCTCATGCTTTAGCCCCTCACATAATTGGGCTAAATTCGTCCTCACTATATGACAATCAAGTTTGCACGACTTGACAAACAAGGTTCGTGGCCCAAGAGCGGACTTAGTGAAAACCTGAGAAGGCACCAAGGGTAAAACACAAAGCTCAATCAAAAGCAAAAGAAAGGCGAACTTGGCGAAAACCCGAAAGGGCGCCAAGGGTAAAATACAAAGCCAACAAAAGTGCAATGATATCAGGATCCATGATCTTCTAAGAAAACCAAAGTAGAGGATAACTCTCAAGCTCCCCAAGCAGACAGTCGCAGAAAGGTCGTCATGCCACTTCAAACCAGGGACTAGGGCGTGAACCAAAGGATTGGTCAAATCTTAAGCACACTCGATCAACTTTACAAGACATGTCTTTTTGAAGCTATTGTCCTTGTACTACAAAAGGGAGTTTAGTTTAACTTTGTATGATGATAAACAAGTTATTCCATATGCAATGATGCAATTGTAAGTGCAAAATGTCTTATCAAATAAATATCGTTTGGCCTTTTAAAAGAATCATTTTAAAATCGTACATTCCCCGCTTGAGTTTCTTAAACTTTGCTTCGCCGTGAAGGTCGCATGAGGCGACAACAAAGCCCTGGACCTTTGCCTAAAGGAAGCGATGACTCGGGTAACTTAGCGGTTTGCTCATCAGGAGAAGAAGAGGATGCCAAGTCATCCGCAGCGTGCTTTTCCGAAGAAGCGGCACCAAAATCTTCTTAGATTGTCTCGCGCCGCATTTTGTGTACCTCATGCACATTCTCAAAGATTCAGACCTCCCCCGTGCCACATGCATCAATTACATTTCATGCATCAACCGCATTTCATGCATCATTCATACATCCTGGCATGTTTGCTCCTGTCCAAACTGCAGATCGTTGTCACGGCATAACGCCTCCTACCCTAGTGGATAAGCCTTAGAGCTCCAGAGTGAGGAAAGTTTTCATCCCCAAACAGAGAAACCGTTCATTTCGAAAAAAACCAAAGCCATGCTCACCCGCATGCCAAATATCAAAACCATGCTCACCCGCATGCAAAACATCCAAAGCCATGCTCACCCGCATGCCAAATACCAAAGCCATGCTCACCCGCATGCCAAATATCAAAGCCATGCTCACCCGTATACAAAACAATCAAAGCCATGCTCACCCGCATGCAAAACAACCAAAGCCATGCTCACCCGCATGCAAAATATCAAAGCCATGCTCACCCGCATGCAAAACAACCAAAGCCATGCTCACCCGCATGCAAAACAACCAAAGCCATGCTCACCCGCATGCCAAACAACCAAAGCCATGCTCACCCGCATGCAAAACATCTAAAGCCATGCTCACCCGCATGCCAAATACCAAAGCCATGCTCACCCGCATGCCAAATACCAAAGCCATGCTCACCCGCGTGCCAATTATCCAGAGCCATGCTCACCCGCATGCCAAACCACACCAAAACCTCAAAATATCAATCGCTGAGAGGAGAATCAACTGGTCAAAATGGGTACGGTTTTATCTTTGCACATCATTCGTACACAAACAACGCGCAAAGAGGGGCAGCTGTTGCACCCCATTTTGACCGGGCCAGATCACAACCAAAGAAATCCAAAAATAAGAGTCATTTCTGAGGGATCTCAAAATGTACCAAGGTCAACACCAAATGATAGAGGACGAAATTTGGAAACCAACGCACTTGACCGTGCCCAAATCCGATTTAAAACGAAGAAGTTATGACCAAAATAGCTTTCGGCATGGAAAGTCAAACTTGCGAAAGGACAGTCAAACGCCCTCGGTCAAATTCACCAAAAATATGATTGTAGAAATCTCCCAGGAAAGCTATTCAGGCGAATTCATGGTCCCAGCCTCGAAGCCCAGCAGTCAGCCTCGAAGACTCGTAGCAGGCAGCCTCGAAGACCCGCAGAACTCGAAACTCGTAGTCTCGGAGCTTGCAGACCCGTAGCCCAGCTCATCCACGTAGACTCGCAGCCTGCACCCGCAGCTCGGACTCGAAGCCTCATAGTCAGCCTTGCCTCGTAGACTCGAAGCCTCGTAGTCAGCCTTGCCTCGTAGACTCGAAGCCCCGTAGTCCAGCTCAGCTTCGAAGCCCGCAGCCAGCAGGACTCCGCAGCCTGCCTCGTAGCCTGCAGACTCGTAGTCAAAGCCTCACAGTCCCAGCCTGCACCCGCAGCTCGAACTCGAAGCCTTGTAGTCAGCCTTGCCTCGTAGACTCGAAGTCTCATAGTCAGCCTTGCCTCATAGACTCGAAGCCTCGTAGTCAGCCTTGCCTCGAACTCAAAGCCTCGTAGTCAGCCTTGCCTCGAACTCGAAGCCTCGTAGTCAGCCTTGCCTCGTAGACTCGAAGCCTCGTAGTCAGCATTGCCTCGTAGACTCGAAGCTCCGTAGTCCAGCTCAGCTTCGAAGCCCCGCAGCCTGCACCCGCAGCACCTAGCCTCGAAGCAGCTTGCCTCATAGTCCAGCTTAGCCTCGAAGCTCGCAGCCTGCACCCGCAGCACCCGGCCGCGTAACCTCGTAGTCGCAGTCTCACAGGCTTGCCTCGTAAACCCAGCTTCGACTCTTCAACGCGGCTTCGACCCTTCAACCCTTCGATGCGGCTATGACCCTTCGAAGCAACTTCCAGCCTTCGACCTGCGAGGCAACTTCCAACCTTCGACCTATGAGGCAACTTCCAGCCTTCGACCTTCGAAGCAACTTTCAGCCTTCGACCTTCGAAGCAACTTCCAGCCTTCGACCTTCGAAGCAACCTCCAGCCTTCGACCTTCGAAGCAACCTCCCGTTACGACCCTGCGACCTTCGAGGCAATTGCCAGTCTTCGACCCTGCGAGGCACCTCAATCTTCGGCCCTGCACCAGCTATGACCTTCGACCCCGCGAGGCCACCATGGGACCTTCGACTCTGCAAGCTTCGGTTGGAGACTCCAAAATGGCGCCGTTTCACCCCTTCTTTAAGTGCACAGTGAAATAAGCGTTGTTTTTCTCTGAAATGCAGTTAAACGACTCTAAATCACATTTAAATGCTGGGACTCTCAGAAATGCGTTAATTAACGCCTGGGAACTCGTTTTTCACCTCATAAATGCACGTGTCGGTCTTGAAACTTGGATTGACGCCTGGGAACTCCAAAAGTCACATCATTTGACTCACCAAGTTCCCAGGTGGGCGGCTGTTCCCTCCTCAGACTCTATGAAAGGGAGGCACCACCCTTTCCAAAGGGGAGACTGATATTTTTGGGAGATTAACAACATAGAGGCTTTGGAGGGCTGGGACTGAAGAAGACGTCCTCCACCACCTTGCTGGATTTTGTCTCCACGTCCATCAAGCAGTAAAAGAAGAGTGAAGCTAGCAGGAACATCAAGCTTGATTTCTAAGTTTTATTCCCCTCTTATCTTACATTCATCATCATCCCTACACCAAAATCTCACCTTTTTATTCAAAAATACAACAAAACGTTTTCAAAGGCCCGGTGGCCGTGGGATTGAGCCTTTAGTGCTCATATCCTCGCCACTTGGCCAACATTGAGTCTGGGAGTGAATCTGAGCTTCACAATATGCTCTTCACGACATCAGACTCTACTCTTTCGTTTTAACATAAAAACCCAAATTCTTTTTAAACAAACTCAGGCCTTTGTAACTGCGAGACCAAGTTTTATTGCTTATGTCTCCATCATCCGGCCAACATCAACTGTAGTAATGAATCTGAGCTCCATGTTGTGCTCTTCATGCTATGGGCTTTCTTCTGTTTTCCAAGATAAAATAAAAAGAATAACATTTTTCTTCTAAATAAAACCATCACAGTTTTTACAATGAAATAAAAGAAAAAAGGGAAATTAAAATAAGCAAGCACCCATAGACAAAGACTAGGTACCAATTTTGGGCGGTGTGGGGGTGCAAGAGCTTTTCTTCCTTCCCCACACGTAACCGACTCCCGAACCTATTCTCTAGAAACTGTAGACCCTCCTAGGTGGCCAAACACACCGTTATTTTTGTTTGGTGGCGACTCTGTTTCTTCTATATCTCTTTTTGGATTTGTGTGAGCTATGGCAATGATGGCTTAATGACCAAATCTCCATCCAAATGAGTAATCTCAAGCCAGTCACGAGCCCGGACGACACCAGGTGATGACAATCATGTATGAAGTCTTATATTCTCAGTCTAGCAATCATATGTTCTCTTTACAAAAAACTAAGAAGCAATTGAACCACCAACATTCTGAAACAAATTTCCTAATTCCTTGCAATCTCACAATGAGCAAAGCAGCCTCACTCATAGGGTAATCTTACTTCACTCTCTCTCAATCTTTCATGGAATTAAAACTAAAACAAGTGCCTTCCTAATCCTTTTTGGTGATTCAACCATCATTCTATTACCCAATTAGTTTTTGTCATAGACCACAATGATGGTAAAAGTAACAATGCCCAACACACTTTTTATCTATTTTTAATGTACAAGTAAGTTCTATGTACAATGCACTCCTGAAAATATACAACTATAATACTTTTTTTTTTCAAGGATTATCTTTGCAATAGTCTATATAACCTTACAAGTTTTTCCTTGATAGAATATACATCTCCACAGTCCATAACCTTCTCTTTCTTTCTTTCTTTTCCAAGGCTTATGCTACGGTAGTCTATATAACCTTACAAAGTTTTCCTTGATGGATTATATATCTCCATAGTTCATAACCTTCTTTTTTTTAAGTAGACACACTTTATACAACACTTTATACAACTTGGAACATTGTACTTATTCTAAACAAAGTGGGCTATGACTCCAACTCTACCATTCCAACTATCCAATCACCAATAAAACTATAGAAGAACTTATTGAAGTTTAATTTCCATGAAGTGAACACTCATCAAAATATATAGCTCTCAGTAAAGTTATGTTCTCACTCATTCAAGGAATCAAGTTATTTATTCAAAAGTTGTCAATTCATTATGGATCCAAGTCTCTGTTCAAACACATGATGATATCATTCCAAGTACATGAGTTTCATGCATGAGATTAATGAGTAACCATTGGTTCTAAAAGCATTTCATTCTTAAACATGCTATATATAAACATTTCAAAGTTTTCACAGTGCAGTCATTTCATATTCATTAAACTCTTCATACATCATAAGCAAATTAATCCATATTGCAATGCCACAAACAACTCCACACTTGAAATTTTGCATATCTTTCAAGCAATTGCAACAAGAAGAGGGAAGAGTGTTCAAACCTTTTTTCTTTGACGAGGGGGAGCGGCTCACTATAAAAATATATCATTTCATCAACCTGTTCACGAAGAGCAGTTACAGGATCAGGGTTTGAAGTTGGGGCTATCCAAACACCTCCATGAGCTTGCATGTATGTTTTTAAGTGATTTTAGTCATCTAACATTTTAATCGACCACTGTTTTCTGCCGATTTCAAGTCTGAACATCATTGCTCTCCTCCTTCCTTCATGCTAACCTATGGCCCCTCTGCACACAAAGAAATCCAAACAAAACAAACAAATATTCACAAAACAAGTTCGAGTTGTCTCCCGGAAGCGCTGCAGTTAATGTCAGTAGCTTGACATTCTCCTTTTGTTAACTCAAAATTAGAGCAAGGTAAAGAAACTCCTTGACTCCTCCTGGTTCTACAAAGGCCTTCTTTCTCTTTCTCCAAACCTTCAACAAGTGGTCCAGTTGCTCTCCTTGTAGCTCAGCAGCTATAATAACTGGCCACTCTCCTTCTTCTCCCAAGAATGCATACTTTAAATATGCTGGTAAAGTCTTCAATTCAACCTTTGGTGCTTTTTCTAATGATGGGATTGGTTTAGAGATTTTTCCAATATCTTCAAATCTCTTCTTGTGCTGAAACTGAATAATTAGTGCATCCTCCAAAGCATGCTTCTCCTCTTGAATTTCTTCAATAACAACTGAAGACACATTTTCTAAGCACAAACCTAAAGGATCATGGAACCCCTTAGCATGATCTTCAATCACAGTATTCAGCATTTCTACTGAACAGTCTTGTCCATGCTCTTCTTTTTGAGGATTCTTTAAACTCCTATAAAGATTATACTCCACTTTGTCTTCACCGATGTGCGGCTCTAATTTTCCACCTTTGACATCAATGATTGCCCCTGCTATTGCTAAAAAGGGTCTACCCGAATAAGGGGCATAGAACCACCTTCTTCCATCTCCAAGGCAATTAAGTCAATAGGCACAATGAAATTATGAATTTGCAGCGGTGCATTCTCAATAATACCAGCCACATATTTGATAAACTTATCTCGCCAACCGCAAAATCATTGAAGTAGGTCTAAGTTCCCAATCCCCACTTTGTGCATCTGAAGATGGAATTAAATTCACACTAGCTCCCAAGTCACAGAGCCGAGTCAAATGTAACATTCCCAATGGTGCAAGGTATAGAAAAATGTCTTGGGTCTCCCATCTTCTAAGGTAACTTCCTCTCGAATAATTGCACTACACTCCTCTATAAGTGCAATTGTTTCTTTTTCCTCAAACCTCTGTTTATTGCTTAACATCTCTTTCAAATACTTGGAATATGAAGATATTTGAACTATAGCTTCCGAGAATGGGATAGTGAGCTTCAATTCTTTAAGATGCTCTATAAATCTCTTGTATTGCTCATCCCTCTTTCTTTGTTTCAATCTCTGAGGAAAGGGTATGGATGGAGCATAGTTCTTCACCAATTTAGGAACTTCAGGCTGTTCCCCCTTCTTTTCTTCTTCTCTGTTCTCAGATATAGGATCACTTTCATCCTTTTTGTCCTGAATTACTTCCTCCACTTGAGAAATTTTCCTCTCTAGTAACTCCTTTCCATTTATTAGCATGACAGCTTGCACATACTCTTTTGGGTTTGACTCAGTCTTACTTGGAAGTTCACCAGGATTCCTTGTAGTAAGAGTATTTGCAATTTGTGCAATCCGAGTCTCCAACTTCTTGTTATGAGTCTCAAGTCTGTCAAACCTGCTACCAATATCGGTCTCAAACTTATTCAATCTCTATTCAGTTCTCGTTGCCATATTCTCAATTGCAAACTCCCGGTCGACCTTCTGCTTTTCCCCCATATCCAACTCCTTGTGGTTTAGGCTGAAACTTTCTATTAAACTGCGATTATTCTAGTTGTTACTTGACTGGTCTTGGATTGATACTATTCTGATTTCCTTGCTGAGTGTTTTGTCCACCCCAAGAAAAGTTTGGGTGATTTCTCCAACCAGGGTTGTATGTATTAGAGAACGGGTTATTTTGTTGTCTATTTTGGTTACCTATATAGCTAACCTCCTCGATCATGTTGGTCAATACCCTTCCACCGTCTCTCCATAAGCTTTTAGTGGACACTCATTCGGTTGGTGCATACCCCCACACTCTTGACAAGCGAGTTAACCTTTGCTACTCTCCTGGAACATTTAACTTTTCCACTTGTTTTGTCGAGCTTCCAACTTAGCATTCAGCATTGTGGAATTATCCACCTCAATTAAACCAGGTTTCTTCACAACTACTCTCCTAGAGGGCCACCGAGCTTGCTCTTTTGTCGGTTCCTCTATAATCTCTTTAGCTTCTTCAGTCTTGGCTGTTAGAGCACTTCTGTTGCAAGATTTACCATGTATTGCTCCTCAACCTGTAAGGCCTCCATAGAACACTTCAATAAGTAACCAATCCTCTAAGCCATGATTGGGACATTTTCTCTGCAGTTCCCTGAATCTATTCCATGTCTCACCAAGTGTTTCTCCAGTTGCTTAGGTAAAAGTAGTGATATTATTTCTCAACTTCAATGTTCTTCCTCTTGGGAAATATTTAGTGAGAAACTCCTGGGCACAATCTGCCCATCTGGTGAAATGTCCCTCTAAAAAAGAATTGAACCAGATTAAAGCATCCTCTTTTAAAGACCAAGGGAATAACTCTAATCTGATAAAATCCTCTGGCACTCCTTGTCTTCTCATTGTTCTACATATCTGCACAAATCTGGCTAAATGGTGATAAGGATCTTCCAAAGGTGTCCCCCCAAAACTGTTCTGCACTACTAAATTAATGAGCTGTGGAGAGAACTCAAAGTTTTCTCTCAAAAGAGGTGGTGGATAGATAGGATTCCTGATATCAGAAATGTCAGGAGTATGATGCTCCCTAACTGGCCTGAGATCTGATCCATTATTTTCCTGTTGTTGCTGTTGTTCCTCCATAACTGAACAAGACTGAACACTTTCTTCTTCCCAACACAAATTCTGTAAATCAAAGTCTGGATTACTCCAAAATCCAGGAGCAGAATTTGATTCTTCTTCAATGCTTCTTGATCGTACACTCTTTTGCTTTCTCAATCTAGCAAAGAATGTACGCTCCGACTCAGGGTCAAACAAATCTTCAAACGTTGATGAACGCTTACTCATTCATTCGAACCTGTAGAAAACAACAATGAACACATACCTAGCATAATAGCGCACATGGAGTTTGGTAATTACAACAAGTATGCTTCCACACTCAATCACAAAATGCACTTTCAACTTTGTTACCTTCCCCAGCAATGGCGCCAAAAACTCGTTAGCAATTCCGCAAGCGTACGGATCGTTACAAGTAATAAAGTGGACTCAAAGTCCGGATGTCGAACCCACAAGGAAGGTGATCAAGTAAAAAGCTCATTTTGTAAATCCATGATGTATTTGAAGTTGGTTTGTTTCATTAGCAATTTGACTATTGTAATTTTAAATAAACAAGCAATGTAAATGATCTTATAGGGAGGAAATAGGGATTTGGATTTCAATCAATGTAATTAATTAATCTCTTGTTCTTAAAGCATATTAATTTAAACTTTCCCTTGTTGTTTAAAACCCAACACCTTTGCATATACTAGCCTCTTTCAAGTGATCTAGCCGTGTGTATACCCTAGCTTAGGGGACGGGCAACCCATTAAGAGCTCAAGTTGTTTGAGTGTAGATTGGCATCACACCAACCCTAACTAGGTTACAAGCAAGATTACTAGCTTTCGCAAATTATAATCTTTACAAGTCAAATCTCTTAACTATCCGGTTATCAATGTCTTCTTTCGATCCATAATTGAATAACCTTAAACAAGAATTAAGATGGTCAAACCTAATTCTCACATGTAAATTCAAGAGACTTGATAAACACAAAAGGGAATTTAAATTAACATACCAAAATAAAAGAAATTAAAGGCTTACATCAATATCCATCCTCCTCCCATGGAGGTTTAAGCTACCATAGTGATAAACAAAATAATTGTTCTTGCCATGAGAACCCAAACGATTCCTCTCTCTCTCCCCAATTCAACGATGCCCTCAAATTACATCAATTTCCCTTTTTTAGATCCATTCCCGCGTGTGAGATCCATCCAACCGTCAATAACCGTTCCCTCCATTAATTTGAAGTTGTTTCCCTCTCAAAATGGTTGATGGAGAGTCATCAGATCCTTTAAAGAAGAGATCTAGGTTGTACAAGTGGTATCTGAAGGAGTTACGTGGGTCTACAAGTTACGTCGTGCAGAAACTGCTCATGGTCGAGTCATTTGATTAACTCAATTTGAAATGACCATTTCACATGACCAAGCTCTCGGGAGCTTTTGGTCGAGTCAATAGGCTCCGTCATTTCTTTTTGGTCATTTCAAATTTGAAATGACCACAGTGCAGATTGTTCCTTGCTCCTTCCTTCTTTCTTTGGACCTTGTACTTGACCTGTTTTCCATTCAAAGACAACAAAAACACCACAAAAGGATCTACTAATGCTATGTTAGGGGGTTAGTTCATTAATCATTCAAATTCATCAAAATGAAGTTAAAGATGTGATCTTTTATCATAAAATCCCCTTCATTTGACACTAAAATGTGTTTGAAAAACCCCCCCTAACAATGACTTAGTTTGGTAATGTTGTGCTTTTAAAAGAAGTTGCTTTTAGTTTTAATAAAAAAAAGTCACTTTAAAAATAAGCGAGATAAGTGTTTGGTAAACTATGAATGTAAAAGTATTGTAGGTTTTGAAAGCAAATAAAAGTATTTGGTAACTTAAAAATAAAACTGTTATAGAAATTGTAAAAGACAAAAATATACCATGTCACTTGTCTTCAAGCCCTGCCCACCTCCCTCGTGATGTCGCAGCCGCCCTCCCCCCTCGTGACGTTGGAGCCCCCTAGCTGCCCTCACGTCATTGTCGCCGTCATCCACTCGTAGCCCCCTCACGCAACCGTCGCCACCCCACCCCCTCTCACGCCATCATCGCTAGCCCACTCCCTCTCACTCCGTCGTCAACAATAGAGGTGGTGGCCAAATACGATAAGAAATGCTCCGAAGATCGCTCCTTCCTCCAATCCCCACAAACCTGACCACCTTCTTCGAACACCTCGAGCGGTAAAAGAACAATGACAATCCTCAATAATCGAAGACGTCAACCACTTGTACCGACTTCTCGTGAGACGATGGAGAGGAGAAGACTATGCTATCTTGCTCTCTTTTTTTTTGTTTAACTTGTCAGGGTTTCGTATTTAGGTGGGAGACAGTAGAGGTGGTGGTAGGGTGTTGTGTGATGATGTGTCCGTATTTAAGGTTTATTTAAATTATAAGGGTTAATACTGGTATTTTAATATTTTTAAAATTGCTTCTTGATAAAATAGTTTTGAAAAGCACCCCCGGAGTTGCTTCGCTTTTGCCATAACAAAAAAAAAAAGCAAAAAACTTTTTCAATAAGTACTTTTTCTATTTTTACCAAACGACTTAATGTGTTTTTGCTTATTTTATAAGCAAAAGCAACATGTCAAAAATATTATCAAACTGGCCCTATATCCTACTAGGAAGCGATGGATCCTGTTATTAACTTCAACCATGCTCAGGCCATTCATTTCCTTCACACTTCATTTTTATTAAAGATTTGAGTTTTTCCAAGGGCGGCTCCAGAAATTATTTTTAGGGTGTTCAATATTTATTATAAAATTTAAATATAATATCACAAAAAAAAAATTATAAAAATCCTTCTACAAGTGTTTAAATATAAAAATCATATTTACTTGTTTTGAAAAAAAAATTGAATATTATACAATTATTCTTTATATATTTCGTTATTAAAAAAGATAAAAAAAATTATCAGTTGCAGCTAATAATTGATTGGAATATGACTTTAAGAGAAAATGATGGCAAACAAGCATGTTCTCCCAAATTTATACTATTGATGGATCATGAATCATTAACCGAAGAATGAATTAGAACTTATAGCTCGTTTGGTACGCGGAAATAAAATTAGGGTAATGAAATCATTAAAAGATTGAAATTAACATGGGAAAGGAATGAAATTTTTGATTACCTTACCTGTATTTGGTATATAAAACAAAGGAAGGTAATATATTATTCAATTACTAAAATATCCTTATAATTATTAAAATTTATTAAATAAAAATTTATATTTAAAAACAATGCTTTTGCTTGTCCCTTGCTTGTCCCTTTTCCATACCAAACATAGAAAAGGAATAAAATTCCTTTCCTTTATTAGCGTACCAAACGAGCACTTAGAATTCAAAAACAAATCTACATACCATGCTTTTAAAGCTTGGCGACGCAATATGCTTCAATGCTCAATTAGAAAAAACTAGTAATGTTTTTAAAGTCCCATAGAAAATATGATCAAAGAGTTAACAACATCTTTTGACCATAAAATTACGAAAATAACTCCAACAAAAAAAATCTAAAGTTTCACAAAAATGATAATAGTTAAATAGGATTTATCTATCTCTATTTAATAAAATGGAAAATCTTTTCAAGAGGCATTAGCTTGGATTCTTATACATGTAACATTTTAGTGACAAGAAAAATTAATCCAACCAATATGTACATGTATTTTTTGTGTATCTTGAGTGCAATTTCACCAAAAATAGTGTAATTATTAAAAATTGAAATTCTAATGCATAAAAATAATGAATGCAAATACAAAGTCATTACCCATTTAATTTTTCGGTCCAAATTGACCATATCGATTTGTCCTCACTCATCACCACACCCCAATCTGCCTTGATTTCTTTTCGTTGCACATTTTAGCATAGCTCCTCATTAACAAATCTAAACAGAACTTGAGAATCAGACAAGTTGACAAGTGATAGGTGAATCAATAATCGATGAATGGCCATGATGGGTCACCGAATGGTTTGAACACCCTTCATCTTTGGCATTTGCTACATCCCCAAGCAGCAGTGGATGCAAAATTCTGTCCAATATATACCAGATATAGTAACTTACATAGTTGCATTTCGTGGTGATGGTGTGACCAAGGAGTGGCTAGACGACGAAGCCGTAGGCCTCTATCAAAACTAGAGTCACATGACTACATGGGCCAACGGCGATGGACAATGACCTTAGGCTTGGTAGGGGCCATGGATGCTTCTTGGTGCACCGTGGATGCTTGGATAGCTTCAATAGCGAGAGCAGGGCCGGCCCTGCCTTTTTGCAGGGTAAAGCGGCCGCTTGAGGCCTCCAATTTTGGAGGGCCTCCCGGCACTAATTTTTTCTTTATCCCGCTCTAGTTCTCCTCCACGACGTCACGGCTCCGATCTCTGGCGCCACCGCAAATCTGCAATCTTGCATCGTCTTCGCTGGGAGTGTTGCGTGTTGACAGAGATTAATAATTTAATGTTTATAAATTATAATTTATTAATTTATAAGTTAAATAGAGGCCCTACACACATGGTCACATGGTCACATGAGTGGGCCAAATATATATATTTAAAAAACTATTTTAAATATAAAAATAATAAATAAATATATTATTAACTCTTCTCTCTCTTTCTTTACGATTACAATGCTACAACGTTTGAATATATATCATGTACTGCATCCTCTCTCTATTTCTTTACGACCTACACGCTACAACTCCAAATCTCCCACCGCACCATCATAGCAAAGACCAGACACCCACACCTTCGAATTGTTCCAATTAGTTTGAAAATTTTAAATTGAAGGTAAGAAATTATTGTTGCTTTTTCTAATTGTCTTTTATTTTTCTGTAAATTTGTATTAATTCGATAAAATTGATGATTTAGGGTTTTCTAGTTTTAGGTAATTTATTGTTAGTTTGAACTCGCAATATACTGATAAGTTTTTTATTTTATCTTGATAGTTGTGATAAAATGTTTGGACTCATGATAAATTTTTGATTTGCTCCCTATTATGGGGAGATGCTGCCGTTTTTTTTTAATTTTTGTGTTTATTTGATAGATTTTTTTTCGGAAATATAATACCCTGGAGGGGCCTCATTCTAAAACTCCGCTTAGGGCCAGCCAAACTCCAGGGCCGGCCCTGAGCGGAGACGACACCGAAGAATAAATGATGGGTAAAGTGAAGGTAAGGATGTTTGGGTGGCTAGGGTCAGGCATGCTGGTAGTATGAGAATGAGAGACGAGTCATGAGGTTACAGAGATGGTGCCCAATGTAATTTTTTTAATACTTAATTAAAATATATAATAAAAAATATTTTTAACACAAGTTAAGGTCTACAATTGCACACCCTGAAGCACATGTAACGCTGCCCCTGAGTTTTGCAATACCATCCCATTTCCCATCCATGGCATATATATTAGTTACTAGCCACTAGACAATAGAAGGTAATAACCTGCGCACTCGGGATCTGGCTAGAAGACATGCTCGGCTGCAAGCTTTGCTATCTTAATGTTATGATGAATCCTATGTGTGCCATGCAAAGCTCTCCAAACCAAAGGTCCAGCAAGAACTGACATTTGATTTATAATGTCCACAGCCTTATCTAACTCTTAAATACTTACATCAACTTTTCAATAAATTTTTTTAAATTTACAGTTATAAATTATTTTTTACTTCCCTATATAAATATACATCATATTAAATTACTAAATCACCTTTTATATTATTAAAATAATATTTATATTACTTATTCTATTTAATAATATTTTTATAATTTAATATAAAATAAAAAATAATATTATAAAAATGTAAAGAAAAAAATAATTATAATCTAATAATTATAAAAAATAAATAGTACTTTTTGATACATTAAAAAATAATATAAATTTTATAAAAAAAATTAAATATAAAACATGTGAAAATAATATTTTATAACTTTTTTTTTCTTAAATATAAAAAAAACAATTTTTTTTCCTTAAGTACTCTTACATTCCATCCCTGTAATGCAAAGGCGATCATCATAACCATCGTGGCTAGGACACTCGGTGCAACCAAATCTGTAAGTCGGAAATTTTAGTTGTACTACAGCCCTTTCGTATCTTCGGATTCTACGGCCCTTTCGTACTTCGGATTTTTCGTTTACCGGAGACAAACCAGACAAATCTCCCCAACAAGTACTGTTCTTCAGCAACACTAGGGATTTGGGCGCTCAAATACTTCAAAATGGCATTGGACAAATTAATGGAGAAAATGGGAAAACAACGAAGGGCAGCAGAGATGGCCATCAACCATTGCAAAATAATGCTCGATATGACAATGGCATCACAGTGAGCCGCCTTCTAAGCATTATCCTTAGAGGAATCAACTAAATGACATCAACTAAGCATTATCCATAGTTAAACTCAGGAGAATAATGATGAACAAGTCAAAAAAAAAATCTCTGCTGATTGTCTGAACAATGATTTACCAGCAAAAAGTAGGGTAACTTGAAGCTATTCAAGTCTTAAACGGAAGAATCAAAGCAGTCATGTAAACGAAGTCTAAAACATCACATAACAAACAGGTGATAAATAAGGTCAAGTGATCCCTCAGACAACAGCATCAACGAACAACCAGGATGGATCAACTTACGCCTTGTAACCCCTGCTGTTTCTTTTTCCTCTGGCTCTCTCAAACTTCCGCCCCTTTGAACGCACGTAAGGTTTGGTGTGACTGTGCGGCACACCAGGAGCACGACCAAAATGCTTCACTGCCTCGCGAGCATTCTTTGGACCTCTGAGAAGAACCTGAATCAATCATACACCAAGAAAGTTTTTATAAAATGTAACCTTCTCAGGTCTTCCAACTAATGACATGAAAACAACTCACACCATTTTTAGAGTTTGGATCCTAAAACCCACAACAAGCTCAATCCTCCTAAATATACCTTCATATAACAAAACAATTCCATGCAATGTCATGTCAAAAACTACAACCACACGAGTTTGGGAATCAACAACCAACCAAACAAAAACTGTAAGGGGCATACTCAAAAGTCTAGGCTTCTTAGGAAAAGGTTTGAAAATAATTTCAGAGCATTTGCCATTACTCCACAACAACGCTACAAAAAAAGAGCAATTTAGCTGTACTTCCAGAGGTTGGGAATCAATAACTAACAAAACCAAAACTGCAAAGGGCATACCCGACAGTATGACTCACCATGGTATGGTTTCAAAATAATTTTCAGAACCACCATGCATATATAATCACCGAAACTCAAATAAAGTAATAAATTACTAAATAAATCTGAAAAAGCGGACAATCTGTACAGCACTCAGATCAAGAACTTTGTAAAGTAGATACTAAAAACTTGTCTACATGTGCATCAATGCTCTGAACACCTGGAATATGTAATTCAAATGATTTCTTTCTCCGCCCGCCCCCCACCCCCCCAAAGAAAAAATACAAGTTCCAGCAAATTTTTTAGGCAAGTAACAAATAGAATTACCATATAACCTCTGTTTCAACATTATAATATAACAATTTGTGTTGGTGCTGAATTTTCATACCGTGTTTTGACCAAGCGGAGCTCTCAGGGCGAGCTGGTCAAAAGTCAAGCACTCTCCGCCCGCTTTCTCAATCCTAGCCCTCGCCCTCTTTGTGAACTTCAGAGCAGCCACCTTCAGAGCCGGGACTTCATAAACCCTAATATCATCTGTGACGGTACCAACAAGAACAGCGATCTGGTCCTCCTGAGAACATTACAAACAAACCAAAAAAAACACGTGATCAAGCATAATCCAAGACAAAACATAAAACCTCAATAAAAACATAAATCAAAATAAATAAAAACACGAACGAAATAGACCTTTCGGTATCATGCCACATACCTTTCCTTTCATGTATCGACTCAACCGAGAAAGTGACAGAGGAGCCCTGTTGGCCTTGCTCATAAAGAGCCGCTTCAATATCACGGCATTGAACTTGCTATCGGTTCTCCGTACGAGGAACCGATACAGCTAATCAATTCCCAAACAGCAAGAAATAATAAATTAAATCAACAAGTCGAAAGAACTGAAGACATTAGTACCAGTACCGAGATCTACCACCCCAAATAAAAATTTAAAAAAAAAACAACGACAACAACATCGTATTACCTTGACGAGGAGCTTGAGGTATACATCGTTCGACTTGGGGGCGGTGCGCTTAGTCTTTTTGCTTTTGCCGCCGGCAACCAAATCGATACCCTAATCAACGACGGAAATCGATGATGCGAACGAATGAGCAAGAGAGGGTTATTGAATATTAAACGTACATACAAATTAGGGATCATGGAACGAGAAAGAGTACCATTTTTGTAGGGAGCTTGACGAACCTATGAGCGGCAGCGGCTTGTGGGTGAACGCGACTACCAAGCGGCTGGGTTTTATACTACAGGCGTTGCTAGGTTTACCTTCTCTACCATTTCTTTCTTTTTTTCTTTCAAAATAATTCCCAACTTTTAAAAAAAATCCTTATTTGGGCCTTGGATAGGCATGCCATAATTGGCCCGGATTGGGCGATCAGAGGATTGGACTTGGACCTTCATGAACGCAATTTGTACCCGACCCGAATGTTTTACTCAAATCGTCCAGATAAAACTCAATTTTCGAAATATAATATAAATTCAGGCTGTTTTCTTCTTGTTGTATTCAAATAGTTTGTTTTGGATTTTTTTTTTTAAAATATGATAGTTATTTTTGGTAAAAAAAAATAAAAAATAAAAAATAATTAAAGAATATTTTCATTTTACAGTCATCTAAATCATAAATAATTTTTTTGTTTTTAGTTTTTAGTTTTTTATACCTAAAAATAACTATTACAAAATAAAAACAAAAAACACTTCACTCAAACAAGTTCATGTGTTTGAATACAGAAAACAGGTTCATTTTTATGTTTGGCAATTGTTTTGGTTTGGGGAGGCCGGCCCAACGCACTAGGCCACCACTGGATCGCGCCACGCAATCACTACCGCCCTCAACGAACATGTATATACGAGATATATATATTTATATCTAAATGTTTATACATACATATATATATATATATGGCTCTAACAATCTGCGTTTATCCAATAAAACAGATAAGGATTTAGAATCACCTACTTCTTGCCTTATGGGGGGATTAAACTCGCAAGAACAGTTTAAAATCGACGAAGAACGACAAAGAACAGAAAGAACACTATGAATTCTCCTTTGACGGCTAGGGTTTCTAAAAATAGAGTTATAATAAATAATAAAACCCTAAAACCCTATTTTTAATTAAAATTCGTCCTTGTCCTTTATAATTTCCAAAAATTCACTTATTAACCATCAATTTAACTTCCAATATTTACTAAATAATCCCTAGAGGCTTTTGGAGATCAAATTAGGCCCAAATATAATCAAAACGATCATATTAATGACCATATTCTCAAAATAACATTTTATTGTTTTCGTGGTCTTTTTGGTTGTCACTGTTGTCAACAGTATGTGAAAACAGGTAGTCATAGGGTCGAAGATCCGTACTTAGTTGGATAACCTCATAGAGGGAGTTTACCTATTTACGTTGTTAATTTGTTCCGAGTCGAAGATCCGTAAAGTCGAATATATGCAGAGTCGAAGACTCTTAAACAAGGCTTTATTGGTAAGGTCCACAAGGTCGCAGACTCGGAGATCTGTAGCATCGACGACTCACAGATTCAATGGTTCTTAGGGTCACAGACGCGAAGATCCACAGTGTCGAAGATTTAAAGACTCGAAGACTTGCAGTCAGGTGAAGAGAAGCGCTTGAAGACTCGAAGACTTGCAGACTCAAAGATCCATTGGGTGTTGAATGGCGGTGTCATAGAGTCGAAGCTCGTAGAGTCGAAGATTGGAAGATCCATTGCTGTGACCAGAGACCTATTGATGTGAACCAATGATTAGCTGAAGAGCCAGAGACTCGAAGACTCGTAGAGTTAGAAGTCAGTTGGTTGCAAGTTCCACCTAGGTTCAAAGACTCGGAGCCTTAAGCTGAAAATCAGAGTGTCACTAGTTCTAAGTTAGGGCTGATCTGACTTGTAGGCTTGAAGGTTCTGACTTGAAGAGTCAAAGGTACAGACTCAAAAATCGTAGCACATACAATACATAGAGAATCAGTAAAGCTACGAAGCAATCATCTTCGAGGTTATGGCTAATCGAAGAAATGAAATACAGACAAGGTTGCCATTTAAGTAATTTATTTGAGCAACATATCTAAGCATGCTAAGTACCAAAATATACACGTGGACGTTATTCGAGACTGGATTAGCATGTTTCCACAATGGAGATCAGAAGGTGGAACATACTTAACCTTAGCAGAAGGGTTTCATGCAACGTCCGTCCTATAAAAGCGAGGAAGATGTCATACTTCGGAAGCGCATCAGAATATTATAGAATACAAGAAACGTATTAGAAGAGATACAAGAGATGCAGCAGAGTTCGTGTTTCTTACACAGAGAAAGGAAGATTGAGAATAAGACATGTAATAACCTGTGTTTGGGATTGGATGTGTTAGCCATTTGTAATGACTCGTGTTTGGAAAAGTTAAGTTAGATTTTCATGTGAAGGCCGGTCGACGCGACCTTAGTCGATGTGAGAGAGGTTGATGTGGTCAACCTGGCATGGCGAGTGGTCGATGCCGATCAGAGGAGTTTCAAGAGAGTTTGGTCGATCCGAGGTGAATTTCGACGTGGGGTCGATGTGTGGTCGACGTCGACCCGAGCAGTTCCCCTAGAGCTTTCCCATGTGTGTTGGTTGACACAGGAAAGTGGACGACGTGGTAGATCCAGCTGTAGGTCGACCTTGTGCGATATGAAGATGGATCGACGTGGGTATTTGGTCGACACGAGAAAGGTTGGTTGATGTGGTCGATCCTGGGTGTTTTTGGTCGACGTCGACTTTGCGGCGGCATATTTTTGATACAATTTTCTGTTTTGTGATTTTTAGGGTTTTATTCTTTCGGAAGTTGTGAGAGAGAGAGAGAGAGAGATCGTCGTTGGTACGATCGTTGCCATTGCGTTCTTGGAGAGGGAGATGCTTATTGGAGAAGGGAGAGGTGCAAATGAAGATCCTTCAAGGCGAAGCACTAAGTTCGCCTGATTTTGAGGTATGGATTCTGTGCTTCTTGAACCTATTATAGGGTTAGGTCTTGTGGTAGACAATTTATATTTATATATATATATGTGTGTAAATTCATATAGGTGTGATCTCCTATATGAATATTGACCTTCAATGGCAGGTTATGTTTGTGTATGTCGATGAGTCCAGGGTTAGTGGGGCTTAAGGGTTTATTTCGTGGTGTGGTTGTGTTTGTTCGTGTTAGTATTGCGGTAGAGTCTTGTGGGTAACCTTGGGAACTATGGGAGGGTTGTGGTTGGAAATGTAATGTGTTTACTTGACCCAAATATGGCTTGTGTGTTGAATGTTGAATATATGCGTTACTTGATTTATTGTGAATATATATATCATTGTGTTATGCTTGAAAATGTGCTATGAGAAACTATAGTAGCCTATGTGGCTGTGACTGTGGTAGCTTATGTGATATGGTTATGGTTGTGTTTGTTGATGTGGCTTGCTTATATGTTTCCTTAATTATAAATGCTGATAATAACCTGTTTATGTACTATTAACCTAGTTTTCTAGTTCTTAAATCAAAACAGCCAACTACTTTTGTTCTATAAAATATCTTGGCAAAAATGATTTCTTTTTAAACTAAAGGTCTAATTTTTATGTGATTTTCTGAATAAACAAAGACAGCATAATTGTTTTTAGAATTTAACTCAAGGACTAAAAGCATATAGGGTCACAATTTCACCTTCCAATGATGTTTCTACTGATTTTAAGGTTCTCGAGGTTATTTAAATGATAGCATGCTATACATGAGCTAAGGTACTGCAAATGGTCATTGTCAGACCTTCTAAATGTTGTATGCCCGATTGGTCATCATGGTAACAACATAAAAAGCCAATTTATCATATTTTTGAAAAGATAATGGTCACATCAATCACGAATATGCTATGAATCTTAAAGTTTTCCCTAGACTGCTAAGAAACCTAGGTGTATATAACCTAGATGTGGAAGATGAAGAACAAATTAATAAAATATGCAAATCTCAATTAAACAAACCCAATATTTATAAAATCAACACAACAACATAGGGGGCTACATTGCTCCCCTAGATTAAAAAAATCACTCACACATGTTTATTAAATAAGCATAAAGAAATATAAAATATCATCCCGAACCAGGCGAGAAGAACTTTAACCCTAGTTTTTCGACTTTAGATCTTCTCCATGCTCAAGATGTCTTTCCAGGGCCTGCTCTCTCCAAAACATGTGTCCAATCTCCCCAGGTGTGATCCTCTCTATATCAAAGACGTGATACCCTCCAAAACGTGATGTGCCTCCTCCTTTTATAGAGTTGCCGGCTGTGTAATGTGTGCCCTAGCCACCAGCTGTCATCATGTATCAAAACGGCGTAGTTTTGATAAATGATAGTGATTCTCCCTTTCAACCATTATACAACTCAAACCAAGAACAATATGGACAAGGTTCTTTAGACAAAAACCATCAAAATACAAAAATAAAGGTCCATGTGCAAAAACATTGCCGCACGTGACAATGTCATATCACGTGCAAGCTCCAAATGCTCTGAAATTCATCCCCAAGCTTCCTTGCATCATTTAGAAGGCTCCCATGTAATAATACACCTGCACGTGATTGACTATATTACGTACACATAAAAAATGCCTCCTCTTGAGCTCATCTTTTGTCACAAGTTCCCTTATTAGCAGATAAAATGGTTTAGTTGATGTGCATGAGAAGAAATTACCTAAAAACCTGCCAAAACAACTCAAAAACACATGTACATAGGCAACAGTATCTTCTTAAGGGTTAAAGCAAATATATATAAAAATACAGGTGCAATTAGACTCTAATTATGCTCTTAATCACCCTAAATATACAATAGAATAATGGCATAAATGCACGTTATCACCATCGTGAAGTAAATCACATTGATCGAATCACGTAAACCGTGTGTCTTTATCTTTTACCTCCCACACATATATGCTATTCACTTGATCTTGCACAAGATACTGAAATACCATCCAAACAATAACTACATCTGTAAGAATACCTCTGAGAAGTAAACTACTCCTAGGGGTGTAAAACGGGCTCAAGCCCGTGGGCTTATGGGCTTGGAGCAGGCCGGACCGATCAAGGCTCGGCCCGTTTAAAACATGGTCATATACGGGTTGGCCCGTTTAGGCTCGCCTCATTTAGGCCCGGCTCGTGCGGGATGCAAGTCGGCCCGTGGGCTTTTTTTATTTTTTATTTTTATTTTTTATACCTAAATACATTAAAATTTAATGTATATATTATATTATATAACTTTAATTAAGCAATTAGATTTCATATATGAATAATTATAAAACAAAATTAAAATAATATTAGTTATATTCAATTATATTGATTAATTTTAAATTTTAAAAAAGTAAATTAATAAAATAAAATTAAATAAATAAAATACGAGCCAGCCGTGGGCTCTCGCAGATCCATGCGGGCCGAGTCGAGCCTTGGCCAGTCCGTTTAAAACACAGGCCTAAACAGGCTAGCCCATTTAGGCTCGGTCCATTGCGGGCCGGGGCGGGCCAGCCCGTTTTACACCCCTAACTACTCCTAACACTAAAGGGATTAGTTTTAAGTATACAGATTTACCCCTTTCTCTATACACACACACAAATACCCACACGATCTTGCTTGGATCTTGGGAATATCAATTATTAACATCAAATATAGATTATAAGTTACGCTAACACATATACGAATCCTTACAGAGTCATTTAACTCAACCAAAGTTAATGGTCTATCCATTTGAAAAAAAAACTATTAAGTATTTAACAAGTCAATCCAACCCTGGTCGACTCATTTCAAATGAGTCGACCAAGGTATGATCAATTCATTTATCCTAGCTTTTAGAATGCAATATTCAAATGCGTGCAATGAACAATATTAAATGACTAGACTAAATGTTTGAGTCAACCATACAAAAAATTAAATTAACCATCTATGGGTCCACCAATTCAGCTGTTTATTATATTATGTACTACAACATATAGTATAGCAATTTTAGTCATACCTCCCCAAATTCATATGTATTCCTAAAAATTAATGTCAAAATGACTTCATAAGTGATGATCCATAATTTCGTAGGGTTTCTACCCTTAATTATACCCACTTTACATCCTAGGGTTCATGGAATTGGAGTATATATGCCGTCCTTAGAGGATTGAGAGAAAAAAAGGTGGGGAGTGGACCTAGCTACGGTTTTAGTGGTGTTCTTAAGCTATACATGTGAAGAACGAGTAAAGGCATGGGAAAAAGAGAGAAGCTGTTATTTGAGTGAAGATCTGAGGTTGTAGAACGATTGTAGAACTATATACAAATCCTAATCCTATGCTATAACAATCTCTCATCCCAAACTTTTTTCCATTTTCTAAATTTTGTCTATAATTTCTTCAAATATTTTTATTCTAAATTCTACTTTTGTTTAAGAACTTCTACTTCATTGTTTATTTTACTTCCAATTAGAAGAACTATTTAGTTATTTGATTAACAAACCCTTTTAGTGCTTTATTATTGCAAATTTAAAGTGTAATGCCATGTGAATATGAAACTTTGTTCTTCATCTTGTTAAGTTCAATTGGTTGTGTTTGATTCTCGTATATTTATTTGTATTTAAGAGCAATCACATCAGATCCTCTATAATGATATTTTTCATATAATTTAAAGATAGTTTTAGAGTTTTTGGTAATAAGAGTCTACATCTGGTTTTCCAAAATAAAGTTTAGGAATAGAGATTTGAGAGAGAATCATCATGTTTAGAGGATTACTATTTATCTTTCAAATAATTTTGAATATATTTTTTGATATATGTGCATTTTTAATTAGTCGTAATAAATGGTAGTGATAAAAAATAGTAAATATAAAATTAAAAAAATATAATTTAAAAGAATAGAGATAGGTATAGAGAATGGGATACATAAAGATAAACAAAATATATCAAATTAATAATGTACTATTTATCCCTTCAAATAAGGATGAAAAATATAGACCTAATGTGGATGCCTTAAATAGTTGTTTCTTATTCTAATTCATTCTTAGATCTAGATTTGCTACATCTTACACCTGATCATTCTTGACTTACTTGATTTAGCTAGTTTTCACATTTAGTAACCTAGTTAGTTTAATTTAGTGTTGCTTTTAAATGACTCAGAATTTAATCTCTCCATATTAAAAATCAAACCTTAAAGTTATGAGTTTAGTCAATGACTATCAAATCCTTCACTTTCATTGTGCATACTACCTTTTATTTTCTTTTTTTGTGAACTTTTCAACATCTATGTAGCAATTTTAACTTTAAATCCTTCCTTTGGGATATATCAAGACCTTGTCCTAATAACTATACAACATGACCCTATAATTGGGGTAACCTTAGGTTTGAGTAAGTCAAGTCTTTTGGTTAGCACAAATTTGATCGAGTCAGATTCACAAGAGACCTAATTGTCTTATAGTAGATTAGGACTAAGGTTAGATCGTTGCAATGGGGCTTGAACTTAAGGACACAATAAAGGTCTTTATTGTTTTGGAGGACGTTGGACACAACAATGATTTTTTTAATTGCAAGGGCATTGAGTAGCTTCGGATAGGCTTGAGGCATATAGAGGGCTTGGCGAAGTATTCTTACAAGTTCTCGATGGTGGCAGAAGTCCTCCAAGGGGGCGAGAGAATGACGTCAACATTGATGGCTATTTTTGTAGTGTGTTGTGTACAATTTGGGTGTGTGTGCGTGCACACATGAGAGTGGCATACTTAATTTGTATGTGTAGCCATCATTGTTTTCTTGGTATAAGTGGCTGGGGCAGAATGATTGGGTAGGAAAGTGCAAGCGGGGTAGCTTTATGAGCTAACCATATCATTAATCGACCTCAATCTGAGTGTTTTTTTAAAAGTATAATTGGAAGTATATTTTTGCAAATGTTGAAATGTTGTTGAGAATAATGTAATTTTTCAAGTTAACAAACAATTCTCCTATAACTTGTCTGTCAAACATGAGAATCAAAATAAATTCTATTCATTCCCACGAACCAAACACGCTATTATTATTATTATTATTATTATTTTTTACCCATCCCCCACCCTCCCCTTGGCTTCTCCTCTTATGCATTGGCACTATCTTGATAAAGGCTCGGGTCGCATTATTATCCAATGGTATAGCCTTCTCGGAGGTCACCCATCTTAAGATTTCTCTGGCCTCTACCTCTTTACCATGTAGTTCTTTATTGTCCATCACTAACAGGGGTACTCCAAGGAGAGGGTGGGGGATATTTTGTCCCTCACGAACCAAACATGCTATTACTTTAAGAGTAAAGTTATGTGAGTAATCATGTAACTTTAACATATATATAAGATATGAATTTTTATTTATTAATAATTATTTTCAAATTTTATAAAATATTTTAATGTTTTTTAATTAATTAATAGATAAAAAATTAATAGTGATGTGTTGACTAATGTGGCAAATTTTTAAAAAAAATTATTTTATGAGAAGATAAATACATATTTTTATTTGTCATGTCTCATGTTAATTTTTTAAAATTCATCACATTTCGTATAAGTAAATAATCATAATATACATTATTTTTATTTTTAATTTAAGTAATCAATATTAAATATAAAAATCAAAGGAAATATCAATATTTTTATTTCTCATGTCAACCCTTTTTATTTTGACATTTGTATTAATGCATTGCGTGTGATTAAATAAAATTTTTATTAGCTATTGTTTACTTAAATTAATAATAACATATTTGAGTTTTTTTTAAAAGTAATTTTATTTTAAATTATCATGGAAAAAAATATTGATATGTTTGATACAAATTTTGACAATTGTGAGTCTTATATCAATTTAATATGATTATTTGTATTTTTTTTAAAACGTAGAATCTTGCAATTGTTTTAAAAAATTATTTTTGAATTGTTTTCAAATTTAAATTTAACGAAAGATTTAATTTTTATTTTTATTTTTTTTCTCTACTTTATTATTTGTATTCACCATTTTTCACCATTTTTTTCTAATTTCCGTGAGACTTATTTAAAAAAAACATAATATTTTAAAAACACATACTCTTCTACTAAACATAATTTATTTTTACAATTTAAAATTTAACACGAATTTTAATAAAATTTAAAATCATAAAAATAGAATACAAACTCCTACAATTATTTCTTAATAACTTGTACAAGCCACGCATTTTAACTTGCATGTAACAAGACTAAGTAAATTTACATTTTATTTTTTGAAACCAATCGTCATGATATCAAATCATTAAATAGTTTATTTATTTATTATTTGCAATATTATTCTTTAAATAGTTCATTTATTTATTTATTATTTGTAATATTATCCTCGAATAATGCTGCATAGCAATTTAACAGTATACTAAATTCTCGAAATAAAAAAAATATGAATAAATCATAATCGTCATCTATAATTACTACTATATTTCTGAATATATTTTAACAACAATACAAAATCTCTCACCCATCTCGAGTTCGATAATTAACACTTGACATCCGTGTAATCTTGACATGAAACTTAGTTTAAAGCGTGTTAAATCTCACATCATCCTAATTTTATTATTTCATATGAACCTAATTCATACCATCATGATCTCTTTAGGCGAACAAAAGAACATTTGTCAACTTTGAGGGTAGTCAAGTCATCTTTATTATTAACAACTGATGTGCAATAAAGTTTATAGAAGGTTTCCAATTTTAATGCAATCTGATTGCCGTCGATTACTCTGTCCTGTCAACCAATAGATACAGACAATGGTAAAAGAAGATAAGGTCTGTCATTTTATTATACACACCATATTTTGAGGTCATGCTCGCATTGAGACCAATCAATCATCTCATATGCAAGAGCAGCAAATATGGCTTTTCAATGATTTTTTTCCACTCATTGCAGAATTTAGCAACAGTTGCTCCATCCAGAACTCTATGATCAGCACCAATATTAACCTGAGAGCGCAAAAAAGGCCAATGTAACACAACGATTATATCAGAAAATTTCTCAATCCAATAATAGCCCACTATATTACATGTTTGGAAGTGGGAACTATTGCAACAATGGCCGCAGAAGAAAAATTATCACATCGTGTTTTGTCAAACATAGGAGTTTCTGTTGTTCTGATTTGCTGGTTTTGTATTGTATGATACGATTAATATAAGGAAACAGAAGGATAATAATTATTAGTGATATTGGATGTAAATTTATAGACAAATAGTGGGTATAGAACTGTCAATGACAAATGAGTTAAGACAAATCCTCATTTAAAAAGCTGCATTTTGTTTTAAGGTTAAGTAAACTTGATGCAAAAGAGATTTTTTACTTACGGTCATAATTGATGCTGGATAAATGCTCTCATCATCTGCTATCTGTGGAACTTTCTGGATACGACCAACTGCAATTATAGCTACTTCAGGTACATTGAGAAGAGGAGATCCAAACTTTCCACCAATAGAGCCAATATTACTTAAAGTTATGGTTCCACCAGATATATCCTCAGGACTAAGCTTGTTATCCAATGCCATACTCTGCAATCTTGAGAGCTCCCTCGTTATCTGAAACATAACAAGGTTTTAATGATTAGACACACCTTGATATTGGAGAACGGAGAAGAATAGACGACTACTGGAAAGTCACATAAAACGTACCTCTGAGATAGAAAGTGACTGAACCTTCTTAATGTTTGGTACAACTAAACCATTTGAGGTAGCCATGGCAATTCCGATGTTGTGAGAGCCTATTAGGATTACAAATAATCAAGACCAGTAATTTAAAATAAAAATACACTTAACATAACTTGAAATTAGAGGTACTAGCAGTCAGACAAATGTTTCCAACATTTTAATGTGCATGACTGACACTTCAAAGTCCAATTAAAAAATTCTGATGTCATCAGGGGAAGTCCACTCCACCATGAGAGGATTGGATGGGTAACAGAAATCAAGTCAACCTAGAAGGCCTATGAGAGTTTTCAATATGAGCTCATTGCGCTTTTTGACCACACTAATGTATGGCAGTTCTTTACGTGTTAGCGTACTAGATACAACAGAATCAAGCAAAACACTCACAATCAAGTACCAAATCATGCTAACACAATTCCTTATTAATTAACAGATTAGACTTTAATTTAAGAAAAGCATGCACCATAGAGACGCAGAGACATGGTAATTTTAAAACTCATGGCATATTTTTTCTCATACAACACAAAATCGGTCAACTGTTACACAAAAATAAGCTTGCGTTAGATCTACAAACCTCTAAGGATAACTTCAGTTGACTGCTCATTGAAGCAACTATTCACCAATGGGTATTTGTTCAATGCCATGGAAAGAGATTTTATCAATAATGGCAGGAATGTGCACTTAACCTCTGGATCAGAATTTTCCTTTTGGAAACAGGCCTTAAGCTCCACAAAGGCATCACATTTTATCTCTTCAACATAATGAAAATGCGGAATTTTTGCAGCAAAAGTCATGGACTTAAACATTGCACGATGGAATCCCCTGCAGGACAAAACGTAATGAAGCTGCTTAGTACATATTCCAATTAGAGACAGAAACACCATAGAACGCTGCCCAAAGATAAAGAATTCTCCCAACAGTCAACATGATTTGTATTTTGTAGATGCCCTGGCTTAAATAGAATCAATGACTACTAATGACCATTGTCAAACTAGCATAAAGCAATGCAGTAGCCTTCGTCACCAACAAAGAAAAGGTTCTAGAAAAGCAACTATCACAATCAAATTCAACCATATAAGGAAGTAAGAAGTTTACATCTTCACATATTGTATTCACCTATGATGGCATCATTATTGCATATTATGAAAAAAACATTAATTAGAGAATTATATCCAGCTTACTTACACTTGGGTTTTTGAATCCTTGATGGTCATAGAAGAAGCTAAATAGTAAAGGGATATGTGCGGCTTGAAGTCTTTAGTCATTTCTTAAATAATTACCTTAGAGTCAGTATCCTATCTTCATGGTGCCATGCCTCTCTAGCTGATGTATATAGGCAATTCTCTTCTTGTCCAATAAAACTTTCTATGGAACTAACAACCGAGGGGGGGAGACTTTTCTCTAACAATTCCTTTGTGAACACCATAGTCGAGAACATCTTCTTCAGATACCCTCCCATCTCTCCCAGTTCCTTGGACATCACTTATATTTATATCATACTTTTTTGCCAGGTTTCGGACAGCAGGAGTGGCCAAAACCCTTCCTTTGTTATGTCTATTCTGTAAACTACTCGAGTCAGATATTTCTGAATCTAATGACTTTATACTCTCCACATCATCACAAGTATGTGAAGGATCCATGGATTCTTCAACATACATCTTCAATAGAGTTTCACCAACCTGAAACTTAGAAGTGCTTTTGTTAGAAGTGGCTAGTAGTTACATGACATACCCTAGACAAAAAAAAAAAACTGATCCAATGCTAATGCTTGTTTTTAACTGTCCATCATTGAATAAGCATTGCTTAAAATAAATCTTAATGCTTCCAACTGTCTAAAATGTTTCTCACAATAATCAACCCATTATATGCAAACAACAATAATCAATGCAAATCCATTATTCAGATTAATTTTCAACAGTCAAGTGGAAGAAGATGTGAGGCAAAATTGGAAGATACCTGCACATAATAGTTTATCTCATTATTAAACTCATAGATTGTCAATTGACACAATGACACCAAAATATGATTATCACTGCCCAGATGACAATTCCATGCATACGTGGATTAAAAAAAACAGATTACGCTGAATTATTACCTTGACAATGTCACCAGGAACATGGAGAATCTGAGAAACTTTTCCTTTGTAACGGCTGGTTATTTCTATGGTAGCTTTGTCACTCTGGACTGCACAAAGTCGTTGAAATTCATCAACATCTTCCCCCCTGCCAATCCAAGTTTTATATATCATTTCCTTCTAGTCCACCAAACTAATAAAGGTAGGCCTCATTATGCATATGAATACAAGACAAAAGGAAATTGTGTATCTAACTGGAAACAGCATATCAGGTCTGGTCATCAGAGAGCTTAGAAAAAAGTTTGCAACCAAGATGATATAACCAAATTGTTAAACAAGCATATTTTCCCACCTCACAAACAAACCAGCTGAGAAGTTCACATTCGGCAATACCTTCACCCGTTTGTGCCAAATTTACATCAACTATCCCACCCACTGGAAGATCAACCAAAGTTTTGCTTGAAAAATGAATCCTGCTCATGTTATATGGCATGTTCACCTATACAACGGGGATAGGGAAATGTGAATGAGAAGCTTATATTTACTTCTGTTCTCAGAATAATTGAAGCCCACCAAGTCATATTAACATGACTGCAGAATCTGATAACTATTGATGCACCTGACTTAGGTATGACAATTGACAAGCAGCCACATACTGACCAACATCCGGGTGGCAATTACAAATCTTAAGTATGAATTATGAAATGCAAATCACAATAAACCATTGATATCAGCATCCATGCATGTAAGCTCAATATTTTTGCTTCATCTGGAAAGATAATAATCTATGAACCAGTCCATAAGTTACATTTAAACTTTATTGTACGAGTATAATCATAAAAATCGCGGCAACCGAGACGAACAACACAACATTTGATACATGCCACGTACCAAGAAATACGGATTTTCAATGAAAACTAAACTCAACTCTCGGTCTCCGAGCTTCGTTAAACGCATTAATAATTGAACAGACTTACAACGATTGGCTTCTTGTCGAACAAAGGACCAGAAACGGGAGCGAATCGGTAGAAACCCGACCGAGGCTGCTGCTGCGACACTTCTATTTGCAGCGACGATGACGAGGCGTGCGAAGACAGACATCGGCGAAGGTGATCATTAGATAGCTTGCTCTGCTGCAGAAGCCTCCGATACATCATCGTGAAGGTGATGTTACAGAGGAACTGCAGAAGTGGCCTGAAGTGAGTTGATGTTCGACAACGATCGGAGATGGTACTTATGCCGTCGTCGTGTGATTTTGTTGCTCCGGACCTCCGGTGCCCGTGGTGAACAGTGATCACTGTCTCTGTGATACACTCTCTCTGCCTCCCTCCCTCCCGTTTAACTTTGGGATTTTAGTTCGCTACGGATGTTCGCTTTATCCGCACTGCGGCTAAATTATTTAGATCACGCCATGTCATCAATTCACACGACGATTAAAAATAATTTCAAATGCGGCACATAATGTAGTTTAAGGTTCACGCTAGTAGCTGTCTCTACCAAACGCTTCACTCCCCTCTTTGCAGTAATAAGTCAGGCGGGCGTCCAACCAATGAGTCCTGAGAGTGGAATTTGATGCTATAGGTTAGAGAATTTGACATGTAAAACGGTATCTTGAAGATTTATACGAACGTGCCGACTCGTGGCAGAGTGCAACTCAATTTTATATACGGATTTAAACGAATTGAGTAGGTGAATATGTAAACTCGTATGCTTTTACGATTTAAAACTCGAGAGAAAACAAAAACCTTCTATGCTACTTCTATGTTGTCTAGCAGTCACCCTCCTTCGCCCCAATAACCCGGCCATCTCCGAGCAGCAGCCCTTCCCTAGCACCGTTAGATTGCTGCCTCCTCGCAAGTATGCCAAACAGTCCAACGTGTTCACCACGCTCCTCAAGCACTCTTGATCCATATCTGCCACCCCCGTCTCCCATGCCACGAACTTCGTCGCCACTAATGCCACCATGGCAATTAGGAAAGCGCTGTCGCCCGTGAGTTCTTGAGTAGACCCTTTGTTTTATGTGTACTTTTAAAATCCTAATTGTGAGATGTTTACGTTCTTGAATAATAAGTAATAAATAAATAAATATAGATTTTTTCTCTTTTAATTTCTCAAAGCATTGCCTTTATTTGGTGCCTTTTCAATTTATTCTTTGTGAGATTGCTATATGAAAGGCTTTAATCTTGGTTGTTATTCTTGCTGTTTGCCAGAGATTACTTTGGTTAATTTAGTGAGTTGGGAAGAACTTAGAGTGAACACAATAATTATAGATTTTTCATTTCCTTTGTGGCATATACCTTTTCTATTTGATACAGGTTTTAACCTTTCTTCAATTTTTAGTAAAGTTGAACTAGAGTCTATTCATACGGTTTTCCTCATTTTCCATCTCTAATTCCAACTGTAGACCTGTTATATCATCTTTTGCTAACTTAAGAGCCTTTTGTAGTTCTTTTTTTTTTTTGGCGTAGAGAGATAAACTCATTCTGATCTATCTTTTCATTTTCTACAAAGATTATTTTCTTTAGTCTTCAGTGTCTTTAATTGTGACTTTGTATTACCTATGCATCTCATTGAATTCATCTATAATTCTATGCAAGTGCTCTCTAAGTTCATCTATTATAAGTTGTAAGAGATTGAAGTCATTTCTTGATGATACTTTTTGATAGGTGTAACTTTAGCATTACATTCTTGAATATCCTCTTAGTAAAAGTTAATATTCCTGGTTTTAATGTTACTTGGCTGATTTTAATTTTGAAATTTCATATTGATTTTAGAGGCTTTAACCTGTTAGAGGAAAAAGAGTGTTGTCTCCAAATGGATGGTCAAAGTTGTGGCAAATTAAAAAACCAAGGTTGGATGCCTAGTAGGCTCTTTCCTCACTTTTATATTATCTCATTTGTTGGGGTTTTGTTTCTCTTTGGAAATTGGGTTTATAAAAAAAATGATATTTTCTTGATTATCTTCCTAATGTTGTATCACTACTCGGTGCAACCGCACGCTTTGCCAAATCAATGGCTTTATGATTATGGGTTGGTTTTTTTAGAATGGAGTTCAGGATTGATGACTTTATTCTATAGAGAGAGAGAGCTCATTTTACTATTTTATTCTAGAGGCTGTCCACCTATGATTGTTGTGACGGCTTGACTTGCTGATGGAGCAATTTATTTATTTACTTTTGATCTGCTTTATTATTAATTGATCAAATGTAATGATTAATTATCTATGTCACACCCCAGATTTTCCAGCACTGAGAAACCGGTTAGTGATGTCCAATGGCTCACACCTAGGAGGATAAGGGGTTGGTGAATGGTCACCTAATAGGGCTCCCACAAGGGTGTTGCCCAAAACCTGTTACAATCTTATACATGACATGCACAAACTATTCAAGAAAAACCACTCATGTAATAAAATAGTCTTACATGATAAATAGGGTCACCAACCCCAAAACACAATGTTTCAAATAGATATTCAATCTCAAATGAATTAAGTCCTAATCCCCAAACATTCTACATGAACTTAAATGAAATAAAAAATCCAATAATCGTGTTTTCTCAGTGGTGTAATCTCCTAACGCCTGTTAGGTCATGCAGAAAAAGACATTAAAGGTGGGTGAGCAAACCACAGCTCAGTAAGGGTTATGCTTCCTTAGACCAACCCAACATCTCTTTTATAATATACTCAGTGCAGATATGTGCAGTATAATGTAATTAAAGTAACAGTAAACCACACACAAAGGATTCACGGGTAGTTCCCTCAATTGAACATAAACACTCGTATCCATTCCAGGACTGTTCCCTCAATGGAACTAAAAAAGGCATTTGTCGCACACGTATTCCAAATAAAATTTAAACTAAGTATAGCATAGGGCTAACATAGGTCGTTCACTAACCGGAGGACTTATAAAATTTAATTCAACTTATTCTTCAAGAAAAATAAAGAAAAGCTAAGTTAGAGAATTGGGGGGTTTTGTGTGAAATTAAAATAAAATTAAATATGTAAATAAAACTAATTAACTAAAGATGCAATTGATTTAACCTCTCACTTCAATTATTATTTATCATTATCTTCTAAAAATATAATAACATATTTAAGGCCCCATAATTCAATTAAACCAAGACTCCATGATTTTAATTAAATTATAAATTCGCACTAGAAAGTAGACTTGAACATGTACCAATCCTAGGAACAATTATGTTTTGCATTCGGAAGACCAAATCGTTCACTATGAATAATAATCTTTACATCTCAAAATTAATTAACCGCAATCACGAATTAATTACAATTAAAAATCATACTTTAAACAATCCACAATTAACTATAACCGCAAATTAATTGCAAAGAATTTAAAACAGATAGAGGAACGAATTGTAAACCATAGCACCTAAATAAATTATTAAATTGAAGAACCAAGATTCAAAATAACAATCGAAGTTTGAAGTTAAATCAAATACAGAAAATTAATTCATAGAAAATAAAATATAGGAACAGTCCTGCAGTGTTGCGCCGAAAGCCTTACCTGATGTGGGAATTGCTGCGGGCAATGGTGCTGGGCGTGAGGTGAAAGGTATGGAGACGGCGCTAGGCAAGATGGGTGTTGCTACGTGGTGGAGGTGGGCGTGATTCTTTCGGCGGCTCGTTGGGTCTTTTTTTAAATATATAGGCACAGTCAAATAAATAATTGGAAACTGAATGCCGTGCGATGGAGCTGGGCGTGAGCATGGTTCTCTCTTCTTTTTAATCTTGTGCCCATACACGTAGAGAAAGCATACATTGAGAATAAATGCATGATTTCTTTCTTTAATTAAAAGAATGTGAGTCCATTATTTAATGCTTATGACAAAGATTATTCTCATGCTTGCCTGTAACACATTCAAGTTGCCATTTTCCACACATTAATTCCTATATCAAGGCCACAATTCTCAATTTAAAGCTCTCACATTGCCTGCACACCAAATACTACATGAATTTCAATTCCTAACTCCCGCATCGAATTACACATATAAAAAGATAAAAATTCTTCTAACAAAATAAATTATTTTTGATAACAAAACAAAATTGCAAGTTAGCCCAAAGATTAATATCAATTGGAATAATTAAATTGGCAATCAAATTCACCAAAATTGATACTAAATTAGCAAAAGTGATCAAAAACCTTAAATAACTAAAATAGGGAAAAACATTATAAAAATGCATCAATTCAATAAAATATTAAATTAAAACTCATAAATTACATAAAAATTTAATGATAAATTAGGCAAGGATCGGAACCTCAATATCTCATGTCCAATCCAGGATTATCTCCTCAATGGAACCTCAACATCTCAGGCTCACTCTTGGACCATCCCCTCAATGGGATCACAATTTCATACATCAAGCAAAATAACCAAAAGAACACACAAGCATCTCATGGAACATATCCACTAACAAACAAAAGTCCCACGCATGTACCCTAACACATAGTGCACCTAACATATCATCACAACATCTCTATTTTATGCTTCACAACACAAAACACACACACACACATATAGAAATATATGTGTACATATATATAGATATCAGTTTATCACAGTACCACAAGGTCATATATCATAACACAATCTATCCCAAACTGGTACACCAAAATAGAGTTCGAAATTCCAAAATATGTCTTTTCATGCCCAATAAAACAAACTTAAGAGGACGAAACCACCTACCTCAAATCCGATTGTGTTAGGGTTTCAGCTTGAATGATCTTCCTTACTCCTTGCCCTACTTCGATAGATGCCTCCCTCTTCCAAGAACACAACCGCAACAATCGAACCAACGATGATCTCTCTCTCTCTCTCTCTCTCTCTCTCTCTCTCTTGGCCTCCAAAAAGAGAACCTAAAAAACCTTAAAATCGTAGACAAATATGATGTACATCAAAAACACTCGAGATCGACCACATCGACTACCATTCTCTCGCGTTGACCAGACATCCAGGTCGACCAATACCATTTCAGACTTGGTCAATATGCACCTAGATCGACCATGTTGATCGCATATTGACCCACGTCGACCAACCATCTCACGTCGACCAACACACTTGGGAAACCTCTCGGGAAACTGCTCAGGTCGACCTTGACCACACATCGAAAGTCATCTCGCATCGACCAAACTCTCTAGAAACTCCTTTGATCGACATCAACCAATTCACCACGCCAAAGGTTCGACCACGTCGACCAATCCCACATCGACTAAGGCTATATCGACCAAGCCTTCATACGAAAATCTAACTTAGCTTTTCCGAAATAATTTGGCTTCGGGGTGTTACCCCGGAATCCCCGCAAAGGGCGTTGCCCCATTGACCTTTGCTCGTGACCGGTCGATGAGATCCCCACCGAGGTGCTGCGCTCTCGGACCCCCGTTAACTATATGGACAAGAGTCATTGCCCAAATGCATGAATAACTAACTTCTCAAATCCCCAAACACGGGTCATTACAATCTACTTATTTCTTATTACTGTCAACTGGAAGCTTTGTAAGAACTTATTAGAATAGCAATTTAATTTGATACGCAATAATTCTCAAACTGAACCTTTAATTCTTGATTTAGTCTATTGAGAATTCTCGATTTGAATCGGAAAATAGTGCTCTAATTCTCAAATTGAATTTCTAATTCCTGAACCAAATCGAGAATTAGAGCTTCAATTTGGTTTGGAAATTAGAGGTTCAATTCATGAATTAGAGTGCTAATTTTTGAACTGAACCTATAATTCTCGATTTAATCTATTGACTTTGGTACGCTGGGTATTTTTTTGGGCTTCTTTGACTAGGTGTTTTTGGCAAATGCGGTGTATGAAGACAATATTTATGCTTCTCCAAACTGATTTTTTGGTACAAAAACATAGCACATAATGTAGTAAGGAATGTGAGAAACCTTGCACATTTTGATTTAACTAAAACAAGTTAGAAGTCCATATTTATACAATATACATGAACAAAAAAAGAAATAGGAAACACAAGATTTTGATAGACTAAAATCTGGGAATTGGATGGCCAAAATTGGTTACAAGCTAAACGTCAAGCTAAGAAAATTGGTTATGTCCTGGCAATACTGTGCAGGAGGGTTGCCAAGCTCAATGAAGTGTCAAGCAAGAGCCCTCCACAATTTTATTGTAATTATTCTTGAAAGCTTTCGAATGTTTGAGTTATATAAGAAGTCATCAAAGGCATTAGATGGCCAAAGTTATTACAAACTACTTGAGGTACATTAGTCGATACTTGTACACAAGAATAAATCATATGAATAAGTAGCAAATAGGTAAATTAGATCATGACAATTGATAACTAATATGATTGTTTAAAAATAAAAATGTTATTTATATCTCATTCTAGCTTGATATGATTATGAAGTTTGCGATGGTAAAGGTGCACACAAAGAATTACTAGCCAAATGATGGGTGTAAGAAGATATCGACAATCAAAGAAAAAAATTTAAATAATATAAAATGAATAATTGCTTCTATATGCATATTGAGATTACCATTTCAGAACATTGGGATTCAGAGAGGGAATGGACATGATCAAGACGATCCCTGTTTTTCAGGAATAATATATTATCACCTTTAGTAAAAAAATTATTTAAACAACTAAAAATCTATGTATGCAAAAAGAAGAATATGTTACCTTATATTTAGATCTTTTTACCCGTTGCAAAGCCTTTTTCCATTGCACTCTTAATTCTTCTTCTCCCTCGAAAAGGATCTTGTCTAGGCTTCAATCTATTACCTTGAATGATAGGCGTTGCATCTTCATATTCATGAGGGGTTGGAAAGAAAGTGATTGGACTTCAATCCCTATTGATAATTCATACATGTGAGTATGTATCATATGTTCAATTTCCTCGTGCAATCGCATGCCAGTCTGAAGAGTATATGTATAAACATCTTAAAATTGTGCGGCTCAATATGATATTTTTTATTAAACCTTGCAAAGATGCTTAGCGCATTTTGATTCTTCTAAATTTAGGTTTACATTAATGATGTATTAGTGTATGTCACTAACATTAGTTGACCTTGCATTTGTAGTCCATCTCTTCATGATGTGATGGGTAGGAATTTCAATACAATTTATACCATCCCTCAATACTTTAATAGTATGAGAATATAGGATATCATTTGTTTCAAAGTGTGTACAACTACACATCAAATAATCATCCATACTCCTCTTCACATTCCAAATCCAACTTTGTACGGATTTTCACCATCCAAATCCAAATATCATGAGCTTGAATAAATAGTTCTAAAGATCTCCTATACTCTTCCTGGAACAATTAAAAAAAATTCATGTATATATTTTCCTCAAACTCTCAACCATTTTCACTCCTATTTGCACTTTTGGCAACCTATGACACAAGTTATAATCAAAATTAAGTTCTTTTTATCTCTTGTCAACAAGGATCCTTTCGAAGCGAGTGAAAAATTGAACGAGATCATTATCCGACTTCAAATAATTTTTTTAATGCTGCATTAAAACTCTCATTGAATTGAGTACTTTTCATCCCTGCACACCAATGGTATCTCGTGTAGTAGTGTGCCCATTTATGGAGCCACCTATTTTCATGGATGTTGTGCTCTTACAGCATTTTCTCCCATTCATCCAAAAAGTGAACCTCCTCATCAATATTTTCCATTAAATAGGCAATCTTGCCTTTAATACTACTATTGCATGAAGAAGAGGTTTCTCTAATGTTGTTGATGTGCTTAAGGGCATTTTGAATTATATGCCACTTACATAAGTGATGGAAAGTCGTAGGCAACTCTTCAGTGATTGTAATTGCCATGCTAGTATCCTAATCAGTTAAGATCGTTTATGGTGCCTTTTTAGACATAGCATTTAAAAATGTCCTAAACAACCATTTGAAAGACTCTACTATCTCATCATACATTAATGCAACACCAAAATGACAGTTTTCCTATGATGATTCAAACCCACAAAGATAATAAAGGGACAATGTTCATTATTAATCTTGTAGGTTGTATCAAAGCTCACTGCATCACCAAATATGGCGAAATCCATTATCATCTGAGCATCCGCCCAAAAAGATGGGTTTGCTTGTGCCTGTTTCTTAAAATATTCCTGTATACTTCCGGTTTTACCATTTAACAAGTTCTTCTATCTTCTTCTCGTAATGTAGTTATGTTGATCTAGTTTTGTAAATCCAAGGCATTCCCTCCCCCCAGATTTTCTACTGAACAATTCATATGTAGACCATAGACGTATGCCAAAATGGTCCACCAACTCAATTTTTGCACCTTGAATTTCAGAAATCCCATGTTGCAAAGTTGTCATATGAGAGCACTCAGACTTGACAAATGGATGATTATGCTCTTTTTTAAATAGATAAATTTCATATTTGCCTTTTCTTTTGTTCATCCTAATACCCAAAATAGCCTCGCATCCACACCTTGTCTCAGCACTTGGATTTTTAGGTGAATGATCTCTCTTTTTTTTATATGCGAACCCCCTATTTAGAACAAACATATACTCTTGTCACCTTTCCTGTTTCTTTGTTCTTCGCACAGTAGTCCTTTCGTATGCTAAAGCCACACTACCTACCATATTCATTATCAATTTTTATGCTAATTCTTCACTGTCAAACTCCATACCTATCTTAGGTGTGCATTCTTCAATATCCATGATCAACCTATAACAATAACATACAGTAAAAATAATATGAGGTCATCAAGTCAATCTTATTGTCTAAAAATATAAAAGTATTGATCCAAACTATTTTGCAATTATTATTCAAAAAAACATTTGCAACACGTTCATATCTATTTAAGAAAAGATATACATATTAGTCCAGATAAAAGAAAGGCGGCAGTAAAGCACAAACAAACTAAAAGAACCCCAAAGCAATCCGACCGACAAGAATGAAAATATAAACACAAGTAATGGATTAAGGGAATAAAACAGAGAAATCTTTATTTTTTTTCCATAATTACTATATCATAGAGCCAATTTGACCATATATACATAGAAAAAACAAAGTATGGATATCATAAACATAGAAATAATAAAATCAGAGTTCAACAATTCTACATGGAAAGATAAAAGCATATATCTCTGGCAAACACCAAACAAAGGCAATGCTTTGAGACATTAAAAGAGAGAAGAAAAATCTATATTTTTTTATTTATTATTCAAGAACATAAAGCATCTCAAAATTAGGATTTTAAATGTGCACATAAAACAAAAGGTCCGCTAAGAACTCACCGAATTGAGCAAAAATGCAAAGGGGCAGCAAAGGAGGGCAGCTACAAGATTTTTGTTTTTGATTTATTGCCGTAGAGAGAGGAGGGAAGCGCTTTTGGGGGGGGGGGGGTAAGGAAGGGAAGCATTTGGTGGAGACAACTAATGGTGTAAACCCTTAAATGACATTATGTGCCATGTTTGAGATTATTTTTAATTTCAACCGTTGATTGTGTGAATTAATAATGTGGCGTGATGTAATTAATTTAGTCACACCGTGCGAATAAAGCAAACATCCGTAGCGAACTCAAATCCTTAACTTTATTACACGGTAGCTAACAACCACCAAAATCGATAATAAGTGGGGCCTAATAAACGTTAAAATGTAAATATTAATTATATTGTATTATAGAATATTATAATTATTTCCATAAAATTGTTATTTCAAAGTCTAAATTATTTTGTTCATACTTTTCCCCTCATAAATTATTTTTAAAAAATTAATTTAAAATTTTAGTTTAATAAAAAATATGAAAAAAATAAAATATTTAATGATAAATTAAATATAAATAGTTTTATATAATATATTTTACTTATAATAATGTGATTTTTTTCTCACGAGTAGGGAATCTTCAATTAAGTTAGTTAAATTTAATTAGTTAAAGTTAAATTTAGTATGCTATAACATTTTTAACTATAAATTCAGCTAATGATATTCCAATATACATTTTTTTCTTAATTTTATTTTTTAATCTACCCTTAAATTTTTTTCTCCATTGTGACGTCTTTGTATAGATCTATGTTTGGGTTAATTTATGAGATAGTAATTATTTGGTAATGAAGATATCATTTTGATATTTTGCTTTCGCAATACGAGCGTTTTGGCTGTAGTTGTTTGGAGTTTGGAGCCCGAGAAGGCTAGTTGTGTAATTTTGAGTGTTTATTAATTAAAGAATTAGCATAAAATATAAATAGGAGAGAAAGAGAGAGAGAGAGACTCCCAGTGTGTGGTTACTTGTGTTTCCTGACTTTGTTAAAAGAGAGAGCATAGAGAGAGCTTAGAAGAGGAGCTTGGGTTTTAGGATTGATTCATTCGGGAATTTTTACCAAGTAGGTGTTCCTGATTCCAATATAACATTTGGGTTTGTTGTTTGATCCTTGATTTGTAATGTGCTATTTGTTTTGCTTGCATCTGTATGATATGTGGGGTCATTGGGTTCATGTGCTATTGATTATGCTAGGTGGCATATCCGGTGGTTGAGCTCGAGCTGGGTTAAGCTCTGTGCGGATGTACCTTTGCATGGGTGGGATAGGTGGCTTAGGCCTATAGGACTGTATTGTACTATGTTGGTGAGGCTATCGTATCAAGCCCCCAAATTCCAGGAAACTCGGAACTAGGAACATGACTTTCCCTTGCCCGCACCCGAAAGGTCAAGGGGTTGGTGACTAGCACTAATAGAGACTACACCACGGGTGCTGTCTCAATCATGCAACCTTGTACAGTCATACATCAAGGGTAATCCTGTACTTTCTCATAAATCATCATGCACACAATAAATCAAAGTCATATAGACATCGCACCCCAAATAGTATGCAAATACAATTGTTCACGAACCCATGTCTGGGATACAATACAAAACAATACAGAATATAGTACTGTATCATACATCAGAGTAGTGGGCGCCCTCATGGAAGAAAGTCCTCCACTAGTCTTGGGTCACACCTGAAAAAGGTAAACAACAAGTAGGGGTGAGCGATAAGCTTAGTAGGTGACCCCAAAACTCCACATCATGCAAACGTACAAGTCTATACTATATGCTCAGTGTACTCGTGCGGCGTGTGTAGTATGCACAATCATTAGGACACGGTGTCACGGGGTCGGGTTTCTGCGCCTCTCAACCCACTACGGCACTTAGCTTCTCTATCCACGGTCCGCTAAGTTTAGCCTTTAAGGGTTGAAGCGCACGTAGACCGGTTTCGCCCCTTGCCCGGGCTCATCAGGAGAACGGCTCCGGTTCCTGACCGGTTTGTGTAAGGATGGCCAAATCCCTTCTTCAACGTCAAGTCCTCGACTAGCGGCGTGCTCTCCGCATTCAATCGGGTCGGCAAGTCTAAACTCCGAAGGGGTTCCATCCGTTTTCCTCCACGAACCGCCTGGAACCTTCGTCGCGCACCATCTACGCTTTCAACCAACCCCTCTCCTTTACGTAGCATGAATACATTCCTGAATCGTGCCACTAAGAAACGTCCCGCCAGCACCCCGCTGCTCGGGTCGTGACATTCTCCTCCACCCAATCCTCGCAACGTCCTCGTTACGCTTGTCGACATCGCTTCCCCGCAGGTGATGACATCGTTACCTCGACGCCCTCCCACTCGCCCATTGTCAACTTGGACATCGCTTCCCCGCAAGTTGCAACACCTTTACCAAGATGCTCGCCCACTCGCCCAATGTCCGGAGGATAGGAGGCTTCCAAGATTGCTCCGACGCGCTCCTTCGTACTCCCTTGCCCAGCTACGTATCACACTCTAGGATACTCCAACTCTATGGACGCAAGGCGTGCAAGACACTATCGGTCGACTCACCTCTCGTGAGCTCCCACCTTGGGATCACGCTACTCGCGAGAGTGCTCGGCGAGTCTTCAGGATCCGGGCCGGTTCGGCTCGATACCACTTGTCACGGGGTCGGGTTTCTGCGCCTCTCAACCCACTACGGCACTTAGCTTCTCTATCCATGGTCCGCTAAGTTTAGCCTTTAAGGGTTGAAGCGCACGTAGGCCGGTTTCGCCCTGCCACTTGGGCTCATCGGAGAACGGCTCCGGTTCCCGACCGGTTTGTGTAAGGATGGTCAAATCCCTTCTTCAACGTCAAGTCCTCGACTAGCGGCGTGCTCCCCGCATTCAACCGGGTCGGCACGTCTGAACTCCGAAGGGGTTCCATCCGTTTTCCTCCACGAACTTCCTGGAACCTTCTGCTGCGCACCATCTACGCTTTCAACCAACCCCTTTCCTTTACGTAGCACGAATACATTCCTGAATCGTGCCACTAAGAAACGTCCCGCCAGCATCACGCTGCTCGGGTCGTGACAACGACTTGCAAACAAACATCAGGACCCGACTTGCCCACACAGGATAGCTTGTCCACGATCCTCCATGGGATCCCAGCTTAGGGCACTTAGCCCTACCACAACGCTATATGCCCGGACACAGTGCCACACAGGCCTACCATCGGCGCATATGCTTGCCACGGCCACAACACAATATGCCCGGTCACAGTGTCACACAGACCTGCCATCGGCGCATATGCCTGTCCCGTCAACCACATAGCATCATCTGTGCTTCACGGTAATAACCCAACAAGTCATAGAGCCCAAGCCCCAATTCCTCAAACCAATATGGCATTAAGGTTCACCATACTCCCTTTATAACTGAAGCCAGTCTTCACAAACCGATCATCATTCATTGACCAAGGAAGGAGATACCCATAGGAGTTGTTTTCTTAAAATAAAAAGTCCCAGGCATTGGGTCTCCATATCATAACTATGATAATCTGATTTTTTGGGGATTTTTCTCGAGATGTCTAACCCTACTTTCCAAAAATTCACCTCTACGAAAAACATGATTTTTTTGAGATTTTACACTAAATCCCAATTTTCACATTTTGAAGGAGTGGGAATTTATTTTTCTAGTATTTTTCTTTGAATCCAAATGGGGGGTATTTCGTTATTTACATTGTAACTTAAGTATAATACTTACATGTGGAGAGGCATAATGGTTACAATGTAAATGGGTCCAGGCACCCTGGCAACATACACTGGCAACTGCACTGTCTAACTGCTTGAGACACCCTGCTCGAGACACCTTGCTTGACGCTCTACTCGATGTTGCTCAACACTCTAGGCTTGAGCATCATGCTCGAGGCTCCCTGCTCGACATCGTCGACACTCGCTCGAGGCTAGCCCCCGAGCCTCGTACGCGAACCATGGATCGTGTTCTTCCCGATTTTGTTCCAAAACCTAATTATACTCATTAAATCTCCATTTTTAAGCAATAATTTATCCCTATTAAGGGTTTTTAACATCATCTAGCCATATTAGGCTACCAAACAACCTAAATCATCTAGGTTTCATGCTCAATTTCCATTTTTCCCTAATTCTTAGGGTTCATCATGAATTTTCATGATTTCATCCAATTCTTAAATGTTAATCCAATAAAACAGCAAAGAAAGGGTGAAGAATCAATGGAACACCTACCTGGAATGATTCTTGATGATTGAACGAGCTCAAAACGCCCCAAATCGAAGGCTCCAAGCTTCTCTCTCTCTCTCTCTCTTAAGCTCTCCAACGCGTAAACGTAAAGTGGAAACTCATACTCTCATCCTATTTATATTTTTGTATTTTCTTTTATTAATAAATCCCAAAAATATTAATTGACCTCCCGAGGTCACGAACTCCAAATTGAGCCCAAGTACAGTCAAAACACTCAAAATGACGAGCACATCCCTATCCAGATATTTTCCAACCCAATTGACCGCTCAAATGCAAGATCAACCAATAAAACCCCGAAACATCAACAATCGGGCCATTCGGGACCCCGACCCGGAATTGGGCCCAATTACAGTCAAAATGCTCACATTGACGAATAGAATATTGTCCAGATGTTTTTAGCAACAGAGAAATACTATCTCTCAGCCCTACCCAAATACGGGTCTTTACATATCGCCCAAGGGAGTTAAATGGGCGGGGCGAGCCTACCCCAGGCCTAAACGAGCTCTCGTTTAGTGGTTAAAGCCCGTTTAAGCCCAATTTTAAATGAACTAAAGTTTTCTGGCCCAGCCTAGCCAAAAAGTTAAACAAAGATAATAATAATAATAATAATAATAATAATAATAATTATTATTATTATTATTATTATTACTACTACTACTACTACATATACTAATTACACAAACATATTTAATAAGTAATACATAACTTAGTGGTTAAATGTTGTATTAGTTTTAAATGAGGTTAGGTGTTTGAGTTGCACTATCTTCTTTTTGAGGTTTTTCAACATATATGATATATAGCATTGGGGATGGGGGCGGGTGGGGAGGGCGGTGGGATGGGTTAGGAGTGGGCTCTGGGCCAAACCTTAGGGGCAAGCTGGGCTTGGTGGGGCGAGGGCACTGGGTGCGGGTGTTGGGTTGAGCTTGTATAAGGCGATGGCTCGCGAGCCTGTGTGTACTGTGCGAGCCAAGCCTATTTAAACCGTCACTCGTGAGCTCAAAACTGTATAGTTCTGTCACAAAATGGGCTTAAAATATAAAGCCTAGCCCCACACAACCCGTAGGCCTCTGGCCCATTTAACACTCCTACTATGGCCTAATGAGCTCTTGGTGAGCTGATGTTGTACCTTTAGGGAATCCTGCTAAGGATCATAGGCAAGCTATCTTAATTTGGATAAGTTGTCCTGAGTTGTGGATCCTGTTGAGGATCATAAACAAGTTGTCCTAATGGGGACAAGCTGCATCCTAAGATTGTTATAGGATATGTCTTGATGTGCTGTGGATCCGGTTTGTAGTGGATAGGTTGAGTCCCGTTGTGGATAGGCTATCCTAATGATGTGAGCTAAATGGGCAGTGTGCTTGAGTTGGTGGTCCTAATGTACTTGTGGGGGACATATCAAGTCCTAATGTGATAAGATGTCCTGATGTGATAATTATGATACTCCAAATGACAGATGGCAAATGCTAATGTCAAAGTCTGGTTGTCTTCGAGAAGGTGTTTTATTATATTGAAAGTCTCCTCAACTTGGTATGGTTGAATAGCATGTCTCGCAGTGTGCGGCGGTATTGATTTGAATACCTATCCCCTGCACTATGTAGATTCGAGGACTTTGCAAGTCCCACATCAATGGGGAGGAGAACGAAGCGTGCCTCTTAAGAGGACGTGGAAACCTCTCCTGGCACGAGGCCTTTTAGGGTGTCTTTGTGGCACTGCCAAGAACAAAATCGGCGATTGGGCTTGGGCCCCGAACCGGACAATATCGTGCTACAGTGGACTTGGGTTGTTACACACTAGGTGATTAAATTAGTATGCTATGAGAGCTATTGTAAGAACTGAATGCTTTGAGTTGTGAATCTGTTCCCTTATAGTGGTTTGCGTCAGACTAAGTCCTAGGCATGTCAAATGGGCTCCTGCAGGTCAGGACCGGCGGACTTGCGAGCTTAGAGCAAATTGGGCCGATCAAGGCTCGGTCCATTTGAAACACGGGCCTAAATGGGTTAGCCCGTTTAGGCCCAGGGCATTTAGGCCCACCCCGAATAAAACATTTTAGCAATCTCATTATCCAAATAATCTCTCTCATAGAAGTTAAATGCATTTTCAATAACACTTTTAACCAAAAGCTTTCTCTTCTTTGAATCAAATAAAGAACTAAGAGATAAATGTACATTCATCTGTGCATTCTCTCTCTCTCTCTCTCTCTATATATATATATATATATGTTTTATGTAGTTGATTTGCAAGTGTACAAAATTGCATAAGTAATAAAGTTGACAATTAAATCTAGTTATTGAACTCTAGGGAAGGTGATAAAACAATTGAATCCCAAACCGTTGTTGTACCCATGATCTCCTATGTGTAACAAAGTAGAAAGAATAACACCTACTGCTGCACGCACGATCCATTCCTTACCAAAACACCATCAGAAGTCACACCTCACACCTAATTTGAAAATTGGTCCCACACAAGATGTAATGACGAATAGAAGTTCACACCAAATGGGACTCGATGGCTGCGGTTGCATCCAACGACTAAAAATTAGTCACAAGAGAATCAATTCACACTAATCAAACGACGCCTAGTATCTTAACATGCCTCACAGCACCAGCAAATTGCACATACTGATGCTTAAACTGCTGGAAAACCATGTGCAACGTTACATGGCAATCGCCTTTAGATCACTAGAGTAAAGGCAACGTGTTTAAGTTTTCGTGGATTGATATAGCAACCTCAACTAAAAGTATTATGTATATTTATATATTTTTTGCTATAGCTTTACATATAGTTAATCTATTAAGACAAATTTGAGTAAAATTTTACTATAACTTTTATTATAGCTAATGCATTTGATGCTCTTGATCCTGCCAAAATTATTTTAAAAATGATTGTTTTCATAATATTTTATATTAATTTAAACTAATACAAATATATTAATTGCCATTGTATATACGTTATACGAGCTCTTGGGGATAACGAAACATTAACACTTAATTTTAAGTTTATTCCATAATTTTTTTTAAAATAGCATTGTATATGAGTTATACTAGCTATTGGGGATAGCAAAACATTAACATTTTATTTTAAATTTATTCCATAATTTTTTTTAAATGGCAATGTATATGAGTAACTTGGGGATAGCAAAACATTAACATTTAATTTTAAATCTTTTCTCTTTTCTCTTTTTCATGTAATATATGTTTTGCTCCCACTTACATGAAATAAAATTAATTTATTGTGTATTATTAATATTAATATTAATATTAATATTATTTATTATTAAAATTAATATATATTTAATATTTTATTTAATATCTTTATAGTAATACTAAAACTAAGCATAAATTATTTTTAAAAATTTAAATATACATAATATTTATCATAAGATCGTAGGATAATATTTTAATTTTTTTAAAAAAGTAATACATTTAAATTATTAAAACCAATTGTAATAATAATTTTATATTTAATAAATGTATTATTAGATAAATAGCTATAAATATTTTTTTTATTATAAGAACTTCATTTTTTTAATTTTAAACTGTGAATAAATTACCGAGTCGTGTATAAACATGATAAAAACTGAAATGTGTGGCTGCTGGGATTCGAGCCCAGGTCTCCACGGCCACAACGTGGAATTCTTACCACTAAACTACAGCCACATTGATGGTTGAAATTAGCAAAAGCTTGTTTAATAAATGATCACACAGCAAACAATATTGCCCTTCCGGCCTTACCCGATCAAATGATGATATGCCGAAATTCAACCAGATGTTTTATAGCTTAATAAATTACGCCTTTAATATTATATACTTTGTATTCTTATTAATAACACATTTAAACAAAACATCAAAATTTAATAATATTCAATCTATTGTTGTCATTATTATAGGATAGGAGGTTATTCTTAATAAAGTTTACTAAATTAATTTAAGAGTAATGCTAATTATATTGTACAAGTAAATCACACGGAGATATTTTTATTGTTATTTGATTGATACTATTTTAAAAAAAAAAATTATTCATACCAATTCAATATAAAAAGATATTCATACACAAATTACCTATATAATATAATTACAAATAAAGTTTTCTTAATTTAATATGTTAACTAACCGAAAACAAGATACCTAATGAAATTCATTAAATTATAAGGATAATAATATAAATTTATTAAATTCAAATAGTATAAAGCTAATACCATTAAACTTTGAGGGTATTTAATATAGTTTATTTAAATAAAAAATGTGAAGCAAAATTTTTTAAATACTAAATATAATTTACTAAATTATGAAAGTATATAATATAATTTTATCAAAACTAAATTACATCACGTGTGTAACGTTAAATTTTAAAATACTAAATATAAATTTCCAACCATGCTGCAAACATTTTTAATAACATAATTTTCTCTTCTGGATGGTTCATAGATAATGTGAAGCGGGTCGTTATTATAGGATAGTGTTATCACAACCTGTAGAGTAAATGTAAATAATCAACAAAAATTGTAACTTTATTTTTATTAGTCAAAGGAGGAAGTTGAGGTTGTACATAAAAATAAATTTATAAATATATGGGTAACGACAAAGGTAATATAAATCAAATGTTAAAATAATTTTTTTGAAATATTATATTTATGTTCTAAAATAGTTTTTTGAATATATTATTATTATTTTTTATTTATTCAAAAATAAGTATTTAAACACTAATATAATATTTAAAAAATTATATTAATTTATATTTGAATAATACAGTGTAATATTTATATTCCAATATTAATATTCAAATATTATTATTTGAATATATATTTTTAATTTTTTAAGAATATTTTAATCATTTCATATTGAATGTAAATGTGTATTCTTTTTGAGGGTGTCCCTCCCTAAGTATTCGTGTCTAATTCCAGGTTCAAACTTTAAGCATAATGTATTAGAATGCTGGCATTTATATTTACCAAATAAATAAATAAACTATTATTTAAAAAATTTAGGTTAAAAAGATTTCTATTTAATTCAAACAATTTTTACGAATAATCGTGGAGACGTCGCACATGCTAATTGGACCACGTCAGCAACAATTGCGACTTCAAGGACTTTGCATGTTTATTTAGTTTTTTTTAGCTCAATACACTAAATTTGGTATGCAGTTTTAAAAATGATGAGTTAGTATTGATTTATTTTTATTTAATGTCAACATAATTTATTATTTTTAATTCAAATATGAAATATATCTTTATCAAATGTAAAAAGACTCAAATCTCACTCTCACCATGCATGATTCATATCACGCATGAAATAATTTGTAGATATTTATATTAATTTGATTCAAATTTAGTTTTGAATATATTAATAGGTTGATTTAACACTAAATAATCCAATTAAATATTATTTGATCGATAAATGTATTACTATTTAAACTAATAATATCATTTAGATAATTTATTACTTTTAACTCAAATATAAAATACATACTATGAAAAGTCAGAACTTACTATCACTATGAATGACTCGTACCATCAATAAAATAATTTATAAATGAAAATTAATTAGATTTAAATTTAATTTTAAAATTATTAATAAGTTAATTTAAAACTAAATAAACTAATCAAATATTATTTAATTGAATAATTATAATATTACTTATGTTATACGTAATATATTAATTTATAGTAATATACTATATAATTATATTTATTACTTATGTTTTATATATTTTTATTTTATATTAAAACACTACTACTACTTTTAAATAATATTTTTATTAAAATATAAGTATATATACTTTGTAATTGATTTTTTTTAAATAAAACATTTACTTTTTATTGTTATTATTATCATTAATAATAGTATTATTATTATTATAGCTACAAATATTATTTATATGTTAAATTTTAAGTATATATACAATAATTTCATAAACATAGTTGACAATTATCTATGATATATATAGTTATCAACAAATCGACATCGACTATCAGATATGAGATACTCAATAATTATCATATTATTTATGTTTTATATATATATATATATAACATGGGAAAATCTGAGGTGTTTTTCTCACACGGATTCAGTCTTTGACACTCCAAGGGGGGTGGAATGTTAGGCACGTGGATGGCCCATGCTGGTATCCAATCCACGATGTCAAGTGGTGCAGTTGTAGGACTTGTTGCAGCAGTATTGCATATAAGAGGATGCCAACATACACATGTTCTCAATGTTAGTGGTCAACTAAAAATAAGACAGCCACTACGGCCATATTTTCCATTATTTCTGTACAACTCATTTGTATTGTAAATTCCTTATTATAAAGGAATTGCCAGGTGGATTGAATGATATTATAAATAAATTTCTTTTTCCAATATTCCTCATTTCTCCTTCTTTTTGCTCCTTGTTCTTTTCTAGTCCTTCAAATAACATCTTTGCGGGTTGTCAATGTCGATTGTAGGTATTATTATACGGGATGCCCGGAGTGTTTACTTGATTTGAGAAGATTGTGAGGGTAGTTTTGATTTTGTTGTTTTTATGGGAACCAAAGTCATGGGAATAAGAATGGATTTAATTTCATACCATTATATTCATGTGTGCCAAACAAGTCATTATATTTAATCACCGGCTCGCTTTACACCTGCGATCATCATCACCATAGGGGGCTCAAAAATTGTCGATCCGATCGGCTTTACTCTCCCGATCAATCTAGTCTTGGGACGGTTTGATAATCTTGCCACCACAGGGGTCTCAAAAATTCAACATCCCATTACTTCCACCACAAGAGATGGTGGCGGGGATTCCAATTAGTTTGTGTGATCAGGGCATCGCGGCCAATAGATCTTTATCCTTTCGATGGCAAAAATGACTTCATGCATGCCATTAACGTTGAGCTTAACCTCGGTGACAATCTCATCGACCTGGTCATGTAGTCCTAGAGATATATCACGGTGGTTAAGGATGGGATTATCATGATCCTCTCAATGGGTAGCTTGTTTTATTTGTTAGATTTATAAATTTGAAGTTATAGACCTCATAGGTATTGGTACAAAATAATTGCTTATACTTTTTGATTTTTTTTTACTTTTGCGTAATTAAGTCAATTAGTTTCAATCGATCACTTTACGCTTCATCTCTCTCTCTCTCTCTCTCTCTCTGCCTTGCATAGTATCACGGACCGAGACTTATCCTAGCACACTTAGGCTATTTTGGGGTATTTTCCCTTTGTAAAAGGTTGTAACCTAGTTTATAGTGAGTTGTAGAGATTTAAAGCTCTGTTAAAAAATGATAAAGCCATAAAAATCTTAACATCTATATGTAGGGGAGTGGTGTCTTAAATCTTATAAAGTTTTCAAACAATCAATACAATCGATTTCGTTGCCTTCGTTCAATCTTTTTTCCGTAAGCGCTTCCCTACACAATTGTTTTACAAATAATCGTTGGGTTTTGATCAAATGCGACGAGTTAGGCTGACCTAGCGTTCCTTCATACGAGTGGGAACTAGGTGCCGCACGGGTTAAGTTACGATATAAAACCGACCCCATGACAATAGATCCCATTGGTCTAGCAATTTTTTCTCAAAAGATTTCCCTTCACTTGTTTGCTTTCGATTTGATTTCTTGTTTGGATTCTAATCAAACTTGTCTCGATTTCTCCCTCCTATTCGGGTTTGAATTTTCTTGGATAATCACAACAATGAAAGAAGAGAAAATTGAGAGGAACAGACAAGTATCAAAAAAATATTTGGGGGTTTTAAATTCTTATTTGGGTACATGAGTGCTCATTGGAGAAAGGGGGGAGGTAGATGGCCAAGATTTGAGACCCCATCAACAAGGAGGTTCGGGTTCGGCTTTGTCGAGGAGACGTCCAGGGTGTATTAGACTGTCAATTTGATGAGACCAAGTAGAATCCAAATAGGGCAAAGATCCTAAAAAACAAGGCAAAGATCAAGAGCTTGAATTCAATCTTGAACAATCCCGCTTATTCTGTTTCTCATGTTCTCGTTTATAATCTTCTCCATAGGACAACATCTGTAGAGTTTGATTTCTTGTCAATTCGCCTACTCCCTTGTCCCATATATCTGTGTTTGCCTATTTGGCCTTGGACTTAGAGGCATCATGGAAGAGGAGGAAGAGGAGGACATGGTTGATTTTGGGGAATTTGATTAGGGGTGCTGCTATGTGCAACTGCCGGTATCATCACGTTTCCGGCTGAGGTGAAATAAGCTACATCACATCTTTTGCAACGCATCGATGCAATTTCGGATCATAGCTCAACGTTATAGCGAGCTGAATTATGAAAACCTCGAGCACATAGGCTCAAGCAGACTACTAGAGGCCTTAGAAAGCAAGCAATAATGCCTCTCGCTCGAAGATATATATCGAGTAACCCATGAAAACATTGAGTAAAACTCAAGCTATGAGTTTCGAGCAAGAAAGTCGAGTAGAATTGCTTGACTTTGGAATCGAGCTTATTTTGCGGTGTCTCAAGCATAGCATTGAGCCACCTTTGTCATTGAACACAACATCAAGCGCGTCTCGAGCATAGAATCAAGCATGCCTCAAGTGAGAGAATGTCATCCCGTGCCAAGAGAGAAAACCCAAAATGGGTGTCTTTATTATTAACCGACAAAAAAGTAAAAGAAAAGGTACCAAACTACAAAAGATGCTTGGGCATCCCATGCATTCTGCTCTGCTTGTCCCCTCGATAGCCTGGGAACGTGCGGAAGCTCAAGGCTAGCTAGCTTCAAGCCTACTAGACACTGAGGCTATTGTTTTGGTCCACAAAAATGACCGGTTGGCTTGAGTGCCAACCAGAAAGTTCAACAGAAAGCCAAAAATAAAAAATAGCAAAAAATACAAAAAAAAATGGAGAAAGGCATCATGATTGACTGAGGCAAGCTTGAGTCCTTGCTAGATCCTCCGTTTGAGTCATGCTTCAGCCTAGATCAAGTCTCCTCTCAAGCCGAAAACTCCAATAGGAAGCCAAAAACAACATAAAAAAAGAAAAAAAAACACAGAAAAAAGGAGAGAGATGGAGACCATGGCCGGCAGCAGATAACTCGACGATGAAGTCCTATTATACACTTGCTAGTGAACCATCATACGCCTAATAGGAACTCCAACAGGCTCTCATCATCCCATTCTTTACATTAAATATTGTTACAGTAACTCTTCACAAATGAAGAGTTACTATTCATTATCTACCTAATATTATATTATTTTATATTATTTTTGTTTTCTCTCTCCTGCATCTCTCTCTCCCACTCCCACTCCCTCTCCCCTCTGCATCTCTCCCCCCTCCCCCTCTTTCTCTCTCTCCTTTGCATCTCTCTCCCCTATGCCCCCCCCCCTTTGCATCTCTCTCTCCCGCTCCCTGCCCCGTGGGTGCTCTCCCCCCCCCCCCCCCAACCGCTATGGTGAAGTCACCAGAGGGCCTCACATGGTCTTCCCAGTGCGATCCGCAAGTACGAGGGCGTGCCGCTCCGCTTTCCGGGGAATAGGAAGGCGTGGGAAGGATACTCCGATGCATCCGACACGGACTGATCACCGAGCATCGGATCCGGGCTACGAGAGATGGGAGGCGTGCGCGGCGCCGGGTGGGGTGAGGGAGGAGCCGCACGACATCGGTCGAGACAGATTTGTATTTGAGTTTTAAAAAATTATTTTAATATAAATATATATAAAATAAAGAATGATGTTGGGGTAAAACTTATAAAATGACTCTCTACATGTAAAATTTTCTTTATAAGTAAATATAAAATACAAAATAGTATTGGAGTTTGTTGGTCCCCGGTAAGCCTAGAGGGGGGATGAATAGGCTTTTGAAAAACTTTTCTCACTCTTTTTGGCGCAACACACAATCTGGTTAAAGATAAGAACAATGCGAGAAGACAACCAGATAGTGAAAGTAATTTGTATTATTATCACAAGATAATTACAACAAATTATAGCAGATTAAGTTGAGTTCAAGCTTTTGGATCTACCGAAAGAATATCTCTCTTTTGTTTACAATAGCACTCTATTTTACAATAACACACACTAGCCAAAATGAAATCCTTTAAGCTTTTTCACATGTATGCGCACCTATGAAAATATTCAAGACTTAGCATATATAGACATCCCTAGGAGACATTCTTAGAACATGATTTTTCGAGCAGGTGTGTAGCATTAAAGACTTCTCGTAAAATACATCTACTATAACTACTGAGATGTGGAGCTTAAGATGTTAGAAGTATAAGCGTATTGAATTTCTTCGCTTGATTCCAATTGCATTAATAACTTTGTCCATGCCTCCGAGTGATCCATGTGTAAGATGATAAATGTTTAACGGATTTTTCTTACATTGGGACACAACAAGTCGATGACTTTGAATGCGGAGTTGATTAGTAGGAGCAGTGTCATTGTAATCCATTGTAAAGTTTCTTACTCCGTGTTAATGAAGCTCGGATCTTTACTCCGTATCAATTTGATACTTGAATCCTTATTCCGTGTCAACGCTTCCTTTAAATAAGCTTGATGCGCCAATTTTAAGTTTCTATAAATAAGAAATGTGTTTCGTTTTATATTATTTCCGATATGATATATATGTGACGGGAATGCAAACACTTTAAAAATAGCATTTTTGTTTGATTAGTAGTGTTGTGAGAAAGAGAACCCCAAATGCTAAAGAAAAAAATAATATAAATTAACTAAATTATTCTTTGATAAGTAGTGTTGTGAAAGACTACGGAAGAGAATCCCATGTGAAACACAAATAATAATAATAATATAAATTGACTAAATCTTTCTTGTAAAAATAAAAAATACTCATACTATTTTATAACATAATATTAGAACATAAATAATAATAATATTAAATATTAAAATTATTATCTGAATATCATTAAAAATTATTTTTAATAATATTTTTATAATTTCATATGAAATTAAAAATGATAAATAAATATTTTAATCATGTTTGTGGAGAATATCTTTTTTCTTTATGAAATTATGATTCATATTATATTATAATTTAATGAGTAATAATCTATAATAATCATAAAAATATAATACCATACCCAATCATCAAAGGAAATTACGAATAACTCACAACCATCCATATTAGCTATAATTTTACAATAATACCATTAGATAATTGCATATATTATTATTTTTAATTACAAATTTTTTGTCTAATATGATTTTAATTAGACTTATAAAATAAATATTAGTTAAACCAAAATATAAATGCTGATTTGCATTAACAAGAGGGAAATGACATGCTAAAATCTAAAAACCCATTTTTCATGATAACATGCACAGATGGCATTAACAAGAATCGCTAATGACAATGTACGTCTCAGAAAACATGGGTGATTTGAGATTTGACATGCGTGCTGATTTGTCTACCAAAAAATGAAAAGAAACATGCATGCTGATTTGAATTACATTTGTTGGTCCTTGACTAAGCTTCATCGTCAGAGTCTTGCACCACTCTGTTTATCTTTATTCTCTTGGCCTTTGGCGAGGCATCTCCATCTGCAGAATCTTTTGCGGCCAAAGGACTGCTGGCCTCTGCTGACAAGATACTGTCAGTCTCTGATCCACTTTCATCACCGGAAGATTCCTCACCTGCTCCAACATTTGGAGCTGCTGTATCATTATTCTGATCTGTTTCATTATTTGGACCATCTTCTTCCTCAACAACTATCTGTGGGTCCAATATCTTGAAGTCCCTGGAGGTGCTCCGCTTGGCATGCCTCAACAAATTAACTTTGCTTGCATTGCTAAGCTGGATGAGAAAATTTTCATAATCTTCTATTTGGTAAATCAGATCAGGGATGGATTTGTTCTCTCTTTTGATCTTGTTGATCATCCCCTTTATCTTAGTACTCTCTTGTGCATCCTGTAAGCAATCACATGTAATAAAACCTCATCAACTGCAAAATATTTTACATCAATTATGCTCAAGAAAAGAATTACAGGTAACAAGAAAATGAAATTGCGAAGATCAGAGAGGAAGAGGAAGTATGCCTTTTGCATATCTGCCACAAAGTTGTACAGAGGTATTGTGAGCTGCTTGCAAGTTACTTCAACAATTGTCTGGAACTGAAGACTAGGTAAAATCTGCTCACATCGCTTAGCAGCAATATGAAGCTTTGCCAAACGAGCTAACTGCTTGTAAAACCTTGCAGCCAATCGGAGAAAGTGGTCTGCTTGAGGGTCTGCAAGTTTTTCATAACAGCAAAGAATGAATTAATTCAATATATGCACGCAGAAAGACATCCAACACTTATAGTTCTATATTTGCGGTGCCTTTTCATTGATGCAAGCATACCCTTTAGTCTCTTCAGCGCAAACAAAGATAATATTTTCAACACACCCTCAACCCTTGAGTACAGACTTCCTTCAAATGCTAACACAAAATTATGTTCTCCATTTTGATCAGAGGATGTGATTTTTGGAGTGGCAGGAAACATTGTCTTCAATTTTATAGTACACCACTCAAGCTCCACAATTACAGAGTCAATGAATTGCAGTATGGAAGAAGTTATTGCAGTATCTGTTGAACTGTTTATGATGGGGTATGTTTCGCATCTCTGTACTTGATTACTTTCCTCCTGGTCCATAAACTTCAACAATTTATCAGCCAGGTCTTGAGCCACAGGTAAATCATTTGGAGGTGGGCTTAGATGGACAGCAAGTCTAACTAAGTTTCTGGCAACTTTGGCATTGGTAATGCCATTGCTTTGGCAGGTACGAACAGCCCACGCTCCATGGGAATTCCTCCATTCGCAAGGTAGTTCGTTGACAGTTATAAAGAGCATATCACAGAGACTCTAAAAAGTAAACAATGCTTTAGAGTTTCAACTGGTATTTTAAAAAAAAATACAGTAATAGTTAGGGAGTCAAACAAGTCAGATTATAGTGCATTACCTCAATTTCATGGAAAGATGAAAGTGCCAGGAGCTCAGAGAATAGAGGTTTTATGGCTTTCTCAACAAATACTTCTTTGCTTCTTATGTGTTGAACATCTAATCCAGATGGTAAATCACATTCATTATCCTTCCTAGCAGATGCATACTTGGTTGAGACCAGCACCAAATCTTCGAACAACTTTGGATTTTGACTAATTGATATCAACTCCTTCAAGGAAAGCAAAGCTAAATGGATATATTCCTTTCCCTGTTCAGCATCTTTCCTTCCTCTAACATCTTTTTTTGCTTCTATCCGTGGGAAACTCTGGCCCTGACTTGAGCAACCAAACCAACTCTAGCAGTGGAGGTCCCAGCATTTTGATATCTCCATAGATCAAAGATTTCAAAGGATCATCTTTTTCTGACGGGAAAGATTTTATTTGGTGAAGAGAAGCATTCAACACAAAGGATATTAGTCTTGAACAGCAGACTGATAACTTGCCCAAGGATGACTTGCTGTTGTTTTGGGAAACTCCAATATTGCCAGTGCAGTTGGTGGCAACTTGTTTCAGTGCAGTCTGCAACAGCTGGTGAATATTTGAAGTAGATAGAAAAGGCATTCTATCATGAGACAATTTTGCATGACACGCATCAATATTCATTAGCTTATCATGGGCACCAATTCGTAGCTTTCCACGTCTGCATCCACCACTTTGCCTCTCCAAAAGATCATAAAGATTAAAAAGTTGATTAAGTTCATTTTCAAGATCTGCTCTTTTTGCACTGTTTGCTTTCTCCAACTCAGCAGCAATAATGTTCAACACCACTTCAATGATACCAGATAAAATCAAAGCACAGTATCGACCTCCATCTTCTTCAGAGGTTCCCTCATCTTGTGTTATACTAAGAATGCCTGATCTGGCATGTAACCATAGAGCAACCCGTAAGGAAAGTTCTTGATAATGTGTATTCAAGGTGAATAAAAAAAATAACCAGCCAGGATCTGAGATGTGGGGAGAAATCTTCAGACTTCATATTTTCAAGGAATAGCATGAATCAAATATATGAATTAAAGGCCAACTTTAGAACTCCTTGGGGATCTCCCACACCCTCTCGAAAAAGGAAGTCAATCCAAGATGACTATTCTAATGGTCTATCTAAATTTCTTCCCTTTGTTATTTATTGTGCCTCCCATCACTAAAAACGGAGTCAGAAATGCAACAAACCTTCCAAGCTTTCCTTTCTCAAAAGTTCCCGAATCTTTAATAGAGCACCAGAAAATAGCTCAGAAGGCAACACTCCCGACTATGATAGCATGAAAGAAATTTGATCAATAATTATGCCACAAAAACGTCCATAGATCTTACTAAGCTTCATTTAAGAAGTAATGGTACCTCGTTCTCCTGCGAAAGAGAAAAACCATAGCGTGCCCATGTACAATTGGGGGGTTGGCTAGTTTCACCCTTTTCCTGAAGTAGAAGAACCCAGGAGATGCATGATAGAAAACAATCTAAAGGCTCTTCAATGTAAACTTTTTCACCTCCAGATTTGACACAAGACTTAATGGCAAGTTGAATCTCTGTTTCCTGGGATATGGTGCTTCAACATTAATTATCAGTTCACTTGAACATAATTAAATGTTGGTCAGCAATCTGGGCTTAGAAACGTAATAGTAAGAAGTATGTGTGACAAGCATGCGTGTATAGAAAAAGTTCGGGAGATTTACATATCAGCAGACAGAGCTAAATTAGGCCTTTACCTCCGTGTAATATTGAAAAAAGTGGGGCAAAAGAAAATCAAAGACAGATCCTGCAGTTGACGGGTCCACCAAGACAATTTTCACCAGCCCATGGTACATAGTCTCTTTGACTTTCGCCTATGTATAATAACTTTGTCTTAAAAACATCAGGCAAAAAGTAGAGAAAACTAGAAGAAAAATGAAAAAAAAATCCATAAGACCTGCTGATAAAGACATCTCTGTAGCAATCCATTGAATTCTTGAAAGAGACTATTATTCATGTTGGTTGGTATCTCAGTTTGCTGGCTGCAGCTAGCTTGGCTTGATGAATCTTGAAAAGAATATAGGGCATCAGTTTTCAAGTTTTTTTTCAGCCAATATAAGATTAATAATTGCATCTGTGGCAGCAAGACGAACAGAATCTTCTCTTCTGAACATAGCTTTGCGGAGTACTAAAATGATGTAGTCCTGCATCATGAAATGAAAGAGTTTCAAAGTGGTGGACATAAAAAGTCATGAACACTGGCAAAAGGAACAGATAACTTTGCATCTAGTAATATATTCCACTGCATATCAAAAGTATCATGGCAATTGGCAAAGTTCAAGTTCAATCAATATGATGGCCTGTAAAAAAATGTTAAAAGTTTTCAGAATGATAAACTCCATCAAAGATTCTTTTTGTCTGATGAGCTCCATTATAAGTTATCGCCTCAGAGATTAGTTGATTATCCTGTAGCAGCAGCCTTGTGCACATCACAAAGCCAACAGCTCGCAAACATTATCATACATAGCCTGGGTAATCTCAGCACAAACTCAGGGACGAACAATTCTATCAACTATGACAAAGGTCAAAATAGATTTCACGGTAATGACACCCAGTACACATTCACTAATAAATCTCAAGTTTCTTGATTCCTGAAAGTTGACAGATTTTTGGAATACTTGAACACATTCTACAAACTGCACTACCTTCCTAACACAATAAACTGTACATGATTAATACCGGGTTTTTTCTTTGGGGGTAAATTTCCAATGATTGATTTGATTATGGATTATTAAAACACACCTGTAAATTACGGCTGAATTTAACCAGAGGCAATATGGCAATAACAAGATGAGTGGCAATCTTGGCATCCATAAAAGTAAAATAATCCAACAAGTCCTTCAGACGGGAAACATGATCCAGCATTGGATGAGGAAAGCAACGAACGAAACAACCAAGTAACCTGCACATAATGAAAAATGATTAACTATACCACCAATTAACACAAAATAAATATGGTCATCACTAAATAAAAAAAATACTTTATAATTGGCATGCTCTGCTCAGGCTTCAGAGAAAGGATACAAAACTTGCATCGCTCAATAATCTGCAGCACGTGGAGTAAATCTGTCAACACTACAGCAAACATTTTTTTTTTTTTGATAAACACTACAGCAAACAATGATTTGACATTGAAGAAATCAAATTCAATTGGGTAGTGAAAGTGGCACTAGAAGTTGTTGAAAAGTGAAATTCCAGACCAAAAATAGAAACTGATCATATTCATAGATAAGTTTTTAAATAGAGCACCAAGTCAAAGCAAGAACTTATAGGTCTTCCTAACAATTTATTGAAGTCGTTTGAGCAAAAGAAACGGAATTTTTCCATCATACACCTGTTTATGTATAATCACAACCATACAGTTTTTTAAAAATGCAAAAATCCGCCCTTGGCAAGGTAGTTGTGACATTTAGTTATGTCATTCATGAGTGTAATACCTTAGAACAAGCAACGGGTGCCAAGATGTCTTACCTTCTTGACAAGCTGACAGTCTGCACTCTAAAGCGAGTCACAGTCAACGGGTAACTCTATCATTTAAAGATTATGAACTGCATTATTGGCTAATAGGATATAAAGGCCATGACACTCTGCTTTCTTAATTCTAACAGTGGCATGTGGTGAAGAAAATGTGAGAGGATGCAGGTACTCAATCAGATCCCAAGACACGTTGACAGGCACATAGTACATATTATAGTATTAACTTTGAAAAAAATAAGAATCCTATACTAAGGTAAGAAAGTACTTAACTCATTTCTCGCCATATCATGAAGGTCAAATAAAGTTTTTAGCATTTGACTACCAAGCTCCTCAATACCCATCAGACCATCTTTAGTGGGGTCTTTAGAGCTGCCATCTTGTGCTGATTCTAGAACCACAAAACCAAATTGTACAATGCTGGGTACAATATGTTCCCTTCCATAGCAGCTCTCATTGACCTGCACATGCAATCCAATTCACACAATAATTCCAAAGGCAAATATTATATATTTAAAGATATGAACACTATTATTCTACTATTTGATTCATAAATGTATGAAATGAAAAGAAAGGAAGAAGAAAAAGGAAATTACAGCTCTGAAGACAGCCTTCTCAAACATGTTAACCCTCTGTACATATTCGTCCTTCAAATTGTCAGGTAGCCATTTACAATCTCTGCAACATTTAAGGGTAAAATTCAAAGAAACTGTTAAATGAAGACAGCTTGCAAGACTTATCCTCCTTATGTGTATTAGTGTAGTGGCAGCAGTTCATTTTCACTACAATTGCCCTTTACAAACACACAACTTACAACAAATAACCTTGCAGTTGTGATTGAATTGAAATGCCAGTAACAGAAAACTTGAGTCCAATCTACTATAGATGTTGACAAGGTGGTAGCATGCATCAGGAAAATCACCTTGAAAATGTAGTAATTAGAAAACATAAAGTAAGCAATCTAACAAAATTTAAAATGTAGTTATTAGAACACATGGGACTGATTCAATTTCCAGTGCTTCATTTGAGATCCACGCCTTAAAAGTAAGAAACGCAACAAACCGGGCACATTCATACTTGGTCATTTTGTAATCACAGTATGCTGTAAGCAGTGCTTTCTTCAAAATTCCCATAGAGGCATCAGTGAACCTCGGAACCCTCGCGACTGATAGCAGTATGGCAACCGTGATGTGATTAAAGGTCTTCAAATCCGATTTCACAAGCCCCATAAGTTCCTGCCCCAAAGAAGGGTCCTGCTTCACCGCGAAATTCACGTGGAGCAGTACAGTCCCCTCAACCTGTCTGACAGTGGAGACGGCCTTGGAAGCCATCTCGGACCCAAAGAACATGACAATCCCTTCAATGACATCCCTCTTACTAAACCCCTTGGACACCAACAGCAACAGCTGATAAACAAGCGACGGCAGATCCTGCAGCTCCAGCCTTCTCATCCCAGCGAACACCTTCTCCAGAAACTCCCGAGCCCTAATCCTAGATTTGTCGAGAAACGGCAAATCTCGAAGAATGGAGACTATTTTCACCAGCAAAGCATTCGACCAGTCGCACGCGACCATTGCTTCGAGCACCGAGTCGATGTAGTCGATGCCTTTCTCGATCTCGTCCGACCGACGAATCAAATCGAGGCAGCGAGGGAGGAGATCGAGCAACTGAGCGTCGTCGGGGTCGAGGGTTTGCGACAAGTCGCCGACGATGGTGTCGACGGCGGAGGTCAGATCCTGGATCGGGACGCTATCGATGTGCACGGAGAAGAGGTGTATGGTCTTGAGGGGAGTTGCGGTCGCGAGGGAAGGCGCGAGAGTTGAAGAGGTCGATGTAGGAGAGGAGGAGAGAGGCGAGGAGGGCGGAGAGGGAGGGGGAGGGAGGAGAGAGGGAGAGGAGAGAGAGGAGAGAGGTTACGTATTCGGAGACGGAGAGGGAGGCGGAGGGGGAGGAGGCGCGAGAGCGGAGGAAGGAGAGGAGGGTGGGGTGGGACTGAGGGGAGAGAAGGGAGGAGGGTAGCGGGGCAGTGGCTTGGCGTGCCAGAAGCACAATATCGGCGTCGCTCAGTCGCGGATGGCCGGATTCGGGGGCGGAGGACCGCTCTCCGCTGCAGTCGGCGACGGCGGCTGCCATGGGAAACACCTTTTCTTTATCTCTATTGAGCAAGCTTCTTATGCGACTGCGACTGCGAAAGCGCGGGAAAACTTGAAAAAAAAGTGCGAAGGCCTCGCCCGGCTAGTTTCTGGGCTTGGGCTGATGATCTACGGGCTGTTTAAACGCAACGGCCAGGCCCGGAGCAACCGAAACAAACAAACATTGGAGAAGAGCAACGCTAAAAGAAGCGCGTTTTGTGAAAGCATTCCAACAATACCTAAAGGGATTGTTGGAATGCTAAAAGAAGAGCAGCCACGCCGGCTAGTTTCTAGAGCATATTTAGTAGTGATTTGTTTTCTGATAGGTTTTGTTTTTGGTTTTGAAAAATAAAGTGTTTTGAGTATACGAAAAATGAAAACATATTTTTTTGTGTTTTCAACTTGGGTTGACGACAATGAAATTGCCCCCCCCCCTCCCCGCGTCTCCCTGCGCCTATGCACACCCCCTCCCCCTGCGATTCTACGTGCACGACCCTCCCTGCGCATCCCGGCCGCTGCAACACTCCTCCCCCTTTCCGATTTGCAACGACAATCGACGCTTGGCTCGCCCCCTCCCCCCCAAATCTCCCAGTAGCTCGTGCTCCTCCCCCTATTCCAATCTGCAATGACCGGCGACCCCCCCCCCCCGACGCGTTTTAAATTTTACAAAAAAACACATAATACTCAATATTTTTCAAATACAGTTTTTAAAAAACAGAAAACTAAAAACACACACCAAACATGCCCTAGGGCATTTTTTTCAAATTCTAAGGAATTTGGAATTGAAAACGCAACTTCCTCATATTTGAACCCAAATGGTTAAGGAATTTGTGATAAGCACCAAATGAGACTACACCACATGTGTTGTCTCAAACAATCATACACGATTATACACCAAAGGTAATACTATATTTTCCTATAAAAACATAATGATGATAAATATTTCAAATAACAATTATCAATTATTACATCAAAATTTCATATATCTTCCCACATACTTTTATCCAGGACCAAAACAAATTAAATTAATAACACAAAAGAATAATACGTCAAGGCTTGAGAAGTATCCTCTTGTACAGAAAGGTCTTCACTAGTATCTAGTAACTCCTAAATACAATATGCACAATGTATCAGTGTATCAGTGTTAATGTAGTGTTATCAAACTATTAATGTTCTCATTACAAATTATCAGGGCTTAACCTATCGACAAACACAATCAATGATTGAATAGTTCACCAGTTTTGTCAATAACTACCTCTATGTCACTAGTTCAAGGAGTTTAGCCACCTATTCAAATCAACCATACCATATAGACCCAAAAACCTCACAAATAACTATATAAAATCATCACACATGTACAAACCAAGCATATGACAAAGAAAACATTTTACATCATGATTCCATAATATTGTGTTCCCATAGGAATCCCTAAATTCAACAGCCTAACTAGGCTCCTACATCCCAACTAGCACACCATGAACCGTTCAAGCCCAAGAAAATACAAAAAATCATCATACAGTATCAAAACAGTTATGGTCATTATTATACAAGTCCTGCATAACATAAATGGGGTTCCAAAAACTAAGAGAGTTCAAAATGGCCACACTAGCCATCTATTTAATCCCTAACCTGCTTAACGCTCGATGCTCGCTGAGACCGCTTGATTGGCTCAATCCTACTCAACAACCCTTTCTTGACATACCCCCACTTGATGCCCATACTCGATACTCACACTCGATTTGCTCGAAACCCCCTTTTTGCTCGACACCCCCTGTGCATGGCTCTTTAACCAACACTCCCTTGCTTGATACCTTGCTCAATGGCGTGCTCAGCGCTCCACGTTAAACCTCGAGCATCGAGTAAGTCCTATCATACTGATAGGATTTTATCCTATCTCAATTTTGCATGCATTTTACACTATGGTTTCCCTTTGTATCACCCTATTTTGCTTGTGTTTTGAGAACTTTGTTACCCTTTTAACCTTAACCAAGTTTTGAAGTGTTTGCAGTGTTTTTTCTATCTTTTTGTAGGAACTGGTTGATGTTGTAGAAATTCTGGTCGATGTCTTGGTCAATATAACCATATCAACCACATTTTGAGAAGAAAAGATCGATGCCATGATCGATGTGATGTGATAATGGTTGATATAGATCGATGTGAGGTCGATATGGGTTGTTATGATCATATCGACTAAACCTTTTGGGTTTTGATCGACATCGCATGGTTGATTTGAAGAATACTCGGTTGACGTGATCAACGCATGCGAATCCTTGGGTCAACGTTGGCTAAAAATGATCAATTCGAACTTAAACCTTGTAAAACCCTAGTATTTAAGCGGCTAATCTTTTGGCATTTGAGGGGAGGACGACTTTGGACAGTGGGGTAGACTATTAGGTTTTCTTTTTGGGATTATCTCGCATCTTTTGAGAAGGACCGATATAGATTCAATGTAAGAAAGGTTGTTAAAGTTAATTAATTTTGTTGCTTTTAATCTTTCTCATGGAACATATGCTTGTATGGGTATCTTTTATTGCAACCATGCTAGGCTAAATCTCTACTCTAAGGGGAAGTCTTTGTACTGAATTTACCTTTGCCATGATTTAAAGTGTGAAACGTCTACTTTAATACTCATAACAATGGATTTACTTTATTTGCATACTTAATGTTTTTCTCTTACAAAGGTTGATGGAGAGAATTGATTCAAGCATAATTAAGCCGAACCATAAATAAAGCATAATAAATAAGAGTGAAGAATGATCAAACCTATTTAACTTTGTTAAATCAAACCTTAGAGGTAATTATCATAGGAAAAGGATATTGCACTTTAGAGTAAGATTAGTCTTTTACATGAATTAAAAGGAAGATAATTTGTTTTTAAGGCATAGGGATATTCAACTCTATTGGCTTTACTCCTAGACATTCAACTTAATTGTTCCTACATTGTTAGTTTCGTTATACTCTTTAACTACAATTGCATGCTTTTGATTTAATTTTCTTCAATGCTCCTAAGTAATGATTTTCCAGACATATTTAGAGTTTGTCAATCTTAGCGCTTATTATAAAATATAGTTTTTCCCTGTGAGATCAATACTCAGAGGTCAAAATATACCTTCCTTTATTACTTGACCTGTTCATTGCAATAAGCTACACATCACGTTAGTCACACACCCCTAAATTCCAAGGAACCCATAACTAGGAACGTGACTATGAGATCCCACATGGATTGAGGAGATGAACAAAGCTCACTACATAGGTAAGGGCAAAAACCTCTCTTGGAAGATGCATTTGGGGGGCAAGACCCGAGATAAATTTAAGTTGGTGAGTCCTACCAAGAACAAATCTATGTGGGCCAAAGGTCCAAAGTAAATAATATCTACTACAGAAGAAATTGGCCATCACATATGGTATCAGAGCCTAATCTGGGTTATGTATCAGTGATGACCCTAAGCCCCAAGGGGAGGGAGGTGGATGTGAGATCCCACAAGGATTGGAAAGGGGAACAAACCTCATTACATAAGTAAGGACAAATACTTCTCCTGTCTAACGAGTTTTGGGGTAAGACTTGAGGTAATTTTGAGTCGATGAGGCTTACCAAAAATAAATTGTTAGATCGAACCTAAAATTTGGATGATGCTGATAAAACCCTATGTAATTTGATTTAAGATCTTTCAATGTAATTTCTAACATGTTGCAGAAAACAAGTGTTAATTTAAATCTTCACTCATGAGTACGAAGTTAAGGACAGGATACATAATCCTGATCCGGACCAACATAAGTGTCGTCAATCAACTTAGTAAATAACCAAGTTATTACAAGATACAGAGTAAGACTTACAAGCGCGAACTAAGCACTTAAAGATATGGACTAAGGAATTCGAGTCTATCTCTTAGATAAACTATGAATCCTAGTCTACGACTCGCGCGGAGTAAGAGAGAAATTGGGAAATAAGGAGCTAAGTCCTTCACTCACGCGGACTAAGGACAAGAAGACACGGAGTAAGGAGTCCGAGTCTTTTATTCATGCGGAGTAAGGAAGGACTTGTGTGGAATAAGGATCAGAGTCCTTTGTTCGCACGGAGTAAGGAATCCGAACCTTTACTCATATGGAGTAAGGAAGCGCTGACACGGAGTAAGCCTTCTGAATCTTTCATTCATGCGGAGTAAGGAAGCACTGACACGGAGTAAGCCATCCGAACCTCTACTCATGCGGAGTAAGGAAGCGCTGACACGGAATAAAGATTCAAGTATCAAACGGACACGGAGTAAGTAACCACTGACACAGAGTAAGAATCTGAGCTTTATTAACGTGGAATAAGAAACCTTACAACGGACTAAGATGAGACTGCTCCTACTAATCAACTCCGCATTAAAAGTCATCAACTCGCTGTGTCCCGATGTAAGAAAGATCCGTTGAACATTTATTATCTTACACGTGGATCACTCGGATGCGTGGACAAAGCTTTTAATGCAGTTGGAATCATTTAAAGCAATTCAATCCATTTATCCTTCCAACATCTTGAGCTCCACATCCGTTGCAGTTATAGCAGATGTATTTTCTGAGAAGCCTTCAATGCTACACATTGTTCAGAAAATCCCGTTCCAAGAATGTTTCCTAGGGATGTCTATATATACTAAGTCTTGTATATTTTCATAGTGCGCATACATATGAAAGAGCTTAGAGGATTTCATTTTGGCTAGTGTGTGCGTGATTAAAAAATTGAGTGCTACCGTAAATAAAAGAGAGCTATACTTGTAGTAGATCCAAAAGCTTGTACTTAGCTTTAATCGATACTATTTTGTTGTAATTATCTTTTGATAATAAACGGAATACTTTCACTATCCTGGTTGTCTTCCGCATTGATTTTATTCATTAACCAGATTAAGTGTTGCACCAAAGAGTTAGAAAGAGTTTTCAAAAAGAGCCTATTTGTCACGCCCCGAATTCCAGGGAACCTGGAACCGGGTACATGACTTCCCCTTGCCCGCACCCGAAAGGTCAAGGGGTTGGTGACTAGCACCAATAGAGACTACACCGCGGGTGCTGTCCCAAATATGCAACCCTGTACAGTCATACATCAAGGGTAATCCTGTACTTTCCCATATATCATCATGCACACATTAAGTCAAACAATCATCCGACATCACATCACAAACGGTATGCAAATACAATCGTCCACGGACCCATGTCCGGGATACAAACATAATACAATACACAATACGAGAATACGAATACGATCGCATCATACATCGAGTAGTGGGCACGTCCTCTTGGAAGAAAGTCCTCCACTAGTCTCGGGTCACACCTGAAAAAGGTAAACAACAAGTAGGGGTGAGCGACAAGCTCAGTAGGTGACCCCGACACTCCACATCATGCAAACATACAAGTCTATACTACATGCTCTGTGTACTCGTGCACTGTGTAGTGTGCACAATCATCAGGACTCAGCCTGCAAACAAACATCAGGACCTAGCCTGCCCACACAGACAGCTTGTCCACGATCCTCACTAGGATCCCAGCTCGGGGCACTCGGCCCTACCACGGCGCTTATATGCCCGGACACGGTCGCCACACCGGCCCGCCATCGGTGCATATGCCTGCCATGTCAACCACATAGCACCATCGGTGCATCACGGTGAGAACCCAAACAAGTCACGGAGTCCATGCCCCAATACCCCACATCAACATACTAACATGAGTATGGCATGTCATTCTCGACATTTCCTTTGGAACTGTAGCCAGTCTTCACAAGTAAATCCTCAATCCTTGATTTATGAAGGAAGTACCCATAGCAGCTATTTTCTTGAAATCAAAAGTCCCGGGCATTGGGTTCCCATAGCATAAATAAGATAATCTGATTTTTGGGGATTTTTCCGAGATGTCTAACCCCACTTTCCAAAAATTCACCACTACGAACTTTTGGGTTTTTTCGAGATTTTACACTAAATCCCAAATTTCACATTTTGAAATAATGGGAATTAATTTTTTTAGTATTTTTCTTTGAATCCAAATGGGGGGTATTTCATTATTTACATTGTAACTTACGTATAATACTTAAATCGTAGATGGGTATAGGTTGCAATGTAAATAGGTCCAGTCCAGTCAAACTGTATTTCGAATCTGCCAGGTGAAACTACATTTTCGAATCTGCATTTCGAATCTGTATTTTCGAATCTCTTTTCGGACTGCCTTCGACTCTCGAACCTACACTCGAACTACCTTCGAAAACTACCTTCGAAGTACCCATGAACTGCCTTCGAAACTCCCTTCAAGTACCTTGAACCTTCGAAACGACACTCGAAAATTTCACATTCGACACTCGAAATTACACTACATCGAACCTACCTTCGAACCTTCGAAATCGCACATTCGAAATTTTCAATTTCCGATCGATCTCATCGGTATTTCTCTACCCATTCACGACGATTCTGTTCATCATCGTTTTTCACCTGTTTCTCGTCTGGATTCAACCCGAAATCTCATAAAACTCATACCTAATACTATATATTAGGTTTTAAATCACGTCTTACCCCTCAGAACGCATTTAAATACAAGATTCAACCCAAAATTGGTTTTTCCCCAAATTCTAGGGTTCAACACGAATTTGCATGATTTCATCAAATTCTTACATGTTAATCCAAAAAACAAAGAAGAAAAGGGTGAAGAATCAATGGAACACCTACCTGGAATGATTCTTGATGCTTGAACGAGCTCAAAACGCCCCAAATCGCCAAGGCCTCCAAGCTTCCTTCTCTCTTTCTCTCTCTAAGCTCTCCAACGCAGAAACTTGAAACGCCTCAAACGTAACGTGGAAGCTCTCTTTCCCCTATTTATATTTTTGCCAGTCAACTGATCTAGTCAACCATTGACCCAGTCAATAATTAACCTCCAAGGTCCCGAACTCCAAATTGAGTCAAACTACAGTCAAAACGCTCGAAATGACGAGCACAATACTACACAGATATTAGTACACCCAAATGACCGCTCAAACGCAAAGTCAACCAATAGACCCCGAAAAGTCAACAATCGGGTCAAACGGGGCCCCGACTTGGAATCGGGCCCAAGTACGATCAAAATGCTCACATCGACGGCTACACTACCGTCCAGGATAGTTACATTCCCATAGAATGACTATCTCTCAAAACTACCCAAATACGAGTCTTTACACTATTCACCCCCCCTTTAGGCTCCTCGGGACCAACACAAATCTGTGGGCCAAAGGTCCCAAGCAGACAATATTTACTATGGGGGAGACTAGGCCATCACGATGACTTTCCCATGCCCGCATCTAAAGAGTTAAGGGGTTTGAGACAAGCACCAATAAATATTATACCATGAGTACTATCCCATAATCTTGTACAGTCATACATCAAGAGTAATTATATACTTTCCCATAACATCATAATATAAATACAACATTTCAAACAACAAACAATACATGTTCAATCATATAATATTCTAAAGACCCATTTATTGGATCAAAACAAACAAATAAACAAAATAAGGAGAATAATATATCCAAAGTGTTATCTTGAAAGGAAAGGTCTCCACTAGTCTTTGGTTACACCTGAAAAGGCAAACAATATAATAAGGTGAGCCATAAGCTCAGTAGATGACCTATAACTCCACACTACCATATTATATAAGGCAAACATGCCTAAACACTACATGCTCAGTGCAATGATGATGTCTAGTGCTTCAACCATCAGGACTCATCCTGTCCACAAACTGTCAAGGAATAAATCACTAGTTTAGGGCACTCAGCCCTATCATAACTCACTTAGCTTAGCTTAGGACTTGTCCTGTCAAACCCAACTCGAGGTTATATTAGCTCAGAGGGCATTAACCACTTGTTAAGCTCAGGGGCCTTAGCCACCGGTTATATACAAGTTCAACCTCCAAATATGTTATCTCATGGTCCTTAGCTACCTATCCAAAGTAATCATATCCCATGAACCTAAAGGCTTCACGGTTATACAAGACAAATATATAGGTTAAGCATAACATAAACATAAGCAAGACATCAAAACATAACACGACTTAACTAGGCTCTTACAATGCCAATCGACACTCCTTGGGCCCTCAAACCCAAGCAAATATCTAAACTTCTACAATGTGAAATCCAATATTGTAACATAGCTAAATAGCTTATAAGCTATATAGTGATGACCCCTAAGGTCCCCTCAAAGTGTTATAACACATTCGAGTGAAACATAATTATAACAAGCAAAACTACCAATTCGGCCATGGCGGAGCCAACCATCGGCCGTGACCGGCCGATTCTCGATCAGGGTGGGCCTAAATCGGTCGCAGACTAATTTTACCGGTAACACTTTTTGTGTTTTTGCTCTTTGTCGCCCATGACATACATTAAACCGACCACGATTGACTTTCTAAATTATACGACCGTTAATCCAATTAAATGGCAAAGGGTTAAAGGAACACCAACCTAGAAGTTGTTTTGTGGTCTGAATTGCTCAAAATTGCCCAAATGTAAATCTCCCACTTTTCTATCTTCTCACACACATGGTGGAAAAACACAAACTGTATTCTCTCTCTCTCTCTCTCTCTATAATGACCCGTATGTTAGATAAGGTTAAAAGATAGCCATTCTATGGGAATGCAACTATTTAGATGATAATGTAGTTGTCGATATGAATATTTTGACACTAGTTGGTCTTGATTTGGAGCTGGAGCCCCGAATGGCTTGTTTGTTGACCTTTTTGTGGTTTGTTGGTTGACTTTGTGTTTGTGTTTGAGTAGTCATCTAGGAGTAATAACATCTAGATAGTAATGTACTCTATCACGCCTCCAAATTCTAAGGAACACAGAATTAGGAACATGACTTCTCCTTGCCTGCACCCGAAAGGTCAAGGGGATGGTGATGTACCAATAGAGACTACACCGCAGGTGCTGTCTTAATCATGCAAACTTGTACACTCATACATCGAGGGTAATCCTGTACCTTCCCATACATCATTATGTATACTATATGTCAATCAATCATACAGAAATCACATCACACAAACAATATGCAAATACAATTGTCCTTGGACCCATGTCTGGATACAATACATAATCAATATAGAATACAATATTGTATCATACATTAGAGTAATGAGCACGTCCTCTTGGAAAAAAGTCCTTCATTAGTCTCGGGTCACACCTAAAAAGGGTAAACAACAAGGTAGGAGTGAGCTACAAGCTCAGTAGGAGACCCCAAAACTCCACATCATGCAAGACATATAAGTCTATACTATATGCTCAGTGTACTTGTGCATCATGTAGTGTACACAATCTGTGAGGACCCGTGTCCTAGTCTTGAGAGTTTGAGGGAGTGAGGTGCCTTATTTTGTATCGATGCGTGTTTGGGCTTGGATGAGTAAGTCAAATTATTTTGGAGAAGCTAAGATTGGGTTTTGTGTGAAGGATGGTCGGTGTGGCAAGGGTCGCTGTGGCATAGGTCGACGTGGTCGACCTAGCCATGTGTAGTCGATGCGAGGTTGGAAAGTCGATGTGGTCGACCTAGCCGAGGACGACGTGTGTTTTGGACTCTGGTCGATGCGAGAAGAATCGACGTGGGTCGAAGTGTGTCGAGGTCGACCGAGTGTAGTTTCCCGAGAGCTTGTTCAATGTGAGTTTTGGTCGATGTGGAGGTCTGGTCGACACAAGGAGGTTGGTCGATGTGGGTCGATCCCGCTTGTTGGTGGTCGACGTCGCCCTTGCGACAACGTTATATCATTATATTTTTCCGTATTTCGATTTTTTAGGGTTCTTCTTCCTTAGCCGCCACGCGAAGAGAGAGAGAGAGAGAGAGAGAGAGAGAGAGAGAGAGAGAGAGAGAGAGAGAGAGAGAGAGAGGTGGGGATCAGCTTCGGTGAAGATCATTGCCATTGCGTTCGTGGAAGCAAGAGGTGCCTTTGGAGAGAAGCAAGGAGCAAAGAGGATCTTCTGATTTCCATACCCCAGCCGCAATCGGATTCGAGGTAGGTGGTTCTAACTCCTGGAACCCATTTCATGGATTGTAGCATCGTTAATATGATGGTTGTGGAGAGATTGCATCGTGATACGTGGTTTTGAGATATGTATATATATATATATATATATGTGTGTGTGTGTGTGTGTGTTTTGCATTGAGAGATATGAGATAGAGATGTTGTTGAACTGTATTGAGCTGTAATGTGAGTCTGAGCACATGTGTGTGATTTGTTGTTCTCTTAATAGAGATGTTGTTAAACTATGTTGATGTGTGGTGTGAATTTGAGTACATGCGTAAGAATTGTTAATCTTAAATAGAGATGTTCTATGAGATATTTGTTTGTTTTGTTATTGAGCTAGACCCATGAGAAATTGAGGTCCTGGTGAGGGACAGTCCTAAGTTGGACATAAGAAATTGAGGTCCCAGTGAGGGACAGTCTTGAGTTGGACATGAGAAATTGAGGTCCTGGTGAGGGACAGTCCTGAGTTGGACATGAGAAATTGAGGTCCCGGTGAGGGACAGTCCTGAGTTGGACATGAGAAATTGAGTGTCACGCCCCAGATTTCCAACCCGAGGAAACCGGTTCGTGACTCCCCCTTTACCCACGCGGTGGATAAGGGGGTAGAATACAACATTCCTACATAGGACAACATACACCTCCATGAGATATATTCAGGAAGACAAAACCATATATTTATTAAATTCAAACCACATGCCTTTATTACAATAAAATCACTTTACAATCTCCCCATTGGGGTACAAAGCCTCTCAAAAATAATAATACAAATAACATTAATCAAAACCACAAACAGAACCGTTGTCCACCTTGGTGTTCCCACTTAACGCCTGTAGGTCCCCTGAGAAAAATATAACACAGTAGGAGGGGTGAGGAACCACGGTTCGGTAGGGATCAAGTCTCCCAACCCATCCTATGCACTTAACCACTACATGAGAACATGTACTAGTGCGGTGTCGTGGCGATAGTAAATACAAGTAAATCACACCACTCAAATGGGCGTAACCACCGCCCCAGCCACGCTGGCTCCACAGCCTCACAGGCTACCAATTCCATAGCCTTCCAGGCTAATAATTTAACCGCCTCTCGGGCAAATATTTAACCGCCTCTCAGGCAAATGTTTAACTGCCTCTCATGCCAATAGTTTAACCGCCACTCAGGCAAATTGTTCCCACAGCCTTCTCAGGTTAACAATTATACACTCAAATACATAATATACATTTCCGCCACACGGGCATAAAATCAAACACATGGCATGCACACATTCATGGGTTCTCGAACTCAGCCACACGGGCATAAAATCAAACACATAGCATGCATAGCCACACAGGCATAATCTCAAACACATAACATGTGTGGCCTCACAGGCTTAATATCAAACACTTAACATGCGTATATATATACATCCAAGCAAAATACGCCATTGAAGGCCAACATTTATATAGAAGATCACACCTATATGAATTTACACACACACACACACACACATATATATATATATATATATATATATATATATATATATATATATGTATAACCAAACAGCCACATTGCCTATCACAAGGCCAAAAGCCCTAGGATAGGTACAAGGAGGAACAGAACCTCTACCTCAAGGATCCTTCACGTTCTAGCCTCCACGCCAAACGCCGTTCACCACAGCAACCACCCCGGCAACAATGATCAGAAGCTCTCCTTGCCTCTCTCTCTCTCTCTCTCTCTCTGCGACGGCTATGACGGCTAAGGAAAATAAGAACCCTAAACCTAAGAGACCTCCACCTCTTTATATAGACACCTCGACATCAAAATGACGTAGTTTTGATTAGGTGAACCCCAGCATCAAAACGACGTAGTTTTGATGACACACCACAACCTTCCCGTATCCATACATGCCAAAATATCCATAATTCAAACATAGTCCTTTGGGAAAAGATTACCAAAACAACAAAACCAAGGTAATGGTACAAAAATATGGCTGCACACCATAATGCACGTGATATCCCAATATCACGTGCAGCTCCAAATGATGTGAAATTCTACCCCAAGCTTCCTTGAATCATGAAGAAGGCAGGCAAGCAAAAATCTCCTTGCACGTGATATCCCCATATCACGTGCACCTCCAAATACCCTAGGATTTTGCCCCATGCCTTATAACAACATCTGGAAGCCTCCTAAGCAAAAACACCACTGCCCGTGATATCCCCATATCACGTGCATTGTCACGTGCACCCCCCCTAAAGGTTCCCTCTTGGGCTCATCTCTTGCCTTAAGCTTGCCCATCAACATACAAGGTGTTCTAGCTAAAGTATGTGGGAAGAAAATTCCCTAAAAACCCAATAATTGCCACTCAAAGGGCATAACCGTGACTAACTCCCCACATCCCAAAACACGAGTCATTACATTGAGGTCCCGTGAGGGACAGTCCTAGATTGGACATGAGTATTTAGGTTCCATGGAGGGAATCACCTGTAAATCCTTTGTGTGTATTTTACTGTCACATTAATTACACTACACTGCACTTATTCACACTGAGCATATTGTAGAGGAGATGTTGGGTTGGTCCAGGGAGGCATAACCCCTGCGAGCTATGGTTTGCTCACCCACCTTTGATGTCTTTCTCTGCAGGACCTAGCATGGTGTTAGGAGATTTCACCATTGTGGAAGCATGAATGTTACCTTGTTGTTTTATTTGAGATTATGTATAATGTTTGAGATTGAGACTTATGTATTCATTTGAGACTTATGTATTTGTTTGAGACACAGTGTCTTGGGGATGGTGACCTTATTTATCATGTAAAACTGTTTTATCACATGAGTGGATTTCCTTGTATGGTTTGTGTATACCATGTATGAGTTTGGTTGCAGCAGGTTTTGGGTAGCACCCTTGTGGGAGCCTTATTAGGTGTCACGCCCCAATTTCCTTTCACTTGGAAATGGGTAATGACCGCCCATGCCCACACCCAAAGGGTCAAGGGGTTGGTGCAAGCACCTAAAAGAAAAAGGACTTGACATGGGTGCTGTCCCAAACTTGTACAACCAGGCTACATGCCACGGGGCATGCTCCTGCTCCCAAACCATGTATACAACCACAAATTAAATGATAATCATATCTCAATTTATTACATTTCAAAGGGGCTCAAAGTCTATTACAACTCAGTTGGGGAAAAACTCCCATCAAACCATAATATATTCTGTTTACAAACAATCCAAACCATAAAAGCACGATTCCACAAAAACAATGAAATTAATAAAATCTTCAGCCTCAGTAGCCTACCACCACAGCCTCTTTCACCTACCGCTGCTAGACCCTGCAAAAGAACAGTTTATAGGAGGGGTGAGCAAACCATAGCTCAGTAGGGTTCCAGTCTCCCCTGACCCGTCCCACTCTACAATATGCATGACAAGTGTATGCTTGTGCTCGTGTTGTGCCTAAAGCTAGACAGCACACATCACCCAGTAACACACCATTTACCTGTGCCCACACTGGAGGGCAGAGGACACCCCGCCACCACAGCGACATGACATACCACATCCAGGCGAATGTTGCATGGGCACCAATGCAACATTTTCCACCCGAGTCAGATATGGCCATCACCTCCTCGGATGCCATACCTACCCTCAAGAATGGGTGCAGACTTAGCCCACCGTCGTGAGTGCTACACCGAGACTTAGGACCGCAGCCTGGCCAAATCTCAAAGGGGGTCCAGGAGTTGTGCCTGGCCCATAAGTCATCTCAACCCACAAGTGTTTGGGTACTCATTCTTAAATACAAATTCACAAAGATCTCGGCAAATACATTTCAAGTACATCTCGGCAAACACGGCTCAAATGCAATGTTACTCAGAATGCAACTCCGGCATACATCTCAACTCGGTACAAAGTAACTCGGAGAGCACAACTCAAATATATCAATGCAACTTAGCAAGCATAACTCGGATATATCAATGTAAATCAACAAGACATTTAGCTCATATTGTGCAACAACGATTCACTAACATTCACGGTTTACGATTCTACCAACATAGGTGTTTTTGAGTCTGTTTTGGCAAATTTTAAGACAAATTCAACTCATGCTTATTACCCAAATCACTCTATTTTTCACACAAGGGACTTCTGGCTAAATGGGGCAGCCAAAAGAAGCAAAATGAAGGGTGCACGTCATATGGGTCATATGACGTGCAGGGGTATTTTTGTCTCCCTACATTCTACACACCTCAAGGATGTCCGGGATAAATTTTCAGGGTAATTGGACCTGCACGCCAATTGGGGATACGGCGTGCAAATTGGCGTGCAGCCATGTTTTTGCATAGTTTTCTTTGTTTTGTTATTCTAAAGACTTCTCTCTAAAGAACTCACCTCCAATTCCGGTTAGTTTGTAAATTATTAGGCGTTAAACCTAGGATACAAGGCCTATTTTCAATTCCAGCCTCTACACTCATGTTTAACCACCCATCCAAACATACCCAGGCCATCCAAATCAATTTTCCCTCAGATATCTATTGAAAATCTCACAATAAACCAACACGCGCTTATATATATAGGTATATACTCACCATCACATCCATGACAGGTAAAATCCAGAATTTTGTGAGAGAGTTTCAAGGGTTGATCAAGAAATCCCTACCTCAAGAATTTGGGAATACAACATATCGTTGTATCCTAGCTATCTCGATGCCTCTGGTCTCCCGTCATCAGCAGGAACCTCAGATCGTCGGCCTTGGATCGTCTCCCTCCCTCTTTGGCCGTCTTTCCCTCTCTCTGGCCGTCTCTCTCTCTCTCTCTCTCTCTCTCTCTCTCCCTGACGGCTGCTAGGGTTTGCAAATGAGAAAATCCCCTAATTTTTAACCCCTTTTTCTTTATATATTTTCCCACATAATAAAAATGACGTAGTTTTGATTAAGTGAATCCCTACATCAAAACGACGTAGTTTTGATTAATTAAAAGCCCAACATCTAAAAGCTCAAAGGCCAAGGTTTTCTAACCCATCTCTTAAGCTCAATAGCCCAATTCATTAAGCCCAACAAATATTTAAAATAAATCCCTCAAATAAATATTATTTATGATATGTGAAATTCCCAAAATACCCCTCAGGGCCTCGAACTCCAACTTGAGCCCAAGTATAGTCAAAATTCTCCATTTGACTAGCACCTCACCGTTTCGATGTTCATTCTCTAATACAAGGTCTCTTACTTAAGGCTAACTCTAAGAACTCCTCAAACACGGGTCTTTACATTAGGTGACCATTCACCAACCCCTTGTCCTCCTGGGTGCGAGGCATGGGGCATCACTAACCGGTTTCTCCATATATATATATATATATTAAATCCATCTAGATCTAGATCCAACTTACCATGGTTGACTTCTCAGCCCTCATGAAATACACAGTTATAAAACCCCTAAATTTTAAAAATACATACCCACCAGTATATATCACAGATCTTATGCTAAACCACCAGATCCAACCCAAAAATTGGATTTCCCCCCAAACCCATGGTTCATGCTAGGTTTCATAAATCATGGCAAAATTTGTGCATATCAAGAACATAATCGAGATAAGAGATACAGGAACACCTACCTCGTAAAGATTCACAGGGAAATGAATCCCAAAACCCAAGCTCCAAGCTCTTTCTTTCTTTCTTTCTTTTTCTCTCTCTCACCAAAGTCGTGCACTACAAATGACCACATGTTGTGAGATTATCTCTCTCTCCCTATTTATATTTACTGTTAATTCTTTAATTAATAAACACCCAAAATTACACAACTAGCTTTCCAAAGTCCCAAACTCTAAATTAGGTCCAACTACAGCCAAAACGCTCGTATCGCCGAGCACGATACTAAAATGATATCTTCATTACTAATTAAAGACTATCTCCTAAATCAACCCAAACACTGGTCTTTACTTGCTCATTATTTCCAGCATTATAACTGTGGTTGTGCTTAATTTGAAGTTCGTGACCCTGAGAGGCCAATTATTTATTATTTGGAATTTTATGTTATAATTTTTGTAGTTGTATAAATAATTAGAGGAAAGAGAGAACACATCACATTCTTCATTGTGGAAATCAGAGATACTGATTTTAGATATTTAGAGCAATCCAAGTAGCATATTAGCTTATAGATAGGTGTCCCTATCTCTCTAACACGTTTAAATACATTAATTGTGCATGAATTGAATGAAATTTGAAATATTGGGTGAACCCTAGGATTTGGGGAAATAGTAAATTTGAGGTTAATTGATCAAATTGATGTTCGTAGTATGTGTAGAATGTGATTTCTAACATGTCTGTGAATTGCTTATGAAAGAACGAATTAAAATAAGTGATTTGAGGAATTGAAGTGTTGATATGTGGTTGGCCAGAATTGTGATGAAATTTCACGAATGAGGCATTTTAATTCATCATAAATTGTGTTTAGGATTCCCTTAAGCCTTATGATATTTGTGGATAGAATTTGGTGTTTAGAACCAAAAATTAGGTGAATTTCGAGTGTGGACCGAACTGATGGCTAGAAAGTTGGCTAGAATTCTAGAAAAAAAATCCAAAATTGGGGGAAGAATAGAGGGTCATCCACAGCTGATGGGATCGATTTTTGTGGTCGCCAGAGAAGTCGTCATGACCAATGTGGTGATTGTTGTCTGTTTTCGCCGTTTCGCCTCCATTTCACTGCAGATTCATTGGAATACTTCATGGAAACTTTAGGGGTCATTACCCTAAAGCAATAGTTTTGGGCTTGAGGGAGTCCATGGAATGCCAGTTGGTGCTATGAGAGCCTAGTGAGGTAGTGTGATGAAACCATCACATTTTGTCGTAGTTTGTTTGATGCTATGGTTTAGGCCATGAGGGCTAATGTAATGACCCATGTTTAAGGTTTTGGGAGATAGCCCTATGATGGGATATTTATTGGGAAAACTAACATTAGTATAATAATATACTCATCGAATTAAGCGTTTTAATAGTAATTAGGCTCAATTTTGAGTCGATCTTGGAAAAGGTATTTTAATGATTTTTTTATTAAAAAGTATAAAAGGGAAGGGAATAACCATAATCTATAATTGGAAATTCATTCTGGCCGTCTAGAAAGAGAAATAGGAGAAGAAGAGAGAAAAAAAAGTAAGGGAAAGTGCGATTTGATGATCTGGGGCTTAAATTAACCATAATTGAGGTAGGAATTTGTGTTCTAAACCCCTTTTCCTCTATTTAGTAGTGATTAAATGCATTCATTTGTGATTTGGGATATATATATATATATGAGTGAAATAACCCATATGCATGTTGGTTGTGGAATTACTTTTTTTAATATGTTTTGAGCCATGATAGTGTACTTAGAACCTATTAGGAGGTATTTGGGGACCAATATAGGTGATTTTGGGGCATGAGATGAGAGAAATCTAGAGTTACAATAGCTAGAATTATAGTTTTATAATATTCCGTATTAGGAAATATCATAAGATAGACGTATTTGGGGTTGAGGGTATCATTTTGTGGTAATGGTTGGGAATACAGGTGTTTTGACTGCAATTAGGTCCTATTTGGGGCCTGAATGACCCAAAGGCATTATTATAATTTTCAGTGGCAAGTAAAGGGATCAATTGGTCAATTTGGTTATGTGGGGATTTAACAATAGTAATATTTAATAGAAATACAATTTTTTATTAATGAAGGGCTTTTTGGTATTTTACATTGGTTTAAGATATGAATTTTAGTGCATTAAGAAATCTAGTATAATTGAGTTTGTTAATCAGCAAGAGACCAAAGCTAAATTGGACTCTACGCCTCAATAAATAGGGAGGATGGCCAAGGAGTGTTAGTTGTTTTTTTTTTTTGTGTATTAAGAGCCCTAGCCGTCCTTGGAGCAAGGGAGAGAGAAGAAGGTCATGGCTTAAAGCTTCCAGGCATTCTGACAAGTGAAGTCTGTTGCACCATGTTAGAGGTCGGTGTTTCTATCTTTCTTAATCTCTCCTAGGATTCTATAACATCTAGGGTTGGTATGGTTTGGAAAATCAAACTTAAAATGAATGATTTTGCATCTAATCGAGATAAGGAGCATAAATAAAGATGCCTGATGTTCGAAGTTAATGTTGCGGATTTAGAAATCGTTTTAGGGTCGATTCTTTGTATGCTTTGGAACTGTATGAATAGTTTGGTCAGTAAACAGTGTTGGTTAGGTGAATAGTATTATGGTCGGGTGAAGCTAATTTTTATATCGACAGAATATACACGGTATTTCGATAAACTTTCCTCCTTTTGGTCGAGTGAAATTTGAGGTGGTCGGGTGAATAGTAAGTAGTTAGGTGAAGCTAGTTTTTATACCGATAGAATATATGTGATATTTCAATAATCTTTTCTTTTTAGTCGGATGAAATTCGAGGTGGTCGGGTGAACAATAATGTGATCGAGTGATTTTTTTTCAATATTTTTATTGGATAATCGATTTAAAAACCCTTCGAAATAAGGGGTATTATAAGCAAATCGGAGTTCTATAGAATTAGTTATGATTTTTCAAAGTTAATAAAAATCTGTAGCACATCACCTACATGTGGTGGGCCTTGATGCGTGCACATGGCAATGCGCGACCTGTGGACATGGCGTACATCGCCATGTGCAACAGGTCTTAGTTGGTATAGTTCTCTTTGGCTCTTTTGTATTGATATATTGAACTTGTACGTTTGTTGATAGCATGTGGGTTGTGAACTTATTTTGTTTGAGCTTTCAATGTATGTTCTATTATATAGTGCACTATATCTATTATGATGGAGTCCGATGAAGAACAATGTTCCGGTAAAGGACAAAGGCCCATTAAAGGGCAAAGGGTATGATGGATCCGGTCAAGGACATTGTGCGGTAAAGCACAAAATGCACGGTAAAGTGCGTGATTGAATTGTTATGAATGATGATGTTTATGTGTAATATGGTTGTTGAACACTACACTCACACATTACACCTTGCATGTGGAATCGCTAGTTTAAGCGACAAGAGAGTGTAGACGATAGTCACCTACCTGAGATGTAAATCTCACACCTACATTGCTAAATCCCTTGCAGTGCGAAGGGAGATTGGAGGAGCATTAGAAATCGGGTGGACCATGATTTTGATGTGATGCTTATGTGATTATAGAACTTATGATTAATATGTGTTATTTGTTTGGATTTTGATTTCCTGAACATGAGTCCGTGGACATTGTAAGACAGTTTAATTATTGTATGGTTGGTTTGCTTTAAACTATTTCATTTAATGGATGTCATTGGGAAAGTACTATCATACTCCTGTTGTGTGACAGGACTGGGGAGCATGAGATAGCGCCCGCTTTGTAGTCTCTAATAGGTGCTAGTCACCAACCCCTTGACCTTTCGAGTGCAGGCATGGGGTAGTTACATGTTAAATTTTGGGCTTCCAAAATTGGGGGCTTGACAAGTTTGTTGGAGGTCGATTGTGACTGATAGGGTGTTGGTATGATCGGTCGCGGCCGATTTGGGTCGATCGTGACTTATAGAGAGCAGAATATTCATAAAGGTTTTCGCTAAAATTGGTTGCGCCCAATTTTGTGCGGTTTTGATCCACTGCGGCCGGGATGAGGTCTGTCGCGGCCAATCCTGTGTGTTGAGCTCGTTTACTCCATTTTGAGTACCATTTGACTTGGGTTGTCACGCCTCCGATTCCATGAACCTAGAATTGGGAACATGACTTCCCATTGCTTGCACCCAAATGGTCAAGAGGTTGGTAACAAGCACCAAAAAAGATAAAACCACAGGTGTTGTCTCAATCACAAACCGGTACACTACCATTAAATCACATCATACAATATAATATAGATATACTAACAACAAGTCATAACCGTACCTCAGAGTATGAACAGGCAAAGTCCTCTTGGAAGGAATGCCTTCACTAGCCTTAACAACACCTGAAAGGCAAACAACAACAAACAATAACCACAAAAATAGTAGGGGTGAGTCATAAGTTCAATAGGCGACCTATAACTCTACACCTTACCATGTAATACATGCTCAATGCATAACTAAACAAACAACAAACATTAGGCCTCATACTAAAGCAAACCAAAATCGAGGAACGGATTCCTAACTCAAAGCATCCAACTCTCATAAATAGCTCTCATAGCATACTAGTTCAATCACCTAGTGCCAGGGGATAGGTATTCAAATCCAATACCGCCACCATGTGGGACATGCCACTTAACCATACCAGGTTAAGAAGACTATCGATATAATGGAACATCTTCTCGAGGACAACTAGACTTTGACACCGAGTATAACATCTCAGGGGCCTCTACCTATTGGGATAGTGTTATATAAAGTAATGTGTAATCCTAATTATGTAAAGACTATTTTTGATTAATTGACATATATTTTGTTTAAGTATTTATTAGATTGCATTCTTGTGCTTTCTTGTGTGGTTGTATATCATAACATCCCATTACTTATTAAAGTCTATTACTGGGTATGTATGAGACACATACAATAGATCTACTAATTAGACTAAGTATAAAATTGGTTCATAATTGATGAATGAAGTTTGGGATGCTCTATTCGATAAGATTTTGGTGCGGACTATTTCCATAGTGGGAGTGATCTAATCTAGGATCATTGTAAAGATTTTACAAAGAGTAGCACTAGTATGTATTTATATATATTGAACATGACCATGATAGAATAAATTTTTTTTAACTAATCTCTGTTGCATTGTATGAAGAATTTTATATTCTATCATTTGGATAACTAATTTATGGATTGATCTTAATTCAGACCGTTTGATTAACTTATATCTATAATTTATGTCTTTTGACTTATTAACGAGTGAGAGGCTTAGTGCTTCATATACCTCGATATTTTGGAGATATAATATTATAGATAGTGGGAGCATCAAGTCAGGTGCGTGGAATCAACTGCTTCACTATACGAAGAGCAATGATATTTTCATGTTATTTAATTTGGGATTCTTGGGTGAATCAAGTGCTTTTAACTACATTGGATATAGTTTATTATAAATCTTAATTCATAATTGGATCATGAATAGGTCGCCCATTGGAGAATTAATGGTAACACATGGATAAAGATATAATTAGAGAGGTTGAACGGAATCTATTGATACATGTCTCTAATTATGAATATCATAGTGGAGGATCATATTACATGGCAATCAGTTATATCGATGGACAAATCCTATCTTGTGGATTATTGTAATTATATCTGCTTAATCTTAGAGTGCAGTTTTAGTCTCTGATCATAGCTCAGACTAAAACTAATAAATAATGATTTAATTGATTAATGGGATTAATTAATTAAATATTTTTATTAGAGCTTCGATTAAGTGAGTCCATTTGGTCTCTCTTACTAGCACCATTTATTCTTGTATGGAGTACTAGATCATTGTGAGATAATTCTCTGGCTGTCTTTAAGAGCTAATTAATTAACATGTGTCAATGTATATTTAAGAGTTAAATGTATATTACATGGTTATTTATTTAATTAGATTAAATAAATAATAATAAATATTATATCCATTTAATGTGATTAAATGAATAATTATATTATTTATTTATTTGATGAATAAATAATATTAGATATTTATTTAATTAGTTTTGTTGCATAATAATCATATTATTTAAAGAGTTTAAATAATATGTATTATTCGTATTTAACTAAAGGGGCGTATGTGTAATAGCACAGGGGTAACCCTAGGTCTATAAATAGACGCATAGCCTCCTAGATTAAAGCTTGCGCGTATGCAATCGTTGATAGCTAAGAGAGAGAGACAAGTGACGGCTAACCCTAGCAGAGGTTGCGTTCTTGTTTCTTGATCCAAGGGTGCTACAATCCTGTGTTCCTTGAGAAGATGAATAGCAGAGAAGGCTACTTGGTGATTGAATCCAGGAGGCTGCGAGGATGATCAAAGGCGATCATGTGTAAGGACCCGTATTTGAGGGGTTCTTAGAGTTAGCCTTGAGTAAGAGGCCTTGTTTTAGAGAATGAACATCAGCACAGTGATGTGCTCGTCAAATGGAGAATTTTGACTATGCTTGGGCTCGATTCGGAGTTCGAGGCCCTGAGGGGTATTTTGGGAATTTCACATGAATTAAAATATCCCAATTAATATATATTTGAGAGTTTTATTTAAAATAGGATTTGGGCTTAATTGTTGGGCTGTAGAGCTTAATGAAGTGGATTAGAAAACCTTGGCCTTTGGGCTTATAGATGCTGGGCTTTAAACTAATCAAAACTACGTCATTTTGATTATGTGGGAAAATATATATAAAGGAAAAAGGCATCAAAATTAGGGGATTCTCATTCCAAAAACCCTAGCAGCCGTCACCCCTTGAGAGAGAGAGAGAGAGAGAGAGAGAGAGAGAGAGAGAGAGAGAGAGAGAGAGAGAGAGAACACGGCCAGAGAGGGAGACTTCCGGAAAGAGGGAGACACAGCCTGAGACGGCGAGGACGATCCAAGGCCGGCGATCCAAGGTTCCTGCGGTGGACGAGAGCCCGGAGACGTGATTGCTAGAATACAACGACCAGTTGTATTCTCGATTTTGAGGTAGGGAGTTCGTGTTCATATTCATGCCTTCCTCTGAAAATTTTGGGTTTATACCCTCTGATATGAGTATTGAGAATTCTGGGTTTATACCCTTTGTTGCGATTACTGAGTTTGCTGGGTACGGATTTGTTATGATCCTGTTCATGTTGATGTTGAGTTTATGCCCCCACATACATATGATGATTGATTGTGAGGTTTTTAGTATATCTGGATAGTTAAAAGTGAACAAAATAATCTGGGATGGCCTGGATGGTTAGGTTGATATGAAGGACATAGTTGGAGTTGAAACCAGGCTATGTACCCTAACTTTAGAGTTTAATAACTCACAATCTAAAAAGAATTTGAGAGAGGTCCTTTAGAGAAAAGTGATTAAAATAACAAAACAAAGGTCTCGTTGCAAAAATACAGTTGCACGCCATATTGCACGTGGAAAGCCCATTTTACGTGCAAGCCCAATTAGTCTGAAATTTTCCCCCAACGTTCCTTGAGATGTGTAGAGGGCAGGGAGCCAAACATCCCCCTGCACGTCATATGGCCCATATGACGTGCACCCCCTTATTTTGCCTCCTTTGGCTTCCCCATTTAGCCGGAAGGTTCTTGAGTGGAAAATAATGTGATTGGGATGAAGTCCCGGAGTTAATTTACCTAAAAAAAACTTACCGAACGGTTAAGGAACAACGATATGGGAAAAGAAACGTATCTTGTGAATATTACCGAGATTGTGGCTGCACTACATGAATTGAGTGCATTGTAAATCATATCTTGATATGTCTTGAGTTGTATTATGCCTGTTGAGCACCTTGTATTGAGATAAATTATGCCGCTTGGGCACCCTGTCTTGAGTTATGTGGCTGCATTTTACCTGAGTTTTGTTTGAGTGCTTAATATTGTATGCTACGGGATAGCTGTTGAGTTGGAGCCCTTTTGATTACGGGACGAGTCACTAGGTGGAGCCTTGAGTATGGGACGGTTATATCACTGGAACCCTCCCTCTTTGAATATGGGATGTGTTTGATGGTTTTTGTGTATGGTTTCAACTAGTTCACTACACTAGCACAAGCATCCACTAAACATGCATTACACTAGAGTGGGATGGGTCCGGGGAGACTTGATCCCTCTTGAGCTATGGTTTGCTCACCCCTCCTTTGAACCGTTCTCTTTGCGAGTCTAGCCGGCGATAGGTGACAGAGCGAGGTGATTGGCCATAAAGGCTATGGGACCCTCCTTATTTGATTGTGAATGTATTTGTGGCTTTTGTTTTGGTTTGGGCTATTTTGTAAACTGAATTTGGTATTGTGGGTTTATTGGGAGCTTTTCCCCATTTGAGTTGTAATGGACTTGAGTCCTCTTTGAAATGAAGTAAAGCGTGGTATGGTATTTTGACCGAATGATGATTGTGTATGGTTTGGAATCGGGGGCATGTCCTTTGACATGTTAGCCCGGATGTGTAGTTTTGGGACAGCACCCGTTGCATAAGTCCGGTCTAGGTGCTTGCACCAACCCCTTGACCCTTCAGGTGTAGGCATGAACAGTCACTAACCGTTTCCAGGTGTAAGGAAATTGGGGCATGACATCATGAGTTCGTTCTTGGAGGGAAAAGAGGAGGATTCTTGCTTTACCGATCTTCAGGTTGGTTTCTTCTTTTCGTTTTTCGTTGAATTAGATTAATTGATTCATGTTTAGATCTTGGTATTTGTTTGCTTGGAATAAAATTTTTTAAAATTCATTTCCGCTACGGTTAATTGTTAACCCTATTCTAGTATTCCAACACTACCACCTATCATCAGAAGCCTTATAACATCACATCAATACAACATCATACCAGGACATCCTCTCCACATTAGGAATCGATATTTCCCCCACAATCTAGAAGGATCATCAAAAAATCACATAATTAGGATAGCCTATCCACAAAAGGACTCAACATATCCACCATAATCCCAAACAATATCCATAACACATCCGGACACAGCCGGTCTCCATTAGAACAACTTGTCCATGATCCTCACTAGGATCCCAATAATCGGATGCAACCTGTCTTCACTAGGACATAACTTGTCTATGATCCTTAGCAAGATCCTATCAATGCAACATCAACTCATCAAGAGCTCATCAGGCTGTAGCCTCACCCAATAGGGTTCATCACAAACCTAGGGGCCTTAACCACCTGTCACACCCAAACAAGGGTACATTTGCACCGAGCTTAACTCGGCTCAAACTCAACCACTGAATATGCCACCAGGCACAATCAAATATATCACATGGACCTAATGGCCCCATATATCACACAAAAACAAACAAGCAAGCATAACATATCACAACAAACCCAAAGGTCCCATGCAGTACACATATGTACAAGCTAACCACAACAGCTAACATATCATAAGGCTCTCATAGTGCCGACTCCTCTCACTGTCCACTAACACCTTAGCCCTCATGGCCCAAACCATAGCACCAAACCAACTATGATGGTTTCATCACATAGCCTCACTAGGCTCTCACAAGTCTTGGTCGGCACGCTATGGACTCCTTTAAGCTTAAACCTACCTTACATTACCCACAATAGAGAACATCATGTTTCCCTCTCATAGGATTTCCCACTAGGATGCAAACATCAACCTAATACATAGCTTATAGACCCAAGGTCCCCTAATCATGCAACTTAATGCACGATATAACAACACAAATCAACCATTAGGGTTTCACAGCCTAACCAGGCCCTTACCATGCCAACTAACACCCTTTTAGCCTTCATGGCCAAGCCTATATCAACATTTAATTTCATCACTTAGAAAAACCTTAGGAATCCCCAAACTCATCTTAAGATATAGACCTTGTCCTTGCACCAACTTTGGAGCTAAACGCCCAACTACTCGAACCCTGTGTTCAACACTCGATGCTCTTGCCGACACTCGATACTACTAGACTCAAGCAACACACAAACCCTTTGCTCGATGCCACATGCCGCTCGAAGCTCCCTATTTGACATTCTATTCAAGGTTAGCTTGACACTCTAGCTTCGAGTAATGTCAAACAATTCCCTATACGTGATTTGTTGATTGCATTCGTCGAAAATCTAGCCTAAGGACCCCAAAACACAGTTCTAAGCATCAATCGACCCTTAAAATGGATTTTTAACATATCGTAGTCATATTAGGCTATGAAAATAACCTCAATTCGAATGTTAATCCTCAAGATCGGGCTTCCCCCAAAGTTTAGGGTTCATCCTCAAGTTTATGATTTTGCCGAAATTATGCATGCTAATCCCACTAGGATTCATACATAAAGATAGAATCACCTATTTGGAGGTACTATCACAAATCAGATAACCACAAATTGCCAAACCATGGCTCCAAGCTCTAGGCTCCTCAAGCTCTAAGCTCTCCTCCACACATAGCCTCTACGCACAGTCTGAATGAATGTAATTGCGTTCTCTCTCTTTCCTCCACCTATTTATATTTCTGGATATTCCTTAATTAATAAACACCCCAAAATCATAAATGACCTTTAGGGTCACGAACTCTAAATTGAGCCCAATCACTGTCAAAATACTCAAAATAACGAGCATATCCCTATCCAGATGTTTCCCATCCCATTTTACTGTTCAAATACAAGGTCAACTAATAAACCTATGAAAAGTCAACAATTGAACCTTTCGGGGCTCTGACTCAGAATTAGGCCCAACTAGTATCAAAACACTCATATCGATGGCCACATCATCGTCTAGATATCTACATTCCCATGGGATGGCTATCTCTCAAAACTACCTAAAATACGGGTCTTTATACAGGTTGAGTCCCAAGGGGTCCTAGATGCATTTGAGTGGCATTGAGAATGTGTTTTGGGACTGAGAGTCTGGGTTTGCATTCTTTTCTTATATGATGGGTTAAGTTATGAGGGTATACTTGTATGATTTGTGATATGTATGTGATGCCATGAATTAATGATTTCTGCATGTGATGCCATAATTTATATGATGCCTTGATATATTATGCCATGAGATGTGATACCATGATTAATGCATGAGATACTTTGCTTCCATGTGGATGTTTGCTTGTATACGAGGCCTATGACGCTAGTTTGGGTACATGCTTATGAGGTAAAGATGATGACGCCTGAGAGGCATGACTTGTATTGGGGCCTATGAGGCTATGTGATGATGCGATGTTTTGGGGTGTATATGACATGACACGAGCACATGTCTACATGTTGTGTATGGATATAGTATGATGTGATGGTTGCTCCCCCTCCTATTGTGTTTATCTTTGTTTTTTGCAGGTGCCTACATGAGCTAGGATGTTTACCCAAGGTGGAGATTTTATTTATAATTGTTTGTATTGTTTGGATTGTAATAACATGATGTAACCCCGTGGGAAAAGAGCTATGCATATATTGTTTTGATTAAAATGAGATTTCTGTACTTGCGTGTTATATGTGTGGTGTGGATAAGGGACAACACCCATGCTAAGGTTCCTTTCTAGGTGTTTTCATCAACTCATCATATAAAGACTCATCTTTGGGTAGGACTGAGAGATAGCCATTCTAGGCAGTTGAAAACATCTGAACGATAATGTGGTCGTCGATGTGAGCATTTTGATAGTACTTGGGCCCGATTCCGGGTCGAGCCTCAAATGGCTCGATTGTTGACTTTTTGGGGTTTGTTGGTTGACCTTGCATTTGAGCGGTCAGTTGGGTTAGAAAAATTTTGGATAGCGATATGCTCATCATTTTGAGTGTTTTGACTCTATTTGAGCTCAATTTAAAGTTTATGATCCCGGGAGGTCAATTATTATTTTAGAGGTGAATTAATTAATAATTAACTAAAGAGAAAGGCAGTAAATATAAATAGGAGGAAAAGAAAGAGGGTTATGTTATTGTGTTCATGCATTTGAGACCTAGAGAGAGAGAGAGAGAGAGAGAGAGAGAGAGAGAGAGAGAGAGAGAGAGAGCTTGGAAGCTTGGTGACTTGGGGGCGATTGGAGCTCATTGGATCCGTATGAACTGTCCAGGTAGGTGTTCTATTGATTCTCTACTCCTTGCTTTCTATTCTATGATATTAACCTACATATAAGAGGAAATTTTATGCAAATCACAGTGAACCCTAGATGAATTGGGGATTACTTAGAAATGGATGAAATATATCAACTTTGTGTTAAATCTTGCTAATAACTCATCTAAGTAGTCAAAGGATCATTCTATGGGTGTTTGCATGCTCATAAATGAGGATTTAATTGGTATAATTGGGCTACAGGATGAAACCCAGATGAACACAGTCGATAAATCGCGTTTGGAGAGCTATTCGACATTACTCGAGGCTTAAGTGTTGAGCCAACCTCGAGTAGAGAGCTTCAAGCAGAATGTAGCATCGAGCAAGCTCGAGTGGGGTACCTCGAGTAGAGGGTTTGTATGTTGCTCGAGCCTAGTAGTGTCGAGTGTTAAGCCTCAAGCAGGAACATTAAGTGTTGAGCATTGGGCTTGACCAGTTGGGCAGTTTTGTTCTTGTGCAATCGCTAGTGGTCTAAAAGGTTTATAAGGGTACTAGATCTTAGTGTTTGCTTTGCATAGCATGGTAGATGATGTGACTACATTTCTGGATTTAGTTCCTCATAATTTTCAGGAGCCTAAAGGGTGGCTGTTTGCTGATATTTAGTGGTTGAACTGGTATATTTAGTAGTTGAGAGCTTGTGTTGGTAGAAGGTTATGTCCCCCTAAACTGAGGCACCCTTGAGTGGGTGTAACTTGAGTTAGGTGTAGCGGGATGAGGCCTAAGATGACTTCCTAGTGAGCTGATATTGTACCATGTTGGGTGAGGCAATTGTTAAGCTATTGTGAGACAAGTTGAGGCCTGGTTTAAGTTGTTGAGCTCATGGTGCTAGGGCTAAGTGCCCTGAGTTGAGGATCCTCATAGGGATTTTGGATAAGCTAACTCCTGTTGTGGATAGGCTGGGTCCTGATGTTGTATACAGGTTAAGTCCTAATGATTGTGCACATCACCGCATGAGTACAATAAGCATGTAGTATAAACTTATCTATGTTGCATAGTAGGGTGATGTGGAGCTATGAGGTCACCTACTGAGCTTGTAGCTTACTCCTACTTTATTGCTTATCCTTTCATGTGCGACCCGAACTAGTTTAGGATTTTCTTCTAGGAGAACATGCCCACTACTCTGATGTATAATACAGTATTAAATTATATATTAATTATGTGTTATATCCCAGACATGGGTCCATGAACAGTCATATTTGCACATTGTCTATGATGTGATGTATATATGACTGTTTGACATATTGTATGCATGATGATGTATGAGCAAGTACATGATTACCCTTGATGTATGACTGTACAAATTTAAAAGAGTGAGACAACACCCGCAATGTAGTCTCTAGTGGTGCTTGTCACCAACCCCTTAATCCTTCGGGTGCGAGCAAGGGGAAGTCATGTTCCTAGTTCTAGATTCCTTGGACTTCAGGGGTGTGACACCTTGTCCCTTTGGGTGTGGCCATGAAGATTCATTAACCTGTTTTTGTAGGTTAAAAATCGAGGGTGTGATAACTAAAGGTTACTAGTGTTGTAGTAAGGGTGGTTAGCACTATAAGAGCCTCATGACATGTTGTTCTGGTTAGTTTATACATATGTCTATAATATGAGACCCTTGGGTCCATATGATATGATCGAGTGTGTTAGGTGGCATATTTAGAGGTTGAGCTTGAGCTGAGTTAAGCTCTATATGGATGTACCTTTGCATGGGTGTGATAGGTGGCTAAGGCCCCTAGGATTGTGATATACCCTCTTAAGTGAGGCTATGACCTGATGAGCTCATGGTAAGTTGTTGTTGTACCTTATTGGAATTCCGTTGAGGATCATAGACAAGTTATCCTGATGTGGATAGGCTGCGTCTTGAGGTGGGGATCTTATAGAGGATCATAAACAAGTTGCCCTTCTATGGATAGGCTGTATCCCACGATTTGGATCCTGTTTGGGGCCGTGGTGGACATGCCGAGTCATGTTAGGGATATATACTCTAAGGGCCCATGTTTGTGGATTTTGGGTGTTAGCCATATGTTAGAGGCCTTATGTTAGCTTATAGGTATTAGTACTGTAATGTACTAGTTAAATGGAGAATTTTGACTGTGTTTGGACTAGATTTGGAGTTTGGTGTCCCGAAGGGCAATTTTGTCATTTAAAATGGCATTTTGGGTTTATTTAATTAAGATAATATATTAAGATAGAAAGAAAACATGATTAATTTTAATTAAGGACCTTTTTGGTATTTTTTGTAGTATTAAGAGTTTTCTTAATGGCTAAGTCAGTGATATTATGTTGGGTTAGGACTCTATGTCACGCCCCCGAATTCCAAGGAACCCGGAACCAGGAACATGAATTCCCCTTGCCCGCACCCGAAAGGTCAAGGGGTCGGTGACTAGCACCAATAGAGACTACACCGCGGGTGCTATCTCAAATATGTAACCCTGTACAGTCATACATCAAGGGTAATCCTGTACTTTCCCATACATCATCATGCATACAATGAGTCAAACAATCATACAGACATCACATCATACAGTATGCAAATACAACTGTCCACGGACCCATGTCCGAGATATCATATAAAACAATATAGAATATAACTGTATCATACATCAGAGTAGTGGGCGTCCTCATGGAAGAAAGTCCTCCACTAATCTCGGGTCACACCTGAAAAGGGTAAACAACAAGTAGGGGTGAGCGACAAGCTCAGTAGGTGACCCAAACACTCCACATCATGCAACACATATAAGTCTACACTATATGCTCAGTGTACTCGTGCACCGTGTAGTGTGCACAATTATCAGGACTCAACCTGTAAACAAACATCAGGACTCAGCCTGCTCACACAGGATAACTTGTCCACGATCCTCCATGGGATCCCAGCTCAGGGCACTCAGCCCTAGCTCCACGAGCTCAACGGCTCAACTCAGGCCTTAGCCTGTCCACAGCGCAATATGCCCGACCACAGTCGCCACACAGGCCTGCCTTCGGTGCATATGCTTGCCACGTCAACCACATAGCACCATCGGTGCATCACGGTGAGAACCCAAACAAGTCACGGAGTCCAAGCCCCAATACCTTACACCAACATACTAACATTAGTATGGCATGTCATTCTCAACATTTCCTTTAGAACTGTAGCTAGTCTTCACAAGTAAATCCTCAATCCTTGATTTATGAAGGAAGTACCCATAGCAGCTATTTTCTTGAAATCAAAAGTCCCGGCATTGGGTTCCCATATCATAAATAAGATAATCTGATTTTTGGGGATTTTTCTGAGATGTCTAACCCTACTTTCCAAAAATTCACCACTACGAACTTTTGGGTTTTTCCGAGATTTTACATTAAATCTCAATTTTCACATTTTGAAAGAGTGTGAATTAATTTTTCTAGTATTTTTCTTTGAATCCAAATGGGGGGTATTTCGTTATTTACATTGTAACTTAAGTATACTTAAATGTGTAGATGGGTATAGGTTACGATGTAAATAGGTCCAGTCCGGTCTTTGTCCAGGTGTCCATTCAACCGTTGGAGCTGCGACTCGTAGCTGCGGAGTGCGGAGCTGCAGTGCGCCTCGAAGACTCGAAGCGAGGCTACGATCTTCGACCTTCGGACTACGACCCTACGAACTATGAACCTTCGAACTACGGACTTCGAACCTTCGAACCTACGAACTACGAACCTTCGAACTATGGGTCTATGAACTACGACCCTACGAACTACGAACCTTCGACCTACGAACTACGGGTCTACGAACTACGACCCAGAACTTCGGATTTTCATTTGTTCGACCCAGTAACGCGCCCAGGGTACTGTTCATCGTCGTTTTTGCCTGTTCTTCGTCTGGAACACGCCCAGAAACTCCCAGACGCTCACTAACACCCCTGTTTCGCAACAAACTACGATATCTATCTCAAAACGCGTCCAAAACGCCTCTAAATCGCGTAGAAACAACAGAAACACGTATAAAATTCCAGATTTCCAGAAATCTAGATTTAAACCCAGATTTCCATGGTTGACTTATCAACCCTCATGAAAAACACAGTTAATCAACCCCAAAATCACAGAAACATATATCCACAATGATATAAAATAGTTCTTAACCACAGATCTTATGCTAAACCATTAGATCTAACCCAAAATTGTTTTCCCCAAATTCTAGGGTTCATGCTCAATTTCATAAATCATGATAAATTCGTGCAGATCCAAAACAAGAGAGAGATAAGAAGTTCAAGGGCACCTACTTGAAGTGAATCTTTGAGCTCCACGAACCCAAATAGCCTCAAATCGCCAAGGCCTCCAAGCTCCTCAAGCTCTCTCTCTCAAACGCACAAACGTGAAACATAAAGTGAAAGCTTTTTTTTCTGCTATTTATATTTCTGCCAGTCAACTGACCTAGTCAACCATTGACCCAATCAATAATTGACCTCCAAACACAAAAATTGACCTCCAAGGCCCCGAACTCCAAATTGAGTCAAACTACAGTCAAAACGCTCGAAATGACGAGCACAATACTAGACTGATATTATTACACCCAAATGACCTCCCAAACGCAAAGTCAACCAATAAACCCTGAAAAGTCAACAGTCGGGTCAAACGGGGCCCCGACTTGGAATCGGGCCCAAGTACAGTCAAAATGCTCACATCGACGGCTACACTACCGTCCAGATAGTTACATTCCTATAGAATGACTATCTCTCAAAACTACCCAAATACGAGTCTTTACATCCTCCCCACTTTAGGACTTTTCGTCCTCGAAAATAAAACACATGCCCAAAGGACATAGCAAAATTCAAGCTCAATGTCCCAACAACAAAACATAAAATATGATCACCAATCACACATGTGTAATGCAACTCGCAACAAGCCAAAAGGGCTGACAAAATCCAACAACAACGAGCTAAACCACATCTTAAACAACATATGCAAAACAAATACATAAAACATAACTCATACCTCAGGGAAGGTCCTCACATCCTCCCAAGTCTGCTCCTCCATGCCTCGGTGTCGCCATAACACCCGGACTAGTGGGATCGTCTTGCCTCGCAATACCTGGTCCCGCCTGTCCAAAATCTGTGCCGGCATCTCAATAACGGCACCATCATCAGCCAAGTCTATCTCGCGATAGTCCAACACATGAGAAGGATCAGGGTGATACTGCCTCAACTGAGACACATGAAACATATCATGTACTTGCGCCAACTCTGGTGGCAAGGCTAATTGGTAAGCCACTGCTCCTACGGTGGCAACAATCTCAAACGGCCCCACAAAACGAGGGGAAAGTTTGGATCCACGTCCAAACCTCCGATGCCCTCGACGCGGCGAAACCCGCAAAAATACACGGTCCCCCACCTCAAACTGCAAGGGTTGACGCCTCTGATCCGCGTAGGACTTCTGCCTACTCTGTGCTGTCAGCATATGCTGCTTAATCAACTGCACTATCTCCGTGGTTTCTCGAACCATATCGGGACCGAGAAGCTGCTTGTCTCTCCGGTCGTGCCCAACACAAGGGTGATCTACAAGGCCGCCCATATAGCGCCTCATACGGAGCCATCCTAATCGTGGCCTGATAACTGTTGTTGTAAGAGAACTCCACCAAAGGAAGGTGAGTCTCCCAATAACCTCCAAAATCTAGGACACAGGCACGCAACATATCCTCGAGCGTCTGAATCGTCCGCTCCGATCGACCATCCGTCTGCGGATGAAAGGCCATCTTGAGGTTCACCCTAGTACCCAAAGCTCGCTGCACTGTCTCTAAAAGCGAGAGGTGAACCTCGCATCCCGATCGATACAATAGACAATGGGACTCCATGCAACCGCACAATAACATCAATATACCTCTGTCCCAAAGTCCTCACTGGGCCGTCTCTCGAATCGGAATAAAATGCGCCGATTTGGTCAACCGGTCCACAATAACCCATATAGTGTCATGTCCCCTGGAACGAGGAAGTCCAGGTGACAAAATCCATGGTTACGTGGTCCCATTTCCACTCTGGCACTGGCAATGACTGCAACTCACCAGCTGATCTCAGGTGCTCTGCCTTGACCTGCTGACAGGTCAAACACCGCCTCACAAAATCAGCAACGGCCTTCTTTAGGCCTGGTCACCAAAACTGCCTCCTCACGACATGGTACATCTTGGTCCCACTAGGATGTACAGCTAACCTCGACTGGTGAAATTCCCGAAGAACCTCCTCCTGAAGAGAAATGGGAACTATCAGGCGACCCCTATACCTCAATATATGCTCAGTATCCTCAGTCCAATCAGAAGATGCCTGCCCAGTCTGAATCCTGTCCCTGACGACCTCACAATCAACGTCCCCCAGCTGATCCTCTATGATCCTACGCTGTAACTCAGGGACTGCGACGACAACACTGAGGGTCCCTCGCCCCTCGCTGGTCACCATCTGCAACCTCATCGCTACCAACTGACCCATCATCTCCCATTCCTTAATGGCACAATGGGCAACCACGGCCCTGCTCTTCCTACTCAGCACATCTGCCACCACATTACCCTTCCCCGGGGTGTACATCATATCAAACTGAAACTGCTGTAGGTACTCCACCCACCGCCTCTGCCTAAGGTTTAGATCTCGCTGAGAGAAGATATACTGCAAGCTCTTGTGGTTCGTATACACCACAAACTTCTCCCCAAGGAGATAATGCTGCTAGCTCTTAGGTACAAAGATCACTGCAGCCAACTCCAAATCATGCGTGGGATAGTTCTGCTTATGTGGTCTCAACTGCCTAGATCCATAAGCAATCACCTGCCGAGTCTGCATCAACACACAACCAAGTCCCACCCTGGAAGCATCACAATACACCTCAAAAGGCACACCCTCCTGTGGGAGGATCAAGATAGGTGCTGAGGTCAATCGTGCCTTCAGCTCCATGAAAGCACTCTCACACGCATCAGACCAAATGAAAGGAACTCCCTTCCTGGTCAGGTTCGTCATAGGAGCTGCCAACCTGGAAAAATCCTCCACGAACCTCCGACAGTAGCCTGCCAAACCAAGGAAGCTACGAATCTCAAACATATTCGTGGGCCTCTTCCACGACATGACTGCCTCAATCTTCTTAGGATCCACTATGATACTCTCTGAAGATACCACATGCCCCAAGAAGTGTACCTGTTGCAACCAGAAGTCACATTTCATGAACTTCGCGTACAACCGATGCTCACGCAAGGTCTACAACATAACCTACAAATGCTCCTCATGCTCCCTTTTGGTCACTGAATAGACCAAAATATCGTCGATGAACACCACAATGAACATATCTAAATATGGAGCAAACACTTGGTTCATCAATCCTATAAACACTGCTGGAGCATTCGTGAGCCCAAACGGCATCACAAGCCACTCATAATGCCCATAGTGACAACTAAATGCGGTCTTAGGGATATCTGCCTCCCTCACCCTCAACTGATGGTATCCAGATCTCAAGTCTATCTTGGAAAACCATCTCGCACCTCGAAACTGATCGAACAGATCATCGATCCTCGGCAATGGATACCTGTTCTTCACAGTCACCTGGTTCAGCTTCCGGTAGTCTATACACAGCCGAAGTGAACCATCCGCCTTCTTGGCGAACAACATTGGAGCGCCCCATGGTGAGCTACTCCGCCTGATAAAGCCTCGCGCCAATAGGTTATCTATCTGTCACTTGAGCTCTCTAAGCTCCATCAGTGTCATCCTGTAGGCCGCTAACCTGATCGGTGTTGTCCCTGGCAACAACTCGATCGAAAACTGTACCTCCCTCACGGGTAGCAAACTGACCAAGTCCTCGGGAAATACATCCGGGAACTGATCTACAATGGGTGGCAAAATAACCTTCCCCTCTCTCCTCCTGTCAACCAACGTCAAGCTGGCTAACTGGTGGGTCACATCACCCCACCCATGGCTCAATGGTCCCAACCTGCATGCCTCCTTAGTCCACTTACCCACAAAGACACCCCGTGCCCTCTGGTGTGAGGAACGTCACACGCCGTCGAAAACAATCAATCTTGGCCTCCACGGAGACCAACCAATCCATACCCAGGATAACATCAAAATCATCTAACTCCATGATATACAAATCACACAACAGGTTAACACCCCCAATTGTTACCTGACAAGCACGACAGATACTCTCAAGTATCACAATTCCACCCAAAGGTGAAGCAACCATCAGAGACTAACTAACTGTCTCCTGGTTTAACTCCAATCCAACCACCGTAGCATACGAAATAAAAGAATGGGTAGTACCAGTATCAATCAAAACTGAACAAATAGTATGAGAAATGATGATGGTACCTCTCACCACTAAAGGTCCTGCTCCTGCCTCGTCCACTGGTGGAACCTCTGCCTCTCTGCTGGTGAGGGCAAAAGTCCTCCCTCGTGGTCCACTGCCACTAGCCTGGCCCATTAGGGCCTTACCCCACTGATCAACATGACCCTGTGCCTCCCGCTGAGGCTGCTGCACCGCAGGTCGCATCTGCGTGCTCTGTGCCGGCGGCAATAACCTCTGAGACGGAGCCCCACTCCTTTGTCCCTGATCTCTTGGACGAGGGCCTACACTGCTGGTCGAGCTAAGGGTAATACATTCCCTAGCTCCATGTCCCACCTTCCCGCATCGGAAGCAAGTAATCTTTTTCCTCGGGCAATCTCTCGAGACATGCCTGGTCAAACCACAACTCCAACAGTCCCCTGGCCTCTTGCTAGATGAACTCTCACGGGGTCCCACCGCCTGGCTGGAAACCCTCTGCACCTGCCTCCTCTCAGGCTAAGTAGCACTGCTCTCCCCACTCTATCTCTTCTTGCCTGAACCTGCCGAACCGCCCAGCCTCTGGGCTCTCACCTGATCCTGACCTCGCTCAATAATGAGCGCCTTTGACCCGCATAAATTATGTCTGAAGGTTTTGCAGCAAGTGCACTGGTCAAGTAGTAAAATGGAGTGTTAAGACTCCGGTTGTCGAACCCACAGGGAGGTAGCTAATGCTGTTAAGCAGCAAGCACTAAGCTAACAAGTTGATTTTATGTCTGGACAATTGATTTTTGTTGGACATATAATATGAACGAAAGATGATTAAATCAGAATGTTGGCAAGCTTTTGGTAGATAAATTTCAGTGATTAAGGATCTAGGGTCACAATGTTTTACCACCCAATTGATTGTATTAGTCTGGTTATGGCTCTTGTTCTTGATTTATGTTCTAGTTCATGTTCATGTTGATTATCTCCTACCGATCTTACATTTGGTCCATGCTAAGATAGATTTAAGGCTTTTACCCCATTTGGTCCATGTGAATAAAAGTGATCAAGGTAGATAAACAATCTAATAGTTGCAGACTTGGTCCATCATGCAATATTAAATCTAATTCACTAATGTTCCACCCTAGACAAACGCTAAGATTACCTAATTATGTATAAACTAGATATTTCCATTCAAGCAAATGAATTAAACAAGAACTGAATTCAATTTTATTAAACAACCATAACTAAACTGACTACAATTTATTGGGGGCTACATTGCTCCCCTAGACTAACAAGACTACTCCATAATCATGACAAAAATAATAACAATCATAGAAAAGAACATGATTACAGTACCAGGACAATAAAGGAAGACTCCAAGATGAACCAGGACTCCGACCTCCAACGACTCCAGGCGTCTGCTGCCCAAAATCACTCCTTGCCAAGGACAATCCGATCTTTTAGCAATGGCTATAGCTCTTTTCAGAACTCAGATCAGATTCTCCCACTCAAGATGATTTACAATGCCTCCAAAGACCCCTATTTATAGGATTTAGTGGGCCAAATTAGGGTTACAAAAAGGTGTGCCCTAATTATAAATGTGGTCACAGCCAAAATGACGTCGTTTTGGTAAGTGACCCTTATTCTTCATTCAAACCTTAAAAACACCTTAAACAAAGCAGAATTGGATCAAGCTCCATAAGAGAAAAATCATCAGCATAACAAAACAAAGGTGACTATGCAAAAATAATCTTGCCCGTGACAAAGGTCATTTTCATGGGCACCTCTATTTGCTCTGAAACTTCACCCAGCACTTTATCACATCAGATAGAAGCCTTCCAATGCAAAAATATCCTTGCCCGTGAAAAAGGTCAGTTTCACGGGCACCTTCAAATGGTCTGAAATTTTTATGAGAGATAGATGACATCATTTGGAGCAACTTTTGTTCTGCACGTGAGATCATCTGAAGCCTCCTACTAGGTCAAAAAAATCAAATCCCAATATCACGTGCAAAATATTTTGTTGTCCTTTTGCTCTGAAATGTTTATGCGAGGTAAAGGGCATCATTTGAAGCAACTTTCTCTTATGTACGTGATATTGTTAAGGCCATCTTCGTGGTCAAATAAATCAAAATGTTTGTTCCGCACTAATAGTGTGAAGAGACCTCTTGCAGCCTTGTCGCTTGTAGCCTTCAAAATGCCTCCTTTTGAGATCATAAGTTGCCACAAGCTCCCTCTTCAGGAGATAGAGTAGTCTAGATGATGACTAGAGAAGAAATCATCCAAAAACCTGCCCAAAACAGCTCAAAAACACATATACAACACAAACAGTGTCTTTCTTGGGGTTAGAGCAAATATATATGAAATATGGTACTAAAAAGGCTCTAAACAAGCTCTTTGATACCCTAAATAGGCTATAAAATAACGGCATAAATGCACGTTATCAAATACACCACACTTGAACCATTGCTTGTCCTCAAGCAAAAACACAATCAGCCAAAAAGGAAACAAACACTCATTCAAACATGAAGAAAAATAAAATAACAAACAAAAGAGTCATGTTTCCTAAGTATACAACCTTATCATGCTGAAATGGGCATTTCAGTAAGCAAAACGAATTATAATTTAGCTCATTCATGTTCATACCTCTAAGTCCAACAACCATGCGGTCTCATTCCTGAAAGTCGGATATCAATAAGCATTCCTTACTAAAATAGAACTTAGCTACCATTAAAGTCATCACCAAGGTCGAATCGCCTCACTCAGATATAATTTTTCTTCTCTCTCATGCTCAAGCCCAAGATCAATACCTAACAAAAATAGGGGTAGAAAAACTCCTCACTACATTCTCCATTAGCTATTGCTTAAGTTCTTGCCAAGCATACATGGGAGTTCCAAACCGTGCTCATCAACAAAAACACACACTCTATTCTACTTACTGATAAACACTTGGAGCTAAAGATTTAAGCTCACACTTGTGAAGCAAATTGCAAAACAAAACAACTTAGCCATTATGGCTGCAACACGAAAACAAACACATAAACAGTAAGCCATTGTGGCTTTTATTCTGGCAAACATTTTTTTTTCTATTTTTGTTTTTGTTTTTTTTCTTTTTCCTTTTTTTCACACTTCTTTTTAGTAATAACCTTACAAGGTTGCATTTTATGCTCTCCCTTGATGGATTATTCACTCTTTTTTTTTTTTTTAAATACTCACCTTTTATTTAATTTTTTGTTTTATTTGCCTTTTTCTTTGCTTGGAAGGAGAGAAAAACGTATCTCAATCCCTTTATTACATGACACATAAGGCTCTTTGGTCTCTTATGGCACAATGACACCAACACCAAGCACTGAGCATAAATAACTAGTCATCATGCATACTTAACTCCTACCATTAAATAACTAATGTTAAATGCATAGAGAAGCAAAGCAAACTATTACCCATACCCAAAAATGTCACTCAAGGGCTAGAAAGAGGCTGCTGATCTCAGTTTGTTTTTGTATTTTCTTTTTTCCTCCACTTTAAAGGCCACTAAGGTCTATCATAATATGTCATGCTCATTTAATATTCAAATGCCAGCTCCACTAACATGGTGATCTCATTCACAAGGTACAGACATGAATAAACCAAAGCATAATACACTTTAATTACTTAAATTAAAATTCAGCCAAAAGTGTATACTTTATTATCCATGGCTCTCCACATACAAAACACACATTCAAACACGAAAACAATTTACGCAACCATAAGGACAAGTAAATGGCGCAAGCCACCTCCACACCACACTTAAGAAATTGCTATGTCCTCAGAGCATGGGATAAGGGAAAAGAAGACACTTACCTCTGAGTGGGTAAGCTGTAGTGATATCACGGGTATGCTGTTGAGGCATCAAATGGGTTGTAATTTACTTGAAACTTTTCCTATGTGTGGGACCCTCTTCAAGGAATAAAACGCATTAGTTGGATGTCTCAGATTCCCTCCTTATTTCATTTAAACTCCTCAAAGATGGTTTGTGTAGTCTTAAAAACATCCCCTGCATCAGTGGTTAGTGGCAGCGGCACAATCATAATAATTGCTAAACATAAAAACATAACAAAAAATAAAAAAAATGAAAAGAAATTGGGTTGCCTCCAAACAAGCGCTCTATTTTAAGTCTGTAGCTAGACTATTCTTAGTATGTTTAACCAACACATGGTAAGCCTTCATCCTTGCCATATACACTTGCGCAGTTTCATATTCCACGGCAATCAGATGAAAGAATTGTTATGGCAACAACTTGGACTCCAGGAGCACGTACAAAATGAAGAGCACCCCCACAAACTTGAGGTTCTCTTTCCTCTCATGTTGGGTAGGCAACAAAAATTCGATATACTCCACAATTGGAATAGTCAATATGCTCATGTGTGTACCTTCCTCATCTAACACTTCCTCTTTAAAGATAGGATAAGTTAATCCCCAAGCAAACTCTGTAAAGCTTGACACATGCAAATCTTCTTCATACTGAACAACTTTGATTGATGGGTCTCCAGATATCAAAATAAACTGATCATCACCCAAATTCTGGGGTTGCATATCCAGGTTCTCCACTGTTTGTGGGTCTTCTTCTTTTTCAAACAATCCAGAAATGGTCAAGCTGTAAGGACCCGTACCTTGAGTTAGTCAGTTTTGCCTCCTGAGTAGAGTTTTCCTAGATTTTGACCTAGTAAATGGACTCCAATGAATTCACGTGCAAAAGGAAAGATGCTTAGAATGATGTCTTCTATCTACCACAGAAGTTTCAGGCCAAATGGACATGTATGTGAGGTGCACGTGATATGGGTCCAATTCACGTGCAAGTGTAATTGTCTTCTAAATGATGCAAGGAGGCTAGGGGTGAAGTTTGAGAGCATTTGGAGTCCATATGGAGGTGCACGTGAATTGGGGAATTCACGTGCAAATTGGCGTGCAGGCATATTTTTGCATGGTTCCCTTGGTTTTGTCATTCTAAGGAACTTTCTCCAAAAGTCCATGTTGAAATTCTGAGTATTTTGGCCTATATGGGTGCGGAAAGGTGCTAACTTGTGTGATCAAAACTACGTCGTTTTGAAGCTGGGTTTCACTTAATCAAAACTACGTCGTTTTGATGTTGTGTTGGCTATATAAGGAGGAGAAGCCCTCTGTTTTAGGTTTAGGGTTCTCTTCGATTCTTTGCGGCCGTCGTAGAGAGAGAGAGAGCTAGAGAGAGAGAAGGAAGGGGAGTTCTTTGGTTCTTGCCTGGGCCGGAGCATCTTGCGTGGGGAGGACGGCGTTTAGTGCGGGAGCAGGGAAGATCTGTTTTAAGGTAGGGATTCTGTTCTTCCTAAGCCCTCCTCTGTCCTAGGGTCCTAGAGCAGAATATGAGTTATATCTGTTATATTATTTATATGTAAATTCATATAGGTGTGACCTCCTATATGAATGTTGGCCTTCGATGGCGTTTTGGTGTGATTTCGAGATTGGGTGGTTGGTGCATGTTAAGTGTTTGATAAAATGCCGGTGTGGATATGCCTGTATGAATATGCCTGTGTGTATGCTCGAACGTGTTTGAAATAATGCCTGTGAGGCTATGCATATTATGTGTTTGGAATAATAGGCGTGTGGGCTGGGTTTGTAAGCCTGTGAATATATGCATGCTAAGTGTTCGACGTTATTTCCGTGTGACTAAGCATATTAAGTGTTTGATGTTATGCCTGTATGGCCTTATGTGCTGCGTGTTTGCTTGTACACCCGGTGGGCCGTGGAAGCCCGGGACGTTTTGTGGAACCCGGTGGTCGTGGAAGCCCGGGACTGTTTTGTGGAACCCGGTGGGGTGGAAGCCCGGGGTTTGTGAAACCCGGTGGTTTGTGGAAGCCTGGGACTTTTCTTGAAACCCGGTGGGTGTGGAAGCCCGGGAGTGTTTATGTACCAGGTCCATGTATGATTGTGTTTCTTGTTATAGCCTGTATCTATATCTGGTGGAATGATTGTATCACGACACGCACTTGTACACAAGGCATGTAGATATTAGGTGCATGGGATGGGTTGGGGAGACATGATCCCTACCGAGTGTGGTTGCTCACCCCTCCTACCATGTTGTTTTCTTTACGAGAACCTACAGGCGTTAGGTGGGACACCAAGGTGGAAGACCTTATTTATTTTATTGTTTATGTTATTTTATTATGGGAACTGATGTAACCCCAATGGGGAAGGATTGAAAAGACTTTGTATTAAAGACTGACTTATTTTGTGGACTGCTTGATGGACTTTATCTTTCTTGAATGAGTTGTGAATGTTTAAAATGTTCAGTTCTTGGTTTGTATCCTAACCCCTTTGCCCTCCGTGTGGGTAAAGGGGAATCACGTACCGGTTTCCTCAGGTTGGAAATCCGGGGCGTGACAATATGGTATCAGAGCATGGTCTAGTTGGCCTAGGGTAGTGGGCGGACTTGGTTATCTTGAGTCCTTTGGAGGAGCCTGGAGGGAAATGCCTGATCAACATGGTCCTCTTTGAGCCTCCAAGGTGTACTTAGGGTAGTCCAGTCTTGTGGTAGGATTTGCATGCATTGGCATTAGGGCACTAGTTGCATTTGTTGTCATGTGTGAAGGATGTGCATAACATGATCATGTGTGAACTGTGCAACTCTGAATATTCTTGGAATGCCTTGGGTATGACTACAATGTGGACTATGCTGTGTGCAATATTGATTGATGCAATGGTTAAAATGTGTGTAATGCCATGTACGGCTTGACTTGATAATGAGGTAGAGGTAGTCAACTTGTTAGTAGTCAAACGCGTTCTGACGTTTGTGCATCTTACTTCATGTAGTAAGAATGCCACCGAGGAGAGTGACACGTGCGTCCGGGGCGATGGGCGATGAGTCATCTGCCCATGAGGGTCCGGGTGCGGGGCCATCCGTTGGAGGGCATGCGTTGTTCCTGGCACGGCTACAAGAAGGTATCCGGCCGGAGGTACGAGAGCTACGGGAGGGACTCCGGCAGGACGTTCGGGAGGAGGTGCGCCGTGAGATGGCAACCCAGCGGTGGTGCCACCACCACCACCACCGATGGGAGACCTGCCTCGTGAGCGTGAGAGTTCGCCGGGTGGTGTACCGACCCGTGCGAGAGGATGACGTGGTGACACGGTTCCGAAAGGAACAACCTCCGCGATTTAAGGGGGGGAGAAGATCCTGTGGTAGCCGAGCGGTGGTTGAGGCAGATTGAGCATGTGTTCTCCTTTCTCCTGCCCCGGGAGGAGGATAAAGTGCGGCCGGCAATTCGGCGGTGGAGGGGGACGCTTTGGAGTGGTGGACGAGTGTTGCGGGGAGCCGTGCGGTGCAACTCATGTTTTGGGAGGAGTTCTTGCAACTCTTCCAAGATGAGTTCTTCCCGAAATCGGTGAGATGGCAGAAGAGGGAAGAATTTGGCGGCTTGAGCGGGGATCCAAGACGGTACCGAATATGAGCGGGAGTTCCGGAGATTGAGTAGGTTTGCTCCTGAGGCCGTGGTAAGGGAGGACCTGAAGGCCCACAAGTTCACTCTGGGTCTTAGGCCAGCCCTTAGGGAGAGGGTGGCGATTCTACGCTTGAGGACCTATCCTGAGGCCGTGGAGACGGCCCGTATAGGCCGAGAGAGAACTGGATGATGGGAGGCGGGCCCATCGGTGTCGCCAGGTTGCGAGTGGGCCTGATCGAGATGCAGGGTCCAAGAGGCTCAAGACGGAGGAGAGGGATAGCGGTTCCTTCCGCGAGCAGGGGACAGACATTGGTGAACCCAGGGAGGTCTAGCTTTGGCGGTGGCGGACGGGCGGTCCAGGAGGGGGTCTCCCCGGCGGTTGTTACTGCTGTGGGGAGCAAGGCCACTTGAGAAAGGAGTGTCCAAAGAGGGACCGGAAATGCCATGGATGTGGACGAGAGGGCCATCCGAGCCGGGTTTGCCGGAGTGGCAACAGGGAGTTGGAGGCATAACATCCAGGACAAGGAGTGATGCCGGTTTTCGTGCACCAGCGAGAGAGACCAGCTCGTCGGTGGCCGGCTAGTCGGGCGCAGATCGAATCGGACCCGACCTCGGGGAGGCCGGAGCGGCAAGCAGACCAGAGCTGAGGCGGCCTTGGCGGGAAGCGCCCAGGTGAGTGAGCCGACCAGGTGGCACGGGCCAAGGGAGGGTGTTTGCGGCTGGAGGCGACGTACCCGGAGGAGGCCGAGCTACCACCCCCACCAGCGAGGGTGGAGCAGACCATCGGTGGTTAGAGGTACCCTCTTGATCTCCCGTACATTAGCTTCGTACTTTTCGATACGGGTGCATCGTGTTCGTTTGTTCTTGAGCTTGTAATAGACGGCTTGAGGTTAGCTTGTGTGGAGGCCGCGAGGCCCCTAGTGGTGGAGTCTCCAGGTAGGAGGCATGATTGAGGTACGGCGAGTGTGTCGTGACCGTGTGTTAACCATAGGCGAGGTGGAGCCGAGTTTTGACTTGCATGTGATGCCTTTGAGAACGTTTGACCTGATCTTGGGTATGGATTGGCTTATGGCTTTCCAGGCCAAGATAGATTGTTATCGGCGGCGTGTGACCTTCGTGACACCTGCAGGGACCTCTTGCACCCTGCAGGGGGAGTGGGATTGTGAGGCGAGTCGGGCCGGGCCGGTGTTGGACCAGGTGGGGTGCCATTACCCACAGGTTAGCGGCCCCGACCTTTGCCGAGGAGGGTAAGGTGGAAAAGAGGGTGTGGCCCGTGTTGTGGACCAATTTCAGGATGTTTTTCCTGAGCAGTTGAGGAGTTTGCCACCTAAGAGGAGTGTGGAGTTCACCATTGAGTTGGTGCCGGGGACGGGTCCGATTTCCCAAGTAGCGTATCGTATGGGGCCAGCCGAGCTGAGGGAGCTGCAAAGGCAAATCGAGGAGTTGGTGGGTCAGGGGTATATCAGACCGAGTACCTCACCTTGGGGTGCTCCGGTGCTCTTTGCGAAGAAGGCTGATGGTACACTACGTCTCTGCATCGACTACAGGAAAGTCGAATTCGATGATCGTGAAGAACAAGTACCCGTTGCCTCGGATAGATGACCTATTTGACCAATTGAGTGGGGCCCAGGTGGTTTTCCAAGATAGATTTACGGTCGGGGTATCACCAGCTCAGGGTTAGGGAGGAGGACATCCCTAAGACGGCTTTTCGGTGCAGGTATGGGCATTATGAGTGGGTAGTGATGCCTTTCGGGCTCACTAATGCGCCAGCAGTGTTCATGCATTTGATGAACCAAGTCTTTGCCCCGTACTTAGACTCGTTCGTGGTGGTGTTTATCGATGATATCTTGGTGTATTCCAAGACCGAGAAGGAACATGTGGAGCACTTGGCAACAAGTGTTGCAAACCTTGAGGGACCAGCCATTGTTTGCTAAGTTTAGCAAGTGTGAGTTTTGGCTGCAGGAGGTTCACTTTCTTGGCCATGTGGTGTCACTGAGGGAGTTAGGGTGGACCCGGCCAAGATTGAGGCCGTGGCATCGTGGGCGAGGCCAACCAACGTTTTTGAGATCCGTAGTTTTCTTGGCTTGGCGGGGTACTATCGTCGTTTTGTCGAGGGGTTCTCCCGTTTGGCGGCTCCTATGACGGCGTTGACTCGGAAGGGCGTGAAGTTTGATTGGACCGACAAGTGTCGCCGGGCGTTTGAGACTCTCAAAGCCCGTTTGACCACTGCACCTGTGTTGAGGTTGCCCAGGGAGGATATTCCATATGAGGTGTATTGTGATGCGTCCAGGGTTGGTTTGGGGTGTGTGCTTATGCAGGAGCACAGTGTGGTAGCTTATGGGTCGAGGCAATTTGAAGCCTCATGAGCAGAATTATCCTACTCATGATCCGGAGTTAGCGGCCGTTATCTTCGCCCTGAAGAGTTGGCAGCACTACCTCTTGGGGGGAAAAGTTTGTGGTGTTCTCGGATCACAAGAGCCTTCGATACATCTTTACTCAGAAGGACTTGAATTTGAGGCAAAGGAGATGGGTGGAGTATTTGCAGACTTTTGATTTTACTCTTGCCTATACCCCGGGCAAGGGTAATGTTGTGGCTGACGCATTGAGCAGAAAAGGGAAAGCTGAGGTGGTTGTGAGGGAGTGGAAGCTGATGGAGCAGTTGGCGATATTGCAGCTGCAGCCTGTTGTTCGTGATGGTGGGACAGTCCTGAGTCCTTTGGTGGTTGTGCCTGAGTTGTACCAGCGTGTTCGGGAGGAACAGCTGGGTGACATTGAGTGTGAGGTTCTCCGTGCCCGTATTGAGGCTGGGGAGCTATCTGGGGACTGGACAGAGGGTCCTGAGCATGAGTTGTCATTTCAGGGGCGGTTGGTCGTGGCTTCTTCCCTCAGGGATGAGGTGATGAGGGAGTTTCACCAGTCTAGAGTTGCTGTGCATCCAGGGGGTACGAAGATGTATCATGCGCTTCGGGCACATTTTTGGTGGCCTGGGATGAAACGCGATGTAGCTGCCTTTGTTTCGCGGTGCCTCACGTGTCGGCAAGGTGAAGGCCGAGCATCGGCGGCCGGCGGGCATGTTACGACCCTTGCCCATAGCGAGTGGAAGTGGGACCATATCGCGATGGATTTTGTGGATCGGTCTTCCACCCACCACTGGGAGGAAGGATATGATTTGGGTGATTGTGGATCGACTCACAAAGTCGGCCCATTTCCTGGCTGTTCGCGAGCGGGACTCTATTGGGACCTTGAGTCAGCTGTACATGAACGAGATTGTGAGACTGCATGGCGTACCATCATCGGTTGTCTCTGACCGGGATTCGCGGTTCACTTCCCGTTTTTGGGCAGGTTTGCAGGAGGCTATGGGGACCAAGCTTCATTTGAGTACAGCCTTTCACCCTGAGACTGACGGCCAGACAGAGAGGACGAATCAGACGTTGGAGGACATGTTACGGGCCTGTGTGTTAGACTTTGGGGGTTCGTGGGCAACTCACTTTCCTTTGGTGGAGTTTGCCTACAACAACAGTTATCAGGCATCCATTGGGATGGCTCCTTTTGAGGCGTTGTATGGACGGCCGTGTCGATCCCCTTTGTGTTGGATCGAGGTGGGGGAGACACTCTCTTGGGACCGCAGTTGGTTCAAGAGGCTACCGAGAAGGTCAAGTTGATTCGTCGGCGTTTGTTGTCGGCTCGAGTCGGCAAAAATCTTATGCGGATCAGCGACGGCGACCTTTGGAGTTTTCTGTTGGTGATCATGTGTTCCTTCGTGTCTCTCCACGACGTGGTCATCGACGGTTTGGGCGAGGTTCCAAGCTATCTCCGCGGTTTATTGGTCCTTTTGAGATTCTGGATCGTGTGGGGCCTGTGGCCTACCGGTTAGCGTTACCACCGCGGCTGAGTCGAGTGCACAACGTGTTTCACGTGTCCCAGTTGCGAAAGTATCACCCTGACCCCACTCATGTGATTGATTGGGGGACGTTAGACATTGAGGATGACATGTCCGTCGTTGAGGCCCCTATCCGTATCCTAGATCGGCGAGAGAAGCTTTTGCGTGGTCGTGCTATTCCTTTGGTTCGCGTGTTGTGGCAGCACCGTGGCATTGAGGAGGAGACATGGGAACGTGAGTCCGTGATGCGTGAGCAGTACCCAGACTTGTTCGAGGACGAACAATCTTAAGCGTGGGAGGTGGCTGTTGGCCAAGGGTGTGATGTGTTTTGTGTTTTCTTGTATTAGTTGTGTACGATTTGGTGTATTTGTATTGTCTTTTAAAGACATGTGTTCTTATTTGTGATGTGCCTTGAGATGTGTATTCGTGCCATGTGGACATATGTTATGTGCATTATTGTGGTTATGGATTATGGTGGTACTGTTATGTGCTGTTGTGCTGTGTGTGGTGTATGACCCATTTGGGTGTTGTGGCTCGCCATGTGGAAAAGGGGTAGCTTGTGTTTGTTTTCCTCTTATGTCATTTCTTTTCGAGGACGAAAAGTCTTAAGGGGGAGAGGATGTAAGGACCCGTACCTTGAGTTAGTCAGTTTTGCCTCCTGAGTAGAGTTTTCCTAGATTTTGACCTAGTAAATGGACTCCAATGAATTCACGTGCAAAAGGAAAGATGCTTAGAATGATGTCTTCTATCTACCACAGAAGTTTCAGGCCAAATGGACATGTATGTGAGGTGCACGTGATATGGGTCCAATTCACGTGCAAGTGTAATTGTCTTCTAAATGATGCAAGGAGGCTAGGGGTGAAGTTTGAGAGCATTTGGAGTCCATATGGAGGTGCACGTGAATTGGGGAATTCACGTGCAAATTGGCGTGCAGGCATATTTTTGCATGGTTCCCTTGGTTTTGTCATTCTAAGGAACTTTCTCCAAAAGTCCATGTTGAAATTCTGAGTATTTTGGCCTATATGGGTGCGGAAAGGTGCTAACTTGTGTGATCAAAACTACGTCGTTTTGAAGCTGGGTTTCACTTAATCAAAACTACGTCGTTTTGATGTTGTGTTGGCTATATAAGGAGGAGAAGCCCTCTGTTTTAGGTTTAGGGTTCTCTTCGATTCTTTGCGGCCGTCGTAGAGAGAGAGAGAGCTAGAGAGAGAGAAGGAAGGGGAGTTCTTTGGTTCTTTGCCGGGCCGGAGCATCTTGCGTGGGGAGGACGGCGTTTAGTGCGGGAGCAGGGAAGATCTGTTTTAAGGTAGGGATTCTGTTCTTCCTAAGCCCTCCTCTCGTCCTAGGGTCCTAGCGAGAATATGAGTTATATCTGTTATATTATTTATATGTAAATTCATATAGGTGTGACCTCCTATATGAATGTTGGCCTTCGATGGCGTTTTGGTGTGATTTCTGAGATTGGGTGGTTGGTGCATGTTAAGTGTTTGATAAAATGCCGGTGTGGATATGCCTGTATGAATATGCCTGTGTGTATGCTCAGAACGTGTTTGAAATAATGCCTGTGAGGCTATGCATATTATGTGTTTGGAATAATAGCTGTGTGGCTGGGTTTGTAAGCCTGTGAATATATGCATGCTAAGTGTTCGACGTTATTTCCGTGTGACTAAGCATATTAAGTGTTTGATGTTATGCCTGTATGGCCTTATGTCTTTGCGTGTTTGCTTGTACACCCGGTGGCTTGTGGAAGCCCGGGACTGTTTTGTGGAACCCGGTGGCCGTGGAAGCCCGGGGGTTGTTTTTGTGGAACCCGGTGGCTGTGGAAGCCCGGGACTGTTTGTGAAACCCGGTGGCTGTGGAAGCCCGGGACTGTTCTTGAAACCCGGTGGCTGTGGAAGCCCGGGAGTGTTTATGTACCAGTCCATGTATGATTGTGTTTCCTGTTATAGCCTGTATCTATATCTGGTGGAATGATTGTATCACGACACAACACTTGTACACAAGGCATGTAGATATTAGGTGCATGGGATGGGTTGGGGAGACATGATCCCTACTGAGCTGTGGTTGCTCACCCCTCCTACCATGTTGTTTTCTTTACAGGAACCTACAGGCGTTAGGTGGGACACCAAGGTGGAAGACCTTATTTATTTTATTGTTTATGTTATTTTATTATGGGAACTGATGTAACCCCAATGGGGAAGGATTGAAAAGACTTTGTATTAAAGACTGACTTATTTTGTGGACTGCTTGATGGACTTTATCTTTCTTGAATGAGTTGTGAATGTTTAAAATGTTCAGTTCTTGGTTTGTATCCTAACCCCTTTGCCCTCCGTGTGGGTAAAGGGGAATCACGTACCGGTTTCCTCGGGTTGGAAATCCGGGGCGTGACACAAGCCATCCTCCTCTTCTTCAGTTGGAAGAGACCAATGTACAACAGGTTGTTCAGTTTGGGGCATCAAATTGCTTATATGTTCTTCAGCTTTTGGGAGAAAACAAGTAGATACATTAGATGGGCAAAATAGTTGAGATGGAAGAGCCACCTCGTCATGGTCAAACATTGTCCTTTGTACCACTTCAGGTTTTGTAATATTAGCAGCATCATTGTGGTGATCTAGAATGGGATCAGTATAAGAAGAATCATCATCATCCACAAAGTCCCATATTTTTGATGAAGAAGCTGAGAATGAACATCTTGAGGCAGGTACACCATCCCGATCGAATCCTATGTTGCCATTCTTATGCAGTCTGGTCATTGGAATTAGTGCTCTTTCCTCCTCTTCTTTTTCTTCAAATCTAGGAACAACAACTTCATTGTAGTAGGGATATAGGTCTGCTATCCCTGCTCGACCTTCTTTTGTAGCTTCATTGGCGAGAGCTAGCTGTTCTGATGGAAAAGTGAAAACAAACTGGTCTTGTTTTCCGTAGTAACTCTCTTGCTACATAAAGGTTGAATGGGTTGTCGGGCATTGATGGTGTGTGTATTGTCTAATACTTGCCCAACCACCGTCTGCATTCGTGCTGCTAGGTCTGCCATCTCAGCGTCTAATTCTTCAATAGTCTTTTCGATCTTCACTTCTCTTGTCTCTGGTAATAAAACATTTGGAGAAGTAGGGTGTATAAACCCCTCAACCTTTGTATCTTGGAGTTGTTTTTCAGTTTCCTTGTTGACATTCAAAAAGAACTCCCTCATTTCTTCATGAAGATCTTGTGACGGTGGATCATGCTGCCACTCAAAGTTCTGTTGTAAATCATTGTCTCCAAAGAGTGAGGATGAACAAATTAAATCATCATTGTGCATCCTTGCCCATGTGTCCTCGCCGCACTTCTCGAAGAATTCAGTCATGTTCTGGGGTGATGCTTCTTGTGGAGAATATTCAGCCTTGAATTGTTCTTGACTTGGCCAAACTCCATAGCCATCTCCATAAAAGTTATTAGCATTATTCTGGGGCTGCTGGTAAGTAGAATTAGTGGCAAGATGTCCTTGGTTGTAGTCCCAATTTTTAGATGTTGAACACTTTATATAACTTGGGTCAGAATAAGCTGCATATGGAGAATCCCAAAATCTCCCTCGGTCTTCTTGGGTAGGACGAAACGTTGGGCAGTACGACTCCAACAAATCCTCCATTGCTTGCTTGGGATCAACTTCATAGCTCCAATCCATTGGAATGTTTGATCTGGAAACTGTGTTTGGTTTTTAAACCTACAAAAACAAAAACAACCAAATACCACACATAAACCCGAACCAAAAAGCAGAAACATGAGCACTCACATATACATATTCACATCCTAAAGCAAAGTCCATTATCTGTGAGGATTGTAAGGCAATAAATCTCCTCGAGTATGTCGCATACACTGAGGAATTAAAACAAACACTTGATGTGTACCCCTAAAAGAAAACAAAACAAAACAGAGAAATACAAAGCCACACCACACTAGAAAAATAGAAAATTAAAATTCCAGATCACAAATGAACTTGATCACCTAATGTCACCTAACCCTAACAACGTTTGGCTTGCCTCCCCGGCAACGGCGCCAAAAACTTGACCCGCATAAATTATGTCTGAAGGTTTTGCAGCAAGTGCACTGGTCAAGTAGTAAAATGGAGTGTTAAGACTCCGGTTGTCGAACCCACAGGGAGGTAGCTAATCTTGTTAAGCGACAAGCACTAAGCTAACAAGTTGATTTTATGTCTGGACAATTGATTTTTGTTGGACATATAATGTGAACGAAAGATGATTAAATCAGAATGTTGGCAAGCTTTTGGTAGATAAATTTCAGTGATTAAGGATCTAGGGTCACAATGTTTTACCACCCAATTGATTGTATTAGTCTGGTTATGGCTCTTGTTCTTGATTTATGTTCTAGTTCATGTTCATGTTGATTATCTCCTACCGATCTTACATTTGGTCCATGCTAAGATAGATTTAAGGCTTTTACCCCATTTGGTCCATGTGAATAAAAGTGATCAAGGTAGATAAACAATCTAATAGTTCTAGACTTGGTCCATCATGCAATATTAAATCTAATTCACTAATGTTCCACCCTAGACAAAGGCTAAGATTACCTAATTATGCATAAACTAGGTATTTCCATTCAAGCAAATGAATTAAACAAGAACTTAATTCAATTTTATTAAACAACCATAACCAAACTGACTACAATTTATTGGGGGCTACATTGCTCCCCTAGACTAACAAGACTACTCCATAATCATGACAAAAATAATAACAATCATAGGAAAGAACATGATTACAGTACCAGGACAATAAAGGAAGACTCCAAGATGAACCAGGACTCCAGCCTCCAACGACTCCAGGCGTCGTCGCCCAAAATCACTCCTTGCCAAGGACAATCCGATCTTTTAGCAATGGCTATAGCTCTTTTCAGAACTCAGATCAGATTCTCCCACTCAAGATGATTTACAATGCCTCCAAAGACCCCTATTTATAGGATTTAGTGGGCCAAATTAAGGTTACAAAAGGTGTGCCCTAATTATAAATGTGGTCGCAGCCAAAATGACGTCGTTTTGGTAAGTGACCCTTATTCTTCATTCAAACCTTAAAAACACCTTAAACAAAGCAGAATTGGATAAAGCTCCAGAAGAGAAAAATCATCAGCATAACAAAACAAAGGTGACTATGCAAAAATAATCTTGCCCGTGACAAAGGTCATTTTCATGGGCACCTCCATTTGCTCTGAAACTTCACCCAGCACTTTATCACATCAGATAGAAGCCTTCCATGCAAAAATATCCTTGCCCGTGAAATTTTTATGAGAGATAGATGACATCATTTGGAGCAACTTTTGTTCTGCACGTGAGATCATCTGAAGCCTCCTACTAGGTCAAAAAAATCAAATCCCAATATCACGTGCAAAATATTTTGTTGTCCTTTTGCTCTGAAATTTTTATGGGAGGTAAAGGGCATCATTTGAAGCAACTTTCTCTTCTGCACGTGATATTGTTAAGGCCATCTTCGTGGTCAAATAAATCAAAATGTTTGTTCCGCACTAATAGTGTGAAGAGACCTCTTGCGACCTTGTCGCTTGTAGCCTTCAAAATGCCTCCTTTTGAGATCATAAGTTGCCACAAGCTCCCTCTTTAGGAGATAGAGTAGTCTAGCTGATGACTAGAGAAGAAATCATCCAAAAAACCTGCCCAAAACAACTCAAAAAACACATATACAACACAAACAGTGTCTTTCTTGGGGTTAGAGCAAATATATATGAAATATGGTACTAAAAAGGCTCTAAACAAGCTCTTTGATACCCTAAATAGGCTATAAAATAACGGCATAAATGCACGTTATCAGCCTTGTCGACCACCTCCCGGTAGCTGTCACCGCATCGGTTCCAATGTCTTTTCGAGAGATGGCCTCAAGCCCTGAATAAAATCCTACGTCTTACGGGTTTCCTTTTCCCAAGCCTCAAGAGAAAACCGCCCTAAATCTGTGAAGGCTTGCACATACTCACCCACCGTCTGGCCACCCTGCTGAAGCTCATAATACTCTCTCCATCGGGCATACTGTACCGAGCTGGGAAAATACTCCCCAAAGAAGCGCTCAACAAACTCTCTCCAACTCATCTAACTGCCATGGACAGCTCTAGTGGATTCCCACCACCTGCGTGGGATACCCAACAGATAGTGCGTCGCCACGCGCACTCTCTCCTCACTTGGCACCTCGATCATATCAAAGATATCCTCCGTCCACCTAATCCAGTCCTCGGCTACCTCTGGCCGCGAACCATCCTCAAAAGTCCTGGGTGCGTGTTTCAAAACTGCGCGGCCCTAGTCCATCCCTCGTCGTACTGGCTCTATCACAACCTCATGCTGGTGCACATCCTGCACCACCCTCGCCTCCTACTGCTGAGGCTGTGGTGGCTGTTGAGGCTGTTGTTGCCTCTTCATCTCATCCACCTCTCTAGCCATATCCCTCATCGAGCCCTGCATGGCCTCCTGCAACTGAATCAACACCTGAGCCAAATCAGGTCCCACAACGGGAGCTAACGATCTCTGCTGCGGGCTCTACTGCCCTTGGTGCCCCGACTCTATTGTGGGCTCCTCTGCCGGGCCTTGGCCTCGGACAGCTCTCCTCGGTGGTGCCATCACACTGGCCACAGCAACAAACAATCAAACGATCAATACATGCACTGCTAGCACAAACAGCCATCAAAGGCACAACCGACTTATAGGTTCTCACCACATGACCCGTAGGTTCATACCATGCATATAGCATCGTGTCCCCCATCAGGGTACACCACATGACCCATAGGTCCACAACCATGCATATAGCATCATGTCACCCCTCAGGGTACACCACAATCAAGTCCTGGCTCTCACGGCCACGTGCCATCATGGCACCACATACAAGCACATCACACATAACGACAATCTAGTGCCCTATATGCACACAATCATACCACTAGCAATGCACCCTATACCCATGTATGCTCCTAGGATGGTCTAACTGACACCAAAATCACCTAGAATACATGTAAGGACTGCGTTGATCAGGCCCCCTCCCTATAGTTTTCTAAGTCACATGGAATCAATTAACCACCTCACTAACCTAGGTCCGCTAGACCATGCTCTGATACCAACTTGTCACACCCCCGAATTCCAAGGAACCCGGAACCAGGAACATGACTTCCCCTTGCCCGCACCCGAAAGGTCAAGGGGTTGGTGACTAGCACCAATAAAGACTACACCGCGGGTGCTATCTCAAATATGTAACCCTGTACAGTCATACATCAAGGGTAATCCTGTATTTTCCCATACATCATCATGCATACTATGAGTCAAACAATCATACAGATATCACATCATACAGTATGCAAATACAACTGTCCACGGACCCATGTCCAAGATATCATATAAAACAATACAGAATATAACTGTATCATACATCAGAGTAGTGGGCGTCCTCCTAGAAGAAAATCCTCCACTAGTCTCAGGTCACACCTGAAAAGGATAAACAACAAGTAGGGTTGAGCGACAAGCTCAGTAGGTGACCCCAACACTCCACATCATGCAACACATATAAGTCTATACTATATGCTCAGTGTACTCGTGCACCGTGTAGTGTGCACAATCATCAGGACTCAGCCTGCAAACAAACATCAGGACTCAGCCTGTTCACATAGGATAACTTGTCCACGATCCTCCATGGGATCCCAGCTCAGGGCACTCAGCCCTAGCTCCACGAGCTCAACGGCTCAACTCAGGCCTTAGCCTATCCACAATGCAATATGCCCGGCCACAGTCGCCACATAGGCCTGCCATCGGTGCATATGCCTGCCACGTCAACCACATAGCACCCTCGGTGCATCACGATGAGAACTCAAACAAGTCACGGAGTCTAAGCCCCAATACCTTACACCAACATACTAACATTAGTATGGCATGTCATTCTCAACATTTCCTTTAGAACTGTAGCCAGTCTTCACAAGTAAATCCTCAATCCTTGATTTATGAATGAAGTACCCATATCAGCTATTTTCTTGAAATCAAAAGTCCCGGCATTGGGTTCCCATATCATAAATAAGATAATCTGATTTTTGGGGATTTTTCTGAGATGTCTAACCCCACTTTCCAAAAATTCACCACTATGAACTTTTGGGTTTTTCCGAGATTTTACACTAAATCTCAATTTTCACATTTTGAAAGAGTGAGAATTAATTTTTCTAGTATTTTTCTTTGAATCCAAATGGGGGGTATTTCGTTATTTACATTGTAACTTAAGTATACTTAATGTGTAGATGGGTATAGGTTACGATGTAAATAGGTCCAGTCCCGTGCTGTCCAGTGTCAAGTTATACTGTTGGAGCTGCGACTCGTAGCTTAGAACCCGCGACTCGTAGCTGTGGAACGGCGACTCGTAGCTGCGGAGTGCGGAGCTGCAGCATGCCTCGAAGACTCGAAGCGAGGCTACGATCTTCGACCTTCGGACTACAACCCTACGAACTACGAACCTTCGAACTACGGGTCTACGAACTACGACCCAGAACTTCGGATTTTCGTTAGTTTGACCCAGTAACGCGCCCAGGGTACTATTTATCATCGTTTTTGCCTATTCTTCATCTGGAACACGCCCAGAAACTCCCAGACGCTCACTAACATCCTTGTTTCGCAACAAACTACGATATCTACCTCAAAACGCGTCCAAAACGCCTTTAAATCGCACAGAAACAACAGAAACACGTATAAAATTCCAGATTTCCAGAAATTTAGATCTAAACCCAGATTTCCATGGTTGACTTATCAACCCTCATGAAAAACACAGTTAATCAACCCCAAAATCATAGAAACATATATCCACAATTTTATAAAACAGTTCTTAACCACAGATCTTATGCTAAACCATTAGATCTAACCCAAAATTGGTTTTCCCCAAATTCTAGGGTTCATGCTCAATTTCATAAATCATGATAAATTCGTGCAGATCCAAAACAAGAGAGAGATAAGAAGTTCAAGGACACCTACTTGAAGTGAATCTTTGAGCTCCACGAACCCAAATCGCCCCAAATCGCCAAGGCCTCCAAGCTCCTCAAGCTCTCTCTCTCAAATGCACAAACGTGAAACATAAAGTGAAAGCTTTTTTTTTGCTATTTATATTTCTGCCAGTCAGCTGACCTAGTCAACCATTGACCCAGTCAATAATTGACCTCCCAATACAAAAATTGACCTCCAAGGCCCCGAACTCCAAATTGAGTCAAACTACAGTCAAAATGCTCGAAATGACAAGCATAACACTAGACTAATATTATTACACCCAAATGACCTCCCAAACGCAAAGTCAACCAGTAAACCCCGAAAAGTCAACAGTCAGGTCAAACGGGGCCTCGACTCGGAATCGGGCCCAAGTACAGTCAAAATGCTCACATCGACGGCTACACTACCGTCCAGATAGTTACATTCCCATAGAATGACTATCTCTCAAAACTACCCAAATACGAGTCTTTACACTCTAAGCGGGCAAGATTTACTTGTTGGACAAGTAAACCTTCATTAATGAGTATTAGTGTGGGACTAGAACTCCTTACTCTATAAAAGGTGTCTTAAAGCATTCTTTTCACATTTTTGGAAAATGTGAGAGAGTTTAAGAGTGGTGGAGGTGATAGAACGTAGTAGAGAGACGACTTGTTGGATTTGAGCAATCAAGACTGCTATTCTAAGCGTTTTTGAGGTAGGGAATTATGTTTTTAGCATAATTTTAACCTAGATTCCATAAAATAAATGGTGTTGGCATGTGTGTATTAATACATATATATGTGAGCTTATATATGTACGTTGGTGTGATCTTGATGGCCTGGATGTCAAGTATAAATTCTGGTTTGATAAAAAGAGTAATCAATAGCTATTTAGCCTAATAGTTAGACTATTGTCATAGTTAAAGGGAGGTCTTGGGTTTAATTCTCATTGGGAGCATTTTATTAAATTATTTTTCCTAGTACGAGCCACGAGTTATAGCCTGTGCTACGGACAAGGCCGTGTCTCTGGGTCGTAAGCCCGTGTGATTGGTTGGGTCATGGGCCCATTCCATGGGCTACTGTCACGGGGTCAAATTTCCTGTGCCTCTCAATCCATTTCAGCACTTAGTTTTCCTCTACACGATCTGCTAAGTATAGCCTTTGAGGGTTGAAGTGCATGTAGACTGGTTTCGCCTTACCTTGGGCTCATCAAGAGAACGGCTCCAGTTTTTGACCAGTTTGTATAAGGATGACCAAATCTCTTCTTCAACGTCAAGTCCTTGACTAGCAGCGTGCTCTCCAAACTCAAGCGGGTCAGCACGTTTGAACTCCGAAGGGGCTCCATCCATTCTCCGACACGAATTGTCTAGAGCCTTCTGCTGCACATCGTCTATGCTTCAACCTACGCCTCTCCTACATGTAGCACTTCTTTATATTCAGAAAGTGTCACGGAGAGACGTCCCGAATTCTCAGGGCATGACACTAGGCCATGTGCTGGGAAGGCCCATGGTTGGCATAGTAGGTTAAGTTGTGGGTAGTAAGTTTTGGGGTTCATAATGCGAGTAAGTTAACAAGGAATTACCTAACTCGAGAATTCTATTGGCTTAGTAAGTATGGGTTCAGTTAGTGAAAATGGGTAGGAGACCCTAGTGACTAAAAAAGAGACTTGTGATGTGTTTTATGTTTTTAACTGTATTGTTTATGTGTTAATGAAGAGCCCTGATGTTGTGAACCCTCTTTTCACTTAAAAATGTTACCTGTGATGACCTTGTAAACTTGTGATTTAGCGGTGATATGTATTGATAATTGTGGTTCGGCTAGATAGACTTTTGAGCCTTAGTGTTGGCTGTTAGGTTTACCACACCTTGGATTATGGCCAGTAGGATTATTGTGCCCGTGTGTTGTCCAATTGGACTGCAGAGCCCCAATATGGAACGGTGTAGCACTTATAATGGTGGGCTAAGTCTACATACATTCTAGGTGCGAGCCGTGATTTGTGGACTCAGAATCATGATGCCTGACTTGGGTGGAAAATGTTACGTAAGTAAACACAAAACATTAGCCTGGATAAAGTATGATAGTGTCGGCATGGTGGCGGGATGTCTTCTACCTTCCAGAGCAGGACTACAATAAGTATTTGTTTGTTGTGTGATTGTTCTTGATACACCTTATTACATGAGCACAAGCATACACTTGACATGTAGTTTAATAGGAATTTTGGGATGAGCTTGAAAGAATCGATCCCTACTGAGCTATAGTTTGCTTACCCCTCCTGTGAATTTATCTGTTTTAGGTGTTAGCCGACATTAGGCTTGAGGTGGAGTTCTGTGTGGTGGACACACCCTTTTCCCTTTATATAATTTTGGTTTGAGATTTATGATGTAGTACCTAGGATTGGGTTTGGTTTGCTAAACAAACTATGGTTTTAATAAATTTACCATGAAGATTCTTAGATGATGATAGTAATTTATATTTGTGGATTGTTGTATATGATCATATGGATTGACAATTGTATACCCATGTTGTGTACAATCTGTTCTGGTGGACTTGGGACAACAACCGTGTTACAGTCCCGTTAGGGTGTTCCACACCAATCTTTGACCCTCCGGGTGCAGGCATGGGCGATCATGAGCCGATTCCACAGTCGAGGGATTTTCGGGGCGTGACATTTCCTGTCCTGATGTGACCTGTTGGTAATCCTTTGGGATTGTAGGGAACATGCCAAATTTTGATGTGAATAGGATGTCCTATTATGATGTTGTGATTATGATTGTGATAGGAGGCTGAGGCTCCTAATGACATGTGGCAAAGGCCCTTGAGATGTTATGCTGGTATGCCCTTGAGTTAGGAGACAGGCTACAGCCTGAGTGATAGCTATTGTGAGAGCTAAATGCTTTGGTTTGGGGAGTACGTTTCCTGTTAGCGTTTAAGTCAGGCTGAGTCCTAATGAATTGATGTTTTGTGTGATTGTGCACTAGACAGCACTTGTGCATTGCGCATATAATGGTCAGTCTGTCTTACATGGTAGGTGTTGGATCAAACCCAGAATTTGGATAATGCTGATAAAGCCTTATGTAATTTGATCTGAGATCTTTTGTGTTTATTTGATCATTGCAGAAGGTATGTTACTAATCCAAAGATGCACTCGTGAGAGCAAAGCTAAGGACAGGATACATAATCCTGATCCGGACAAGAGTGAGTGTCGTCAAACACTTGGTAAATAACCAAGTAACAAATACATACGGAATGAGGAACAATCCTACGGACTAAGAACTTAAAGGATAAGTGCGGAGTAAGGAAACTAGATGCGGAGTAAGGAAACCAGATGCGGAGTAAGGAATCCGGATTTATTACTCGCCCGGAGTAAGGAACTTACATACGGAGTAAGGAACTTACATACGGAGTAAGGAACTTACATGCGGAGTAAGAAAGCGCTGACATGGAATAAGTCATCAGACTTTTCAAGACTCGCCCGGAGTAAGGAACTTACATACTGAGTAAGGAACTTACATGCGGAGTAAGGAACTTACATGCGGAGTAAGGAAGCGCTGACACGGACTAAGGATTCCAGTACTGAATAGATACGGAGTAAGCAACCACTGACACGGAGTAAGGTTCCGAGCTTCATTAACTACGGAGTAAGGAAAATTACACCGGACCAAGAAGACATTGCTCCAACTAAACCACATTTAAAGTTATCAGCTCGTGGTGTCCCGATGTAAGACGAATGTATGGAGAACCTGAAGAATCTTACACGTGGATCATCCGGATATGTGGACACAACCTTAATTGTATCTCGGAACTCACAAAGACATTTATACTCTTCAAATCCAAGATCTTGAGCTCCACAATCCGCAGCAGTTAAGGCAGAGAGATTACCGAGGGATAGTTAGTGCGGAACGCATTCCGGAACTACAAGTTCCAAGGTTGTCTCTTAGGAATGTTTTGTATAAATATTCATACTTATACTTTATGAAAAAATAGAAGTTGAGACGTAAAAAAAAACAAAAGAAAATAAGAGCGTCATCATCTTTGGAGATAGAACTTGGCTAGAGTGTGAGTTCATTTTGTAAACAGAGTGTAAGAGAGTGTTTGCTTCTATTTTGTTGTAATCACCTTGTGATAATAAAACAAAATACTTCCACTATCCTGGTTATCTTCCTGAGTGATTCTATCACTAAAACTAGATAAGTGTTTGTGTCTTGAGAGAAAAGAAAGAGTTCGAATAAGAGCCTATTCACCCCCCCCCCTTTAGGCTCCAAGGGACCATCAAGTGGTATCGAGCTAGTTCTACTTTGTTCTAAGTAGAGATCCCACTCTTTCAATCTCGAAATGGCCGAAGAAAGCAAGATGCTATTCAACACTCGCCTTAACTCCGGAGGTGCACAGGAGCCCGTCCCGAATCGAAGCGAAGAGTGAAAATGTCGACCCACCTCAACCCGGTACCGCCGCCACTTCTCAACCACGGAGTTCTGGTTTTACTTTAACGAAACCGCCCAAATTCACACCCGAGCTTTTCTCCCAGGTGGAAAGCTCGCATGAAGATGTTTATGGTTTGCCATGATCATCTTATGTGGCCATGTCTTCATCGGGAGATTCCAATTCCGATGACTATCGGAGAACATGGAGTAAGGAGGCCAAAGACAGATGTTGAACTTACCAACGATGAAAGAGCCTGGTAGTGCGCTAGTGAAAAGGCTCGGCTTATGTTACATCGTCTTTGGATTCCGAGGCTTTCACGACGTCCAGGGCTGCACGACAAGAAAAGTCGTTTGGGACAAACCGACAATCCTCTATGAGGGGAGTCGGTCCCAGATGCAGAATGTGATCTCGTACTCTCGGACAGAACTTTGAGAGTTTTAATCATAAACCGGGCGAATCACTTGAAAGCATCTATCGGAGATTCGGCAAGCTCATTCTTGAACGAAGACTCACAATGAGCATTACTCTCAATCCCAGATCAATGACAAGTTCTTTCGCTCCTTGCCGGATCGCTACTACTCCAAACAACTCCAGATGCAATCAGACAAAAACTGGCAGTATGTTCCCCTTGAAGAACTGTATGGAGAGCTGCGGACTCACGAAGTCAGGTTTAAGTACTCGACGAGAGATGAGAAAATAGCTCGGAAAGAAAAGGGGTAGCTCTCAAAGCTACTGAATGTCTAAACATACTTGAGGAATGATGATACGGACGTATCCGACAATTCCGATTCGACGAGGAGGAGGAGATAGCCCTTCTTGTCAAATCCTTTGAGCGATTCCTACGGAAAAGCAGAAAGGGATCAAGACGCTCATCATCATCGTTCCAACGGAAGGAGCGACCGGAGTCAAGTTCCCAGGAATGTTTCAACTGTGGGAAAACCGGTCACTGGGCCAAGGAATGCAGGTCCAAAGCAAAGGTGGCCGAGAAAAGTGACAAGGTAACTCCTCGCCGCTCCACCTCAGATAATAGCAAGAGCAAGAGAAAGGCGCTCGTGACAAAATACATGAGTGGCTCGGAAGAAGAGGAGGAATCCTCGGATGATGAGCCGACCACTAAGCCGAACGTCCGCCTCATGGCAAATCGAGGTACCTTCTATCTCTCGAGCTCCTGAGTAAGTTAGAATCTCTTACTACTGCATGTGATCATGAAAAGAATGAGAGACTAATAATTACTCAAATGTACAAAGATATGGAAAGTCGAATAAACGTCTTGAATTTACTATTAATAGACTCGAAAAGGACGTCACCGACTTCGAGAGGAAAAGAAGCTTGGTATCATGATCTTAGAGCTGAAAATCATTTGTTAAATACCAATCTCTCAGGCCTAAAAGTTATAGTGAAAAGACTCGAAAATGAACTGGAACAGGAAAGGAAATAAATCATAAGTGGCTAAAATCCGGGAAATAGCCTCTACCTTTAGGACCGACCCTGACGACATTCGAGTCAAACCTGGCCTAGGTTCGAACCATCAACTTCCATAGCTCAAGCTACCGAGTGTCCTCCGGATTTCACTCCTAAACTAACCAACTTATATCCTGTTAGTACATCTAAACCGTTGGATGGTTTCATTTCAGGTGGCACCATAGTTTATGATCTGTGGAGCGGAGGTCATTCGCACCTCCCAAACCAGTAGCACCCGTAACTAAAGATGAAGGGAAGGCTGCTGCAGTTAAAGCCAAAACCGTAGCACCCAAAAAAGAAAGACAAGGCTAAGGCCGACGCATTTAGGGCCAAGAGCGCGTCACCCAAACGTAATGGATTAGGCCACGGGGAACGAGTAGAAAATCAGGTAAAATCTAAGAGACCTATATCCCCTGTTTGTACTTCACATTATAGTGTCTGTTCCATCTGTAGGGAAATGGGTCATTATCACTATGAATGTTGGAGTCTATCCCGATAGCTGGCTTTGTAATCAATTTCAATCAAATAAAGATCAGTTTTATAAAAGGGGTTCTTCGAGCAAAACAAAATCTAAATCTAAAAGGAGTGTCTCTCCCAAGAAAACCCAAATAAAAGAAGCAGCTGAAACTAACAAGTTAATGTCAACTTGGAAAGCTAAGAGTCCTAACAAAATCAAATCCGTAAATGTTGACAATACTCCTGCTCACTCTAACCGCCCGAAACAAGTTTGGGCACCAAAAGTGTAAACTGTTGTCTTTCAGGAGCATCTCTGGAATGAATTGCCGGATCACTTGAAGTTAAAGATCAATCAAAGCAAGTGGATCCTTGATAGTGGATGCTCCAGGACATATGACGGGTGACCAGACTCTACTTGTAGAAGTTAATGATAAACAAGGTCCATCCGTTTCATATGGCGACAACAACAAAGAAAGGTAAGACTGTCGGGTATGGCACTTTAACTAACGGCTGTGTATCAATCACTAAAGTTGCACTAGTCGAAGGTTTAAAGCATAATTTGCTAAGTGTCGATGAAACTATGTGACAAAGGATTTCCTGTTTCCTTTTTGTCCAACACCTGTAAGAAGAGAAAACTTATCCAGGAGATGTTAAGTTATCCGGATCAAGAGATGGGGACATATACTCGGTGGTCTTAAGAAATAATTCTTCGACCCTGTATGCTTCCTCACGAAAGCAACAGATGAAGATAGTTGGTTATGGCACAAGCGATGCGCACATTTAAATTTTAAGACTTTGTCTAAATTGGCGTCACTTGATCTTGTCACTGGTTTACCCAAACTCAAGTTCTCCAGAGACACTCTCTGTCGAGAATGCCAACTTGGTAAACAGACCAAACACAGCTTTAAGAGCAAATCAGTTAACTCAATAACTGCTCCTCTGCAACTTCTTCATATGGACCTATGTGGTCCTATATCTGTTTCATCACTAGTCAGAGCAGATATACCCTTGTGGTTATCGATGATTTTACCAGGATACACATGGGTGATGTTCCTGAAATCAAAGGATCAAACTTTTGAACATCTTGTAGATCTCTTCAACTGGATAAGCAACTCACAAGGACTGAGCATTAAATGCATCAGGAGTGATCATGGTACAGAATTTGATTTTTCAGAAATGAGATCATATTGTTCTGAACAGGGCATACAGCATGACTTCTCTGCTCCCAGAACCCCACAACAAAATGGGGTAGCTAAGCGCAAGAATCGAACTTTAGTTGAAGTTGGTAGATCCATGTTAGCGGGGCAACGCTTCCTCTCTGTCTATGGGTCAAGTCGTGTCCACCGCCTGCTATGTTCGGAACGAACTCTAATAAATAAATCTACCATGAAAACACCCTATGAGATGTGGAGAGGACGAAAACCTTCAATTTCACATTTCGAGCTTTTGGGTGTACTTGCTATATCCTGATAAATGGCAAAGAGACCCGGAATAAATTTGAACCAAAAATCTGATGATGGGATCTTTGTCGGGTACTTACTTCATAGCAAAGCTTATCGGGTCTTCAATAGAAAACTTTTTAAAGTTGAAGAATCTATCCATGTGACCTTTGATGAAGCTAACCTCGTTTGGTCAAAAGTCGGTCCTTCAAATTCCAATATGCAGGTCATGGACAACAACGTCGATTACTCGAAGTTTATGAATATTCCTGTTACACATCCTGATCGGTATTCTGACCAACCACGTGGCATCAGCGAAATACAACGAAATTTTATGGATGATGCTACAGATGACTCGACTCCGGACTACCATTTAGCTCCGGACAAACTCCTACGGATACACAAAATTCCAGGAGCACCTTCAAGTCCGTCCAGGACTAGTTAACACCGGAAGAAACAGTGTTGAAGAACCAACTAGTTCATCCGTACCTCTAAATACGGAAACATCTACTCCTGGACGAAGCTCAACCAGTCGATACAACTGAACCACCCAACTGGAAGAGCTTCAAATTGTTCAAGATCAACCAACACACGCACGGAATTATAGATGGACCCGAAACCATCCCTCGATCAAGTGATTGGTGATCCTACTGTTGGTGTAAGAACAAGAGCAGTCACCTCAAACATGAGTCTTTACTCATGCTTTCTATCTCAAATAGAACCAAAGGTGGTAGATGAAGCTCTTCAAGATTCAAACTGGATAGAAGCCATGCAAGAAGAGTGAATCAATTTAAGAGAAATAATGTGTGGACCTTAGTACCAAGGCCTAAGTCTCAACAAGTCATTGGCGTTAAATGGGTGTTCCGGAACAAGCTTGATACGGATGGAATAGTAATCCAGGAACAAAGCCAGCTGGTAGCCAAAGGATATCGTCAAGAAGAAGGAATAGATTATGATGAAACCTTTGCTCCGGTCGCAAGACTTGAGGCAATCCGAATGTTTAGCGTATGCTTCATATGAAAACTTCATAGTTTATCAAATGGACGTCAAGAGCGCATTCCTGAATGGAGACCTTCAAGAGGAGGTGTATGTTGAACAACCTCCCGGCTTCATTGAACCAAAGGCAGGACATCTTGTCTACAAACTTCAAAAAGCTCTATATGGTTTGAAGCAAGCTCCAAGAGCCTGGTACGACACACTGTCAGAATTCCTACTTGCTCATAACTTCCAAAAAGGGAAGATAAACACCACCCTATTTCTACGACAAGAGAAAGGACACACTTTGATCGTACAAATATACGTGGACGATATCATTTTCGGATCAACGAATCCGAAGCTTTGTGAAGAGTTTGCTAAGTTGATGACAGGCAAGTTTGAAATGAGCATGATGGGAGAACTGTCCTACTTCCTTGGAATTGAAGTCAAACAATTAAAGGAAGGAATCTTTATCAATCATGCTAAGTACACTCGCGATCTTATTAAGAAGTTTGGTATGGAAGGCTCATCTCCCGTCAAAACTCCCATGCCTGTCAGTGCCAAGTTAGATCCGGATGTGGAAAGCATATCAGTAAATGTGACTGACTACAGAGGGATGATCGGATCCTTGCTCTATCTTACAACAAGTCGCCCAGACATTATGTTCGCAACTTGCATTTATGCACGATATCAGGCAAATCCCAAGGAGTCACATATGCTTCATGTAAAACGGATATTAAGGTATCTCAAAGGGACGATGAACCCAAAGGAGTCCAACTTCACCTTATCCGGGTACTCTGATGCCGACTTCGCTGGATGTCGCATCGACAGGAAAAGCACAAGCGGTACGTGTCAGTTTCTTGGAAATAGATTGATCTCATGGTTCAGTAAGAAGCAGAATTCCGTATCAACCTCTCTGCTGAGGCGGAATATATAGCTGCCGGAAGTTCTTTGCACACACTACTTTGGATGCAAAGTCAACTTACTGACTACGGATTCGACATGTCCTCTATTCCACTTTACTGTGACAACACTAGTGCAATTGCCATCAGCACCAATCCTGTCATGCATCCTAAGACGAAGCACATTGAGGTCAGGTATCACTTCATACGCGATCATGTTCTCAAAAAGCATATTTCACTGGAACATGTTGCCACTGAAGATCAATTAGCAGACATATTTACAAAGCCTCTACCTGATGCGAGGTTTTCTGAACTACTCTTCCGATTAGGTATGCTCGACTTCTCGCATAGGTTCTCATTTGAATTACCCAACAAGATATTTACTCACAGACCATGCATTGTATGTTTACTTGAAAGTAGTAGAAACTCACCGACTGTATTGCTAATCATACTTACTGTTCAACGGTTTCATGCTTCTGATATTAATCTCAACCTCATTATGGGAGGATGCTTGCGTTTCCCGACTGAAGTCGTTTAAAGCTAACATAATTACAGTTTATATGATTTACCTCAGTCGGGTTCATGATCTTAACATCCATTAATCACCACATGACCAAAGCATGTTCATTTAGATTACTCTATTAACATGCATAGTTGAAGAAGTGAAATGGGCTAGCTTGGAATGCCTGGTGGATGGATACACAAACGCAGTCTGATCAGCGTCTGAAGTATAGTTTTCTAATAAGATAGACAGTGCTGAACTACAAATTGGAACGGTCAACCGAGAGGATTGCACAATCTACGGGGGAGAAAATGCTTTATATATTATTCAGTAATACCCCCCGTATATGTCTCATGACCTTTTTCTTGATTGTCTATCCGAGGGGGAGCTTTTCATTGAGAGGATTAAATGATCTACGGGGAGCAGCAATGAACCCCTAATATGTCTCGGATTCTCCCTCCTCTAAGCTTTTACTTTTGGATCTACTGGACATCCTGTTGTAAATCGGAAAAGTGGCATGTTTGGATGTATTTTCTTTCTTCAACCATGCATTTTAATCGACTAATCATCTGCCTTCTTTTGACATGTGTTCACTTTATCATTACACACTCATGAATCCTAATGAAGCCAAATCATATGATCTTTAATTAATCTTAGCTACTGTTGATTCGACAAGACGGTTTCGCTATGTTGACCTATATGAACCTGTGTATTGCTATCTGACATATGCACTGATTCAGTAATATTGATCACTTTCACGTTGCATACGTTTACTATATTCTTAGCCATGCATAAGTTCTGTTTCTTATTAGTTCGGATTATGTTTCTTTTTCTTCCCTGATTATCATCTCTAATCCGTACTAATCCTAGCCTGTTAAGCTTTTGTATTTTCAGTATATCTTTATTTAGCTACAGGTTCAGATTTTCTTTGCAACCATATTGATAAATCCAGTCCGTAGTCTCAGATTTGAAGTGTTGTGGTACTTCTCTTCTCTTCGACTTATTGACTGCAAAAGAATTTACTCTACTCTCTCACCAAACTCTGTTTACGACGGACAAGGTCTATTATTCATCCGGATACTCTTTCACGAATATTATTAACTCCGGATGAGTGTCGGCTCTTTCCTCCGGACTCCTGACTTTGTTCAATTGTGACAATCCATGTATACTCATATGTCGCATGCTTTTGAGGAGAACTAATGATGATTCATTAAATGCATATCTCGGGTTGCACCCACACTTCTCTGAATGGCAACCAGTTGTAATCTCGATTGGTCAGATCGTCTCCACGACATCGTTTTATTCGGAGACGCCTCGATATCCAGACAAATGACATCAGCATGTCGCGCGGGTCCCTACCTCACTCACACATTCCTAGACCCGCTGACATTTACGGATTCGGTCTTATATGTTCTGATCATACCTGCGAAGCACGAGTATTGCTCATTTCAAATCCCTAAACCTCTCGTTGCTCCTTCTACTGTCAAGACCTCACCTTTCCTCTTTTCCTTCCCATCAAATCTGCAATGGCACCCGAATCTTTCTTTCCGGCGTTACTCCTGGCCATCTAGTTGATTGGAATGTTGTTTCTGATCCTCCGGATTGGTTTCTCCAGCTTCGCCCTCTTCTTGAAGCCTCGCACATACTCAACCTGGTCTCCAATCCCATCGATCTTCTTATCGATGACATTCTTGAGTATTACCAACGGATTCGCTGCACCACAGATTCCATAACCTCTTATGTCCGCGGTGAATCCATCGTCATCACTCCGGCTGTTCTCCGCGCTGCTCTCCACCTTCCTCTTGGTGAACCACAGCGTCCGGATGCCGATCCGATGGCGGCTTCTATGGGGTGCACAAACAAGGGGAAGGAATACAAGGTGAAATCCTTCCAGGGTCGCTATCGATGTATGGGGACTATTCTAAGTCGATGCCTACTGGCTCGCACATCAGCCCTGGACTCAGTTCCGTACGATCTTCTACTGGCCATGTACGGCGTCTTTGAAGGTCTTCCAATGGATTGGGGGATGTTCTTATTTCGTTTGCTACAGAATGGTCACAAAAACCATTCCTTCGGGCGCATCCTCAGCATTGTCTTCCGGCATCTTCGTCCAGACCATTTCGCCCGAGTTGATGCTGTCTCGTTTCCCTCGGCTCTTTACCTTCGTCACCTTACGCCGGACGGGAACATGACCGCTCGCCGACCCACTGTAGCTCTCCGCGCTCTCCCTGCCCCGAACAACAAGGCAGCTCTGTTGGTGACCCCTCCGACAGCCAAGCCCACGAGGTCAGTTCTGCACACCGATCCTCCCGGATTCGGTCCGTTGCTGCGCCCTCCCACTCACGGGCCTCCCAGCCAAGCATCCATGCTGAACCGTCCGAGGTAACGGGGCCCTCTCAGCGCAGTGCGTCTAAAGCTGTTTCCTCAGCCCCCTCTGCTGCTGATGTCCCCACTCCCTCCACATCCGCTATAGCTGCTGCGGTTGATACCGCTGTTGCCGTCGCCACCGCTGATGTCCCGGATGCTTCTCCAGAAGCCCCCTTGCCTCCTCTACCTCAACCCCGAGATTACCTTGACCATCTCTCCGCCGTCACCTTAACGGACCTCTGGCTCTGTTTCGGCCTAGCCCACACCTCCTCCATTCCCGACACCGATCTCCGGGTGTTTTACACACGCAATACCCAAACCCCAGGAGACTATGATCATCCGGAATCTAGACCACGGCTTTCTTACGCCGGCGCCATTCCCGATGTGTCGTTCCCTACACCCTCAGGCCCGGTCCCTGCTACCCGAAGTCCTTCTCCTGCTAAGGCTGGACCCTCTTCTCCTGCCGCCGCGATTCCCGTGGTTGACTTGTCCTGGTCAAAGCGGGTCTCTTGCTCCGGATGCCTCCAATGCTCCGGATGCCTCCGAAGCTCCGGATGCCTCGATGCTCCGGATGCTCCTGCTGCTTCTTGCTACTCCTGCGGACTCCTCTGCCCACCGCACTCCCTGCTCCTGTTCATGCGGGGGAGTCCTCCAAAGCTCCAGAGTTAGCACTTGGGCGTGCCTCTTTTGGCACGGTCCACTCCGATGCTGTGCTTTCCGCTCAGTTGGACCGCCATGCCCACGCTTAAAGCGCCCAAATTTCCGCCATCGCCGCCAAAGTTGATGCCCTCGGCGCCCAACTACTCTCCGCCCTCACCGACTCCTCCACTTCCATTGAGCAGAAAATGGATCTTGTCGCCACCTCCGTTCATTCACCGTCTACTTCCTTCGCGGATCGGCGCATACGATGGCTCGTCCTCCCGTTGCTTCCCGGCGATCCGCCAAACCGGGGGAGAAAGTGTCATCCGATCCGTCTACTCCTTCTGCCCCACAACCATCTTCCCAGGACCGAGAAGCGGCCCGCCACTTCAGTGCTTCAGGGAGTTCAAATTCCCAAACGAAGCCGCTTCTCTCAACCAAGCTCCTCTACTGCACCTCCGGCTCCTCCTCCTCCATCCTCCTCATCCGCAGCTGATACCTTCCTCCCATCCTATGCGGAGTTTGATCCGTCTGATGCGGATGGAAGCTTGCGCAAGGCAATGAAATCCTATGCTGCGTCTTCTGCTGAGAGAAGATGTCTTTCTGAAATGTATCCTTTCTCTCCAGCCGACATTCAGACTCTTTGTTCGGAGAAAGGACTCTTTACTACAGAAGACATTGACAACTTCTCGAGAGCTGCTAAAATGGAGATGAGGCTGTTTCCATCTCTTTACGAAGATGGGCACTTGTTTGAAGTTCTGCCATGTTGGAATGAGGGCTATCTTCCCAGGTGTGGAGTTAATTCGGACTTACATCGACGGAACTGCTGAGGATAGCAAGCCATGGAAAACTCTCTCAACCATCCTCATTCCGTACCGGATCATGTCGCCACACTTCATGATGGCTGTCTTCATGATTCAGTCCAAGCAGATGATTCTCATTGATTCTCATCAGATTGTGGAGCACTTCGTTAGGAAGAATCAATGGGAACCTCTGTGTCTCAGACTAACTGAAGCCGTGAAGAAAGCCGGACTATATGAAGAGTTGGGTATCACACCCCTGCGTTCGACTGAGAAACTCAAGGCGACATTCCGGGGCAAGAAGCAAGCGCCACAACAACCGGATGGAGATAGGCTGGAGCCTTTGTCTGTCACTTCATCAAATCGTTCTTAATCGTGGACAAACATTGGAGCCAACACTCCACCTTTACGATGCAGTAGACAATGGAGCTAAGAGAGAAGGCAAGAACTATGATCTTCAAGTATAGTAAGCCTTATGTACCTTAGTGAAAAACCTGTATTAAGGCTGAATTGTATTTAGTTGCTGATTAATGAAATTGGTTGTGTTGCGTATTCCGTATGATATTCTTTTGCATCGCTTACCGATCGGATTACAAAGGGTTTGGGCATATCCATAATTGGGGGAGATTGTTGGATCAAACCCAGAATTTGGATAATGCTGATAAAGCCTTATGTAATTTGATCTGAGATCTTTTGTGTTTATTTGATCATTGCAGAAGGTATGTTACTAATCCAAAGATGCACTCGTGAGAGCAAAGCTAAGGACAGGATACATAATCCTGATCCGGACAAGAGTGAGTGTCGTCAAACACTTGGTAAATAACCAAGTAACAAATACATACGGAATGAGGAACAATCCTACGGACTAAGAACTTAAAGGATAAGTGCGGAGTAAGGAAACTAGATGCGGAGTAAGGAAACCAGGATGCGGAGTAAGGAATCCGGATTTATTACTCGCCCGGAGTAAGGAACTTACATACGGAGTAAGGAACTTACATACGGAGTAAGGAACTTACATGCGGAGTAAGAAAGCGCTGACACGGAATAAGTCATCAGACTTTTCAAGACTCGCCCGGAGTAAGGAACTTACATGCGGAGTAAGGAACTTACATGCGGAGTAAGGAACTTACATGCGGAGTAAGGAAGCGCTGACACGGACTAAGGATTCCAGTACTGAATAGATACGGAGTAAGCAACCACTGACACGGAGTAAGGTTCCGAGCTTCATTAACTACGGAGTAAGGAAAATTACACCGGACCAAGAAGACATTGCTCCAACTAAACCGCATTTAAAGTTATCAGCTCGTGGTGTCCCGATGTAAGACGAATGTATTGAGAACCTGAAGAATCTTACACGTGGATCATCCGGATATGTGGACACAACCTTAATTGTATCTCGGAACTCACAAAGACATTTATACTCTTCAAATCCAAGATCTTGAGCTCCACAATCCGCAGCAGTTAAGGCAGAGAGATTACCGAGGGATAGTTAGTGCGGAACGCATTCCAGAACTACAAGTTCCAAGGTTGTCTCTTAGGAATGTTTTGTATAAATATTCATACTTATACTTTATGAAAAAATAGAAGTTGAGACGTAAAAAAAAAACAAAAGAAAATAAGAGCGTCATCATCTTTGGAGATAGAACTTGGCTAGAGTGTGAGTTCCTTTTGTAAACAGAGTGTAAGAGAGTGTTTGCTTCTATTTTGTTGTAATCACCTTGTGATAATAAAACAAAATACTTCCACTATCTGGTTATCTTCCGCAGTGATTCTATCACTAAAACTAGATAAGTGTTTGTGTCTTGAGAGAAAAGAAAGAGTTCGAATAAGAGCCTATTCACCCCCCCCCCCTTTAGGCTCCAAGGGACCATCAGTAGGGTATAGGGGTATAGGTCACCTACTGAGCTTATGACACACTCCTACTTTTGTTGTTATTTGTTGTTGTTTGTCTTTTAGGTATTGCCAGAGGCTAGCGAAGGCTTTCCTTCCAAGAGGACATTGGATATGTGTACTTTTATGTATCTCTGTTATGATGTATTGTTTGAGATGTTTTCTGTATGATAATATGGAGGTGTAGTACATGATTACTCTTGATGTATGATTTTATATGATTTTATGTTAGGACATTACCTGTGATTTTGTCTCTTTTGGTGATTGTCACCAACTCCTTGACCCTTTGGGTGTGGACAAGGGGAAGTCATGTTTCCGATTCTAAGTTTCTGGAATCGGGAGCGTGACACACACTTTTCCCAGCTTATATATATTTCTATAGTTTAATAAATCCCAAAAATAATAAATAAACTCTTAGGGTCACGAATTTCAAATTTAACCCAATTATAGTTAAAACTATCATATCAATGAGCACATCACTATCCAAATGTTTTTATATTTAAATAACAACCCATGCATAACATCACTTGAAAATACCCTAAAAACCCAACAAATCCACCAGAATATCTTTTCGGGGCCTCGACTCCGAATCTGACTCGAGTACTATTAAAACATTCATATTGATAACGGCATTACTGCTCAAATAGTTTCATCCCCATAAAATGACTATCTCACAACTTTACCCAAAACACTTGTCTTTATAAGTCCATACACCTTTTTCGTAACAATTTATGAGCAGCAGACTTTCAATATGCTTCCCATACCCAATTTATTAACTAGTAACATTGAAAATAGAAATTACTAGGGGTGGTTAGAAACTTATTTAGACCAATAAATGAACCGAACCGAACAAACCGAAAATATACGGTTTTAAAAATTGGTTTGGTTTATTTGGTATGAAATTTTAAAAGACCAATATATTATGGTTGGTTTATAGTTTAGCTATTTCAGTGATTGAACCGATCGAATATAATATAATTTATATTTGAAGACTCCATCTCTCTTACAAGCATTAATGGACAGACCGAAAGTGTTGATGGTAGACAAATTGTCCTTTGTTGATTTCATGTCTATTTGTTTCTTACAACCATTGAGTGTTAATGGTAGACAAATTGTCCTCAGTTTTTTTGTCGAAAAATATTTCTTTTCCATGTAAATATTTTATACAGTCTTCTTGTTTAGTGTCTCATCTTGCACCATTTTTTAATGACACGAATGAGTAGGCTGATGATTTTTATCATTACCATCATTATTAATTATTATTATTATACTTTATATTAAACGAAAGTAGAAAGGTGATGAAGCATGTGTACTTAGGAGGATGGTCAGGGGTGGTCATGTATTTAGATCCAATAGTATACACATGGCATCATTTGGTTGGGGTCATTGAGGCTCAGATTAGTAGGCTCTAACATTAATTGTGGGTACTAGTGGTACTGTATTCATTTTTTTAAAAGAAACAGAAATTGCAATCAAACTACGGAGGTTGAAGATAAGCTCGGTTTAATTGGGTTAACCTAATTGACCTGACCGAATCGTCGGTCGGGTTAATCCAATTTTTTTTTTTGGATTAGGTGGTTTGGTTAATCCATCCTACCTGATCGAGAATTAAAAATCGGTTTAAGCATATGGTTTAAATCGCCCAACTCGACTGATGAACACCTCTATCAAAAACTGATGAATCAAACTGAAAACTTATGCATCAAACCAAACTGAGATCGATAGTTTTCCATTTTTGTTGGTTGGTCATGGTTTGTTATTTTTCAAAATTGAAGGTCTCTAGTTTGGTTTTAAAATACTACATAAACTGACTGATGCTCACCCCCAATAATTACAAGGCTACTTATGGATTGAACAACCCCCAAACAAAATCAATTAAATGTGATAAAACTAATATAACCAAGTTTACACCACATTTTGAGCAAAATTGGGGTTTATACCCCAAAAACTCGCCCACTCAATTGTGATAATATTTTTCACAAACTTAGTTGATTCACATGAGTTTCTTACAAACATGTTAAGTTCATCATTGTTAACCTCATGGTATCATCTAATTCGTTATATAACACCAATTTTACAAAACCCCTAATTCATAGGGTTCATTCTACATGTTTATTATCCTCTTAAATCATGTTGTTATGAACCAATATCATGGACAGAGTATAATCACCTACCTGAATTGATCATTGAAGGTTGGCAAGTCCCCAAATCATCGAATCTTCAAACCTTCTCTTCCTCCTCTAGCTCTCCTTCTCAAACACAAGAAAACCCAATATTACGTACTAACTTCCCTTTTCTTCCCTTTATTCTTATATTTATTTTCTTTTATTTATTTTATAATACTAAAAAATTTATTGATATTAAAAAAATCACTATATGAGGTCCTGAGCTCCAAATTGAACATAATTATAGTCAAAATGTTTGTATTGATGGCCATATTACTATTTAGATATTCTCATCATCAAAGAATGACTAACTAGGTCTAGAGATGATAATAGGATAAGGATAACGTTGACTCAAAAACTTGTCCCAATAAGAGGAGGGGTGAGGTGGGTACTCAACATAACTCGCGATATTGTCATCTATATATGCTATGAGATAGGTCACCTATGCCCTGAACTCGTGACAAGTTAAACAATCTCATCTTAAACCTACCCCCAACCCGATTATATCGATTCCAAATTTGTTCCAATAGGGTCAGAATAGGACGGATATCTGACATGACCTACCCCATTGCCACCCCTATAGCTAACTCAACATATTACCCAAAAATATGAATATTTATTTGACTAAATTATGAGTAAAGCATTATTAAATTATTGTGCTAATAAAATACTATCACGCTAGATGTGTACAAAAGCTTACATAAAAAGGACTTACAAATTGGCTTTTTTTTTGGTTATTGGAATGCAACTGAACATATATGTGAGAAATATGTAAAAACATTAGTTGTGAATTCTAAAATTTTAACTAAATTTATCTACATAAAATAATATGAATCATAAATTATACTCGATTTGTTGTAGCTAGCGGGTACCTTGATGTTTTAATTTTAATAAAATTTATAATAAAAATATAAATTTTAAATATAATTTATGACATTATTTTATATAAATAAATTTAACTAAGAGCATCCACAATAGGTTCCTTATAATCTAACTTTTCCTATAATTTATGAAAAAAAACATACAAAATCATCAAAAACTCATTTGCAGCGGGTTTCCTAAAATAAGGTATAGGAATAGAGAATGAATAATAAATGAAAAGATATTTAGGAATTTACTATTCATCCCTAAATGTTTTCTCTATAATTTTTTAATATATATATTAAACTTGTAACTTTTTGATTAGTTATAATAAATGAAAAGATGATAGAGAAATAATATAAAATAAATTAAATAATAAATATAAATAGAAATAGAGAATGGAATGTTTAATATTTTTAAAAATTAATTAAATTTTTTATTATTTATTCCCGCAAATAAAAATAATAAAATTGACGTGTATAAAATACACGCGCGCGTGATTCGAAGAAATCAGATCAAATTTGTCAAATGTCAAATATCATTTTATGATACCTAATCGTCACCATTGTTGTTTTGTTTATCTGCCACGACTCGTCTGCGTCACTCGATAGCCTTGAAACTTGAGAGACGTCAATCGCGCTCGACTCGACGACTAGTCCCATAATTACGAATTCACAGAAATCAGATCAAGTTTGTGGCTGCAACTGATCTCTCTCCGACACAAACACACACGAAACCCAAACACAACCAGAAACTGTGATTCACTGAAAACAAAACGAAGCAAAACAAGATGGTAAGCGCTGCAGAGGGAAGAACAGTGATGGAGGTGGCTGCCGATGGGATTGCTCTCATCACCCTCATAAACCCTCCCGTCAATTCCCTCTCTTTGGATGGTAATTTCGCCCACTCCACTCCACCCCCTGGATTTCACCATCAATTTGTTTTGAATTATTGGGAACTTTTTGTGTTCCAAATTGTTGTTAACACATGCATGGATTCACGTAATGTAATTGTGCAAGCAAGCAATATGGCATATGTATGTTAGCTGTTTCGTTGTTTCTTCGGATTTAGCACTGATGTTAATTCTATTTCATTTGTTTTCATGTTATAAAACAACTGTGGTTTGGCTTCTGCTCCGTGATCCCTATTTTTGCTCACAACGAAACAAACACCCATTATTGGACTTTCTCCATCTTTTTTTCCGTGTATCAGTCTTACAGAGCTTAAAAGAAAATTACGACGAAGCCCTGCGTAGAAATGATGTTAAGGCAATGGTTATTACGGGTATGGGAAGATCCCTGGTTTCATAATTTTTGTCGACCAACCGACAACCGTAGGTAAATGAACCTGGCAAGCAACTAAACTAACACGCTTTTTTCTTGCTGGGGGCTGGGGCAGGTGCCAGAGGTGTGTTCTCTGGTGGCTTCGACATTTCTGCATTTAGCGGACTCCAAGGAGGGACGGGTACGTTTGTTCTTGTTTTGCATTGAACACCTTTAATGTTTTGCTACAGACATGCATATCTGCTAAATTTTGAGCTGCGACTGGTTACAGTGGAGCAGCCTAAGTCTGGTTATATATCCGTGGAGTTTCTCACTACCATTTTAGAAGGTATATCGTAGATTCCTAAGTTTTTCTGTTATTACTTTTAAGTTTTACTCAACTGTATGATGATGGAAGTAGTTTGAGTCTCGTGTTTACTATCTGCTATCTTCATGTTTGTCTTGATATACCTCTCAGGTTCCAGAAAACCTTCGGTTGCTGCTATAGATGGTGTTGCTTTAGGAGGGGGTTTAGAGGTTGCAATGGTATGTGTTCTAGCAACCCTCCCCCCCTCTCCCCCTCCCCCCCATGAAAATGTCAAATTCATGTCCATTTCATTTTTGTTGTTTCTTCAGGCTTGCCATGCTCGAATATCTACTTCGAATGTAAAACTGGGCTTACCTGAACTTCAGCTTGGATTAATTCCTGGATTTGGAGGTGTGGATTATTATTTGGTTTTTATGCAGTGTAAAATTTTTGAATCTTTCCCAATGTAGCAGAATGAACCTGTTTTTTTTTTTTTTTTTATTAAGCTGCTTCAATAAATTTCTCCATCTACGTTATGCAACAATTTCAAAGTGGATATCTGGGAAGAGTTTTGTAAACACTGTCTCATTTTAAGCACTGTCATTAGCGCTGCTGATAAACAGAGTATTTAAGATGTTATAAACCTTTATGTACTCACAAGAGTACCCAGATTATGGTATAATATGGTTAACGGAAGTTTTGTATGCAATAACCAATGTTTGCCCTTTGCACCAAGGAAAGTATATTTTTTTAAGTTTGAAAGGTGCTACAAGTACATTAAAGAGGACATGAAAACCAAATAAAAGGGTTATTAGAAAATGAATTGGGCATAAGCTTAATATTTGGTGGGGGATTTGGGCATACAGACATCAAGATGGCCTTATATGGTCTACTTTTCTTATTTGAAAATTGAAATAGTTTTGAGAAGGCCTGGCTAAACATAAGTCTGACATATCATAGTATATAGACACTTTTAGATGAAAGACATGCAATTGAATGTTCACACGTCCTCTTTCTATTTATGGCTTTGTCATTATGAAGCCTTTATTTATTTTTGTGTTTTTTTGGATGTGTTTCATTCTCCTGAATTATCTCAGGAACACAACGCCTTCCACGCCTTGTTGGCCTCTCCAAGGCCCTTGAAATGATGCTGGTAGGTGTTTAATTGCTGCACTTTCTTGATATGCTGACTATTTTGACTTAAAGATTGGTTATTATTTTACATTCACCTCTGTTTCTAGATGTCAAAACAAATTAAAGGTGAGGAAGCTTTCAATTCAGGCCTTGTGGATGCCATAGTTTCACCAGATGAGTTGGTCAGAACTGCTCGCCAGTGGGCCATAGATATTTTAGAATGCCGGAGACCATGGGTTTCTAGTCTCTACAAGACTGACAAGGTAGAACCCCTTGGAGAGGCAAGGGAAATACTGAAATTTGCAAGAGCTCAGACACGAAAGCAAGCTCCTAATCTCCAACATCCATTAGTTTGCATCGATGTCATCGAAGATGGTATAGTTTTAGGTCCCCGTGCTGGCCTATGGAAGGTTATTGTCCCTCTCCAGTTTAGTTTGGTTCCCTTTTAGTTACAGAATGCAACCAATGAAATTACATCTGACGTTGGCAGGAAGCTGAAGCTTTCCAAAGACTTCTGAAGTCTGAAGCTTGCAAAAGTTTGGTCCATGTTTTCTTTGCTCAGCGGGGAACCACAAAGGTGTGAGTAGAACCAGATTTTCTGGAGGTTTTGTTGATTTGTTGTGATTTTATATAGAATTTAAACTATATCATAACCCAGATGCTATCTAAATTTCAGTCATAATGGTTGTCACAGTGTCCTAACGAAAATTCTGATCTCTATGGCTTTCTTTTTCTTTCGCTTTTAGTTAAATGAGGGTGTAAGATAAGACAATATCTTTGTAATCCAAGTTTTCATACTTTTTTATAGACTTTATGCAAAATTTTCTGTTAATTGACTTAATTTCGCCCCACTAATTGTGCACCTTTCCATGTAATAAACGTCAACCTTAATTCTGATTTTGGACTTCTAGTCTTTGCTCCTTGTTGCTTTATCCATTGATGCTGGCTATGCTTACTGTCTCTACTCTGAAACAGGTTCCTGGAGTGACTAACCTGGGTTTGGCACCTCGAAGAATAAGAAAGGTTGCCATAGTTGGTGGTGGTTTAATGGGCTCTGGCATTGCCACAGCGTTGATTCTTTGTAATTATCCAGTCATCTTGAAAGAAGTAAATGAAAAGTTCTTACAAGCTGGGATAGATAGAGTCAGAGGTTAGCCCATGTGAAGACTCATTTTATTTCAATGCCTGTTTGAAAAATTATTTCTAGTTGTTGGTACTGAAATGTACCATTAGTATAGTTTAATGTTTTAGTCTCAACTCACATATTTTAAAATTCAAATTTCCTTTAGCTGTTTCTATTGACATAAATGTTATTGTTCCTTCCATTTAGCCAACTTGCAAAGTCGAGTTAAGAAAGGGAAGATGACTCAGCAGAAACTTGAAATGGCTCTTTCTCTTCTTCAGGGTACACTGAATTATGAAGGTTTTAAAGATGTGGACCTGGTCATAGAGGTAGTTAAATTAGCCCCCACCAAACCTTATTTCTTGATTTTTAAAATTAATGATAAAGATCTCATTAGTTTTTGGTTTTAATAAACAGGCTGTTATTGAGAATGTCTCTTTGAAGCAACAAATATTTGCTGATCTTGAAAAATACTGCCCATCACATTGCATTCTTGCCAGTAACACCTCTACAATTGACTTTAATCTAATTGGTAACAAGACCAAATCACATGATCGAATTATTGGGGCCCATTTCTTCAGGTAGTATTTGGTCTATTACCTTTTTCTTTCATCCTTTTGGTGCCTTTCTTTTGGGACTCCTGATTGGCTTATATTTGTATTGCAGCCCTGCTCACATTATGCCTTTACTGGAAATTGTTCGTACTCAGAGAACATCTCCACAAGTCATTGTTGACTTAATAGATGTTGGGAAAAAGATAAAGAAAACCCCTGTTGTTGTTGGCAACTGCACGGGCTTTGCAGTCAACAGGATGTTCTTTCCATATACCCAAGCTGGTCTTTTGCTTGTAGACCATGGTGCGGACATCTATCAAATTGATAAAGCAATTACCAAATTTGGAATGCCAATGGGCCCATTCAGGTACTTGATAGTTTGTTACGGAAACCATATGATGTATTTTAATTTACTTATTTAATCAATATTAGCAAAAATAAATAAATAAATGATATCCTGGTTCTAAGGCTGTTTTTTTGAAATGCCCCCTAATCACATAGAACTGGCTTGGAACATTTTTATCATGCAGGCTGGTAGATCTTGTTGGTTCTGGTGTGGCAGTTGCTACTGGGATGCAATATCTTGAGAGTTTTCCTGAAAGGATCTATAAGTCAATGTTAATCCCGCTCCTACAAGAAGATAAAAGAACAGGTACAACATTTGTTCTTCAGAACTTTGAGCTGCCATTGAATTCTTATATGGTTTCTTCATAATTTTTTTGGTCATGCTATGCATCTTGGTTCAGGTGAGACATCTCGCAAAGGTTTTTATGTTTATAATGATAAACGAAAAGCTAGCCCAGATCCTGAAATAAAAAAGTATGTTGAGAAGGCAAGGGAAATTTCTGGTGCAGCATTTGACCCTAAGGTCTCTCTCTCTGTCTCTCTATAGACCACTTTCCATCTTTGGATGTTATACTGTTACTGTACAATTCCAAAGGCCATGATTGGTTCCTTAATAATCTCCTTGCCTCATTCACTTTCATTTTCTGTATATGGCTCATTAACTACAAGCTTAATATAATATTAATGATCTCTGTTTAATCTTTCTTCTTATTGATGATTTCATTAAATTTGGAAGCAGCTAATGAAGCTGGCAGATCAAGACATCGTGGAAATGATATTTTTCCCTGTGGTGAATGAGGCCTGCCGCGTCCTAAATGAAGGTATTGCAGTGAAAGCGGCAGACCTTGATATTGCTTCCATTATGGGCATGGGCTTCCCACCTTACAGGTTTGTGGCTTCAATTTTTTTTTAAATGACTTAATTCTACTCCATAATTGTCTGCCATAACAATACCTGATTTTCCAGAGGCGGGGTATTGTTCTGGGCCGATGCTGTTGGGTCCAAATATATATATTCAAGACTTGAGGAATGGTCAAATAAGTTTGGGGGATTCTTCAAGCCTTGTGCCTATCTGGCTGAAAGAGCTTCTATTGGGGCTCCCCTGGTGAGAATCCAACAAATTTGGAAACTGTTTGCTGTGCGTTCTTTAACTTCCATTATTTGTCCTTGTTTTAATAATCGTCTACCACGGATGCTTGCTTCTAAACTACTGTCATAAATATCTGCAAGGAGGAACTTTTTTTTTTAGTAATCCTCTAAAGCCATGTAGTGAACGTAAGGGGAGGAAAAATGCTCTTTACAAAATTAACTGGCTACAATTCATCCCCTGTGAAGTCATTGCCAGTTGTAATGCTTTTTTACCTTATCACAGATGGATGATTCTCTATTAGATTGCCTCAGTTGCTTCTTTAATCATTATCTTTGATCTCCTTCATCGCAGAGTTTGCCTGTGAAGCAAGTGAAATCTAGGCTCTGAGATGTTTCCTCCCTCCCTTCATGCGGCTGTTCTTATTATCTTCCTTTCCTTGGAGGTTAGAACTAGATTTTTTTTTTATGAGGTAAGAACTGAATAATGTATACAACATATATGAGAGAAGATGCGAGAAAATGTTGCTTTTGTTGCTTGTATGTCCATCCAAAATAATCTTGGTGCCACTGCCGCCAATACCACATTCTTGTTCCTATAAATACATCAGATAGATTTTGACATGGGGACTCAAAAATAAATTATTATTTTATATTGATTTAGCATTCTTTTATTAAAAATTAATAATAAAATGAACAAGAAATGGCCAGCACACCCCTCTCAAACAGCAGTTCACAATTGACGGTTAACAAAAGTCATGGCAGCAGTGACCTAGATGTGTCCGACAGTGGGAGAAGTGTGCACGTAGCCAGTGTTTTCACCCTAGGTTCGTCAGAACTGTATCAATTTTTTACTAATTTATATAGGAATGGCTAAATCTTTGATTGGCGGTGTGCTTTCTATCTTCAATCAGATTGGCACATTTGAATTTACTGTTGTGCATCAGCTATTTGTTTTACAATGTCCTTGTTCATAATCTAAAAGTATGCAGTAATTCAAAATTGCAAGTGTTCCTGGTTGTGTATGCAACTAGTAGATAGAAAATAGAGAGGTAAAGTTTTAGGGAAATTAAAACCAAAATCACAAGAAATAAATTGTTTCAAATAAAGTCTCGGAAATGATTAATAAAATGAAACCTAATAAAGCAAACAGGTCTATAACAAAATAATTAATGACAGCTGAAATATATGCACCTAATGCTGCCCTTGTCTTTCGTTTCCGTGACTACTTCAAGGTCTCCAATACCAAGTGGCTCAACTTGGCATGCGACTAACACTGACGTGGAATGAAAACTAAATATACATGCATCATGTCCTTAAACTTACGACGTGACATTCTCTCACGGGTAAGTTGTGATTGTTGGCATCACTTTTCATGTTATAATATTTTTACTACAATGTTTCTCACTTCCTAATGTCAACAATGGAGAGATAGCATCCAAGATTGTCCAATGTGTTCGCATATTTTCTTTCCTTGCTTTGTGCCACCCTAAATACTCCAGTTGTGTGGAGGCGAATATGTGCAAGATATTACTTGGTTGACCTAGCTTCGTGAGCTTCCTACGTTGGAATGATGTCAACCTCGAGTGTTGGTGAGTTATCACAAACAGGTTAGACTTTCTTTGATATCATTTGTTGCAAATGGGCCAGACTTTGCTACCAAACATTGTTCATGCGATGCCCTCAACAGGCCAGCTTGGTTGCACTTAAACTAATGACATACTCCTAGCACGTTTGAAGGGGGCTCCATATCACTTTGCATGCGTTACATAATGACCCACATCATGTTCTTAAACTCAGGGGCAGAGGCAGTGGCATTAGGGTAGGAAACTAGAAATCAGAATAGAGGGAGATGATTATTGTCATGTCCCTAAGCTTCAAGAAATCCGAAATCGGAAACATGACTTTATTCTGCCTGTACCTAAAAGGTCAAAGGATTAGTAAGTAACACCTTTAAGAGATTATACCGTAGGTGTTGTCTCAAAATGAACCCATCACCTGTACGACATACAATATGAATACATTTATACAATCTCACATGATATACAATCCATAGAAATAAAAATCATTTAATAACAAGTTTTCAGTATACACATTTCACAAATCCTTGCTTGGATAAGAAATGTTTTAACAATACAAAGCTTATAACAAAAGCTACATCAAATAAGAACGGACTAACAACTAACTCATGGGGCTGCCTCCAACGAATTTGTTGGTACCTGCAAAACATGTTAAAAACAAAGGAATGAGCACATATGCTCAGTAGGTAATCTATCACTCTACACCACCCTACGACCCAACCAACATTAGAATTCTACATGTTCAGTATATTTTTGTGTCAGTGTGGTGCTCTAATTACCCATACCCCTTTTTATCAATATCAAGACACATCCGAAGCAGTCATTAAAATCTAGAGATGGCAATGAGGCAAGGCGGAAAGAGTTTTAGGTTGCCCTGTCCCCATTCCAGGTAAGGAAAACATGTCCGTTCCCGTCTCCTGCCTTGGCGGGGATTAAACTTTTTGCTCCATCCCCACCCGGGGCAGGGAATCCCCACACCGGCTTTAGCCCAACTCGCGCCAGATTTCAACCTCACGCACGCTTCGCTCTGCTGTGTGCCTGGAAACTAATCCTGGCAAAATAAATGTTGCCAAGTAGGTTTGAACCTATGACCTCTCCATATCAGTGCAACTGTCTAACTATTAGGCTAAGTCTATTTTGTTTCTTATGCTTATGTAAATAATATATATATATATATATACGTATTGTATAACATATAAATGATAATAATAATATTAATAAAGAGTACGTGTTTTATTTTAAAAATAAAAGTAATTACAAAGTATATATATATATATATATTATAATAAAAAGTAAATGTACTATTATTATTTTAATATAAAATATAAATTAATTAGATTCAAATTTAGTTTTAAATTTATTAATATGTTGATTTAAAAAATAAATGATTCAAACAAATATTATTTGATCGATAAATATATTAATATTTGAACTAATAATATTATTAAATTATTTATTACTTTTAACTCAAATATAAAATACATACTATCAAAAGTCGAAGTTACTCATAAATGAAATAATTTGTAAATAAACATTAATTAGATTTAAGTTTAGCTTTGAAAATATTAATAAGTTGATTTAAGACTAGATAATCTAATTAAATATTATTTGATTGAATAATTATAATCTTACTTATGATATATGTAACATATTAATCGATACTAATATACTATATAATCATATCACTTGTATTTTATATGCTTGTATTTTATATTAAAATATTATTTATACTTATATTAAAATATAAATATATATACTTTATAATTGATATTCTTTTTAAAGTAAAACATTTACTCCTTATTATTATTATTATTATTATTATTATTATTATCATTAGTACTAATAGTAATGTTATTATTATTATTGCTACTACTATTATTTATATGTAAGATTTAAAATATATACACTAATCATATAAACATAGCAAACAATAATCATCTATGACATATATAATTACTATAAAACTCCTTGACATCGGTTATTATACTTTAGATACTCAACAATTATCATATTACTTATGTTATATATGATATATATATATATATAGTTATATAATTGTCACTATATATATACACTGATAAATTATAATCAATAAGTAATAACTTGCATAGCGAGTATTAATAATCTAAATAATATAATTATTATCACGCCCCCAAATTTTAGAAAAAACAAAACTAGAACGTGACATCCCCACGCCCACACTCGAGAGGTCGAGGGGTTAGTGAACAATCCAATCCTGTATAATACTACAATTGGGGTAGAATTATACTTACCAATAAATTTCAATACAATATTTAATTTATTAAAAAGATACAACAATGCATTTGTTTTTCATAAATAACTCACAATTAAGTTTCACCAATAAGGTTCATACAATTGCCATAGACCCGAGTTCGAGAAAAGAAATAAAATAAAATAATAAATAAAGTCTATAGGGTAAATCCTATACCAAAAATGTCTTGGCCTGCTCCGCTGTAGCACCATCAGCTACCCTCGACAAAAACTTGTAGGAAATAGTAATAAAATAGGGTGAGCACAATTGCCTAGTAGGTGATTCCATCTCCACCATCCTATATCATGAAATCCTAAGTTTACATGCTCGGTGTATGCTTGTGTCAGTGTAGTATCCTATTCTATCACCGTAAACTTACATTAAATCACAAAATATAATATCACACACATTACATTTCACTCATTAAGAGTTCGCACCAGACAATCCAACTATCCACAAAATTTACACAACCAACTCCAAGGATCCCAGTCACTACCAGATAGCCATACGTGGGACCTGCGTGTCCCTGATGATAACCTACCACATATGAGACCTAAGTTAACCAGCCACATAGGGGATCTGCGGCCTCTTACTAGCCCTGTATGGGACCCGAGGTTAACCCAACCAACTCTACTACCAAATCCACACATATAATTAATGAACAAGATTCTCCATTAATAATCAATAAAATAACCCTAAAACACTTAAATCACCAAAACAGTAGTAACGTACCACAAATGATATATATATATATATATATTTATTTAATATATATATATATATATATTTATTAACACATTGATAATATTAAGCTACAAATAATTTTTTTTGTCAAATTAATAATATAATGCTATAATAATATTTCCAATGTTAAAATATCAAGCTCAAACACTATATTTAACATGTCAAACTAATAATATTAAGCACAACAATATTTTTTAATGGCCAACTGTTAACATTAAGCCATAGATAATATTTATATTGTCAACCAATAAGACATAAAAGTTTAGAACTAGATCTTAAATTAACCCCATTCAAACTAGACCAAGATAGAAACCCTTAAAGGGCTAGGAAAAACAAGGCCAGCCCAAAAGGACCAGGCCCAGACAACACTGCCAGCCCGTTAGGGGTGGCACGATCATGGGGGCAGCATAGATGCCCCCCTCCCCCTTTGCAAGAAGACTTGGTAGGGCCACACTGCCCTGTCGTTGACTAGTCTATCAGATGACAGCTTGATGCGCGCCACCACGGCTCAAAAGAAAGACCAGGCCAAATGGATTGGTAACACCTAATAATAATAATAATAATTTGATAGGATACTTAAAAGAAATATGACGATAAAAGAAATATATAGCAGGCCACGGACTATAACTCAACAGATAGACATGGAGAGGGAGAACGACGAACAGGGAACGAGGTGAACGACACAAATGAAATTAAATATTAAAAATTAGGTTTTAATAAATTTAAATTTGCATGCCATGGCAAATTAATATATATATTTATATCTTTATACATTTGCATATAGCATTAGGATTGAATATATGTTTATTTCTAACAGTTTGCGCTCATAAAATAGAATAAAGAAAAATCTAGAATCACCTACCTGAATCTAGTCTCGAGAGATTGGTAAAATGCAATGGTTTCAAACCCTATGCTCCTCTCTCACCAGGCTCTGCACAGACACAAAACGAACGTATGATTTCTATCCTACGTTCCACTTTTATTTACACTCTCTTTTATTAATAATAACACTAATAATAATAATAATAAGATTAGTAATAGTAATAAAAATGATAATAATCTTAATAATAATAATAATAATAATAATAACATTAATTATTATAACAATAATAAACTCAAAATACTTAAATAATTTTATTAATAATATTAATATTATAATAATAATAAAATTAAAATATTAAAATACTTATAATAATGATAATAATAATAATAACAAACTTAAAATATTAAAATACTTTTATTAATAATAATAATGACTCAAAACGCTCACGTTAAGACCATGCGGCAGAATAGATATTCCCAACTCAATTTGGGGCTAACTTCAACTTCGCACAGTACGAGTCTTTACAATTATTATTGATAATAAATGATAACATGAGTAGTGAAAACCTAACTAATATAATCATGTAAGATAGTTATCATATTACTTTTGTTATAAGTAATATACTAGTTTGAGAAGTCATATTTCTCAAACTTGTTTCCCTTAATGTAACTAAAATGATCAATAATATGATTGTTCTTGTATAAGATTAGTTATTAAGCGTAAATGTTTATATATATATATATATATATATATATATATATATTCTTTAGTATGATAAGTATATATATACTTTTATAATTATAACTAATATTATTAGTTAATTAAACAATACTAATTAGTTTGATATACTAAAGAATATATGATGAGAGTGAGTTTTGATTTTTGATAGTATGTATTTTATATTTGAGTTAAAAGTGTAAGTAATAAATCATATAAATAATACTACTAGTTCAAATATAAATGCATTTATCGATTAAATAGTACTTGATTTGATCATTTAGTTTTAAATCAACATATTAATAAATTTAAAACTAAATTTGAATTAATTTAATATGATTAGTATACATAAATTATTTTATACGTGATATGAGTCATGCATGGTAAGAGTAAGTTTTTGAGTCTTTTGACATTTGATAGTATTATTTCATATTTGAATTAAAAGTAATAAACCATGTAAATGATATTATTAGTTTAAATATTAATATATTTTCAATCAAATAATATTTGATTGGATCACCTAATCATAAATAAACTTATTAATAAATTCAAAACTAAATTTGAATCTAATTAATTTATATTTTATATCAAAATAGTAATAGTACATTTAGTTTTTATTATGATACAAATACACACACACACACACACACACATTTGTAATTACTTTTATTTTTAAAATAAAGCATGCACTTTTTATTAACATTATTATTATCATTATATACTTATTTATATGTTATATAATATGTATATATATTATTTACATAAGTATAATAAACAAAACAGACTTAACATAATGGTTAGACAATTGCATTGGTAGGGAGGATATCTTGGGTTCAAACCTTTCTGACAACATTTATTTTGGCAGGATTTATACCCAGGCGCGTGGGGCGGGCTGGGTTGCTATGGGTGGGCTTGGTTGCGGGTTTCGTGGGTTGGGCTGGGCTTTTGGCAGGTTAGGCCGTGACTAGCGTGGGGTTAGGCGGGGACGAGAAATACTTGCAGGAGGGAATTTATCCTGGGGCGGGGTGGGGACGGGGAATACCTGCGGGGTAGGTACACTAGGCGAGACATGCTTGCCTCGCCATGTGTCCCAAAAATTTCAAAAAAAAAAAACCCGCCCAATTCGGGGCGGGGTGAGTCCCCAGTGTAAATTGTCATCCCTATTAAAATCCATTACACAATCATAATAACATGTAATACGTCATAACAGTTAATTTACCACTAGTATGGTTCAACATCACATTTTAATTATTATTTATCATTAGCTTTTAAAGATGTAATAATATATTTAAGGTCTCATAATTTAATTAAACCAATAATTCATTATTATAATTAAATTATGAATTCGCTTTAGACATTAGATTTGAATTCATACTAATCTTAGGAACAAATTTCTTTTACATCTGGAAAACCAAATCAAACTCTCCGAATAATAATATCCACATTTTAAATTAATTAACCATAATTGCAAATTAATTACAATTAAAAATCATGCTTTAAATAATCCATAATTAACTGTAACCGCAAATTAATTACAAAAATTTAAAATAGATAAATGAATGAATTACAAACCATAAAATTAAAATAAATTATTAAATTGAAGAACTAAGATTTAAAATAACAATAAAAGTTTGAAATTAAATTAATTACAAAACTTACTCATTTATGAAAACAAAAAATAAAATAAAAAATAAAATAACATTACAAAATCACACAGGATAACCACTCCTCTCTCTGATAGTTCCGTCTGCTTGGGGATGTATGCCCCCATTGGACGTTCAAGCTTGAAGCTTTTCCCCACTCTCTTGAAATCTCACCGAATATTTTTACATATAGTTGTGGACTACAATTCACAAAAGGAAACACCCAAGCCTCTTTCCTTTTATTAATATAAGCCATAGTTGAGTCTTGATGTCCATGCCCTTTTCTTTCTCACCACACCTGCATTGCTTTAATGATGTCATCACACTTGACTCATGCAAAGCCCACCAACATTTAATCCTTGGTTTCCTTCATCTATATATATCAAATTCCATCAGAGGAACTTCAAGGTTCTCTATTATTTATAAATAGAGAGTCAAATGTCAAAAATGAGCTCCAATAGACTTTTCATTTGACTCTCTATATTTATAAATTACTACAGTAACTCTTCAAAAACGAAGAGTCACTATTTATTCTATATGTAATATTATATTATTTTTGTTTTCTCTACCCTCCCTCCTCGTAGCCTTTTCCGTTCCCTTCGGCTCTAATCTCTTCTGGGTTAAACCTCTTCATGGCATTAAGAGCTTTGATATCGAAGTTGAGCTTGGCTTCGTAGTCTTCGATGCCTTCTTTATAGTAGTAAAAAAATGAACATTTGATTAAAGATCTAAAACCAGGGGCATTTGGGCTTGTTGTTGAACTGACTACGATGATGTTGTGTCCATATCTTCCATTGCGGTCTTGATTCTCAACAACACGAGCTTGGAAGATCAAGGGAGAGCGCTTCGAGAAACCCACATTTGTTGGGGGTTTTGGTTAGATATGACAAAATGAAATTTAGGGATGGAGAGAGAAGTGTTGAGCAGAGAACATGGAATAAGAGAACAAAACAAATAGGTCGGTGTTGGTGACATTGGAAGGTAGGTTCATTGCCTAAGGGAGAGAAATGAATTTTTTTTAATAAGAATAAAATTAATTTGAAGATTATTGTTGGAGTGCAAGCTAGAAACATCACTTCACCTAACTACAGGGCTCGACCCAAATCTAAGAGTCACCAAATCTTCGAGTAACCTACCTTCGAGGCAAACAATACTCAGAACCAACTTATCGATATCATCAACTAGGGTTTGTGCAGTTTGACCGCGTCGTTCACAACAGTAAGTGCATTTATTGCTGTAATAAATGTTGCATTAATTCCAACCAACTTACAGCAGATGAACGATGAAGATCAAAAGTTCTAGTATGGGCAACAGATTTGCGGGATACGAGCAGATCAACCCATCCTCTGCACTTTCGCATTTTAATGGCAGGAAGTCAGTTGTCATGATGAAAAGTCACGTGTACATGCACTCGAACCTTAAATTAATATCTCACATGCACAAAAATACAAAAGTAATCAACTCTCACAAAAAGCGAGGAATTAGAACCCTAAGTGTAAGACCCACAAAATTTTCTAGCTATGTAAGTTCTTCCTTAAATAGTAATAATAATAATATAATAATAATGTCATTACTAACAATAGTTAGAAAGAATATTTTAGATATTATCACGATAAAAATAAGTACTCAATATAGTCATTCAAATAGCATGTGACTAGTAAGTAGCCATTAGAATAGTAACTAGCCGTTATGAATAGTATCTGTTTGAATTGTTATAAATAGGTATGAGTATGAGATTTTATTTATAAGAGAGTATAGAAGTAAGAAGAAGAATAATAAGAGGTTATGGCATCAAGCTCTCAAGTACCGCCATCCGAGAATAGTGTACGAGATGAAGATCGGCGAGCAATACAACTTGAAGTCACAAAGCTATGTTTTGCTGTAGATGAGCTAAATGCTCGTGTCCAATGGCTGCAATATAATGCGACGAGACACAGGGAGAAGTTTGAGGTTATTTGTGCGACAACCACGACAATGTTAGCCGAAGGGTTGTGCAGCTCTACTGCCGAAGCACAACACGTCCTACGCACATACGCTAATACAATTCAAGAAATTTTACGAAGGCCATAGAATATGATATTAATGTTTATGTTTAGGTTTATAATATTTTATGCTATAATGTTATCTTACTTTATTGTTTATTGATTATGCAATTATATTATTTTATCCGCGTTAATATTAAATATGTTATAAAAATAAAATAATTTCTTATACGTCATAAAAAGTTTAGATGCTATATATTATGTCATTTAGTTCCTTAAACCAAATTACTATGGGTAAGTAAGTAATACAAGCCTTAACTTTACCAAAAGTATAAAATATAGGTAAGGCCCAAACATTTGAATGAGGCAGATTCTGGAGGTCCCATTCAAAAATCCATAACTTGAATTATACAGATCCAATTGACATAAGACCAAAGTCCATTTGTTCATTTATGACTTATCTAAAATGTGTAGAAATTTTAGAATTTAATATGAAGCCAATCAATTTCAGAAGTTAAAATACTACATATAGGTTCAGTATGAACGAGTAAACATTTTAATATGACTTTAAAATTCAATAACTTTTGTTACACATATGTAAAAATTATAAAATTGATACCCATTTGTAGATATTTGAGTCAGTAATGCAATACAATTGGTCGTTTGTCAAAAACTATAACATAAAAAACATTATAATTAAATTAGTAGGGAGTACACCAATGTGGACTTTTGATGCCAAAGGAACCTTCTAGGTTAAAAAGTCTTAAAACATTTTTAAAATGGTAGGAGGAGATACCCACGTTTTAATAAGAGATAATAGGAGAAAAATAAAGTATTATATATATTTTAAATAATTTAATTTAATGTCAAAGTCAAATTCATACACCATTTTTCACACTATTACACCTACCACCTTACCTATAAATAGCATGCCTCACTTCCCTTCTCAAGCACTCTTTCCATTCAAATAAGCTACAAAACTCTCTTCCAAATACTCCCCAAAAAGTTCTATTAACACCTCAATAGTCCTCCAAGCCTTCTCTTCTCTCAATCTTCCTCTCACCTGTTGGAAGTTCCAAAAGGTAAATATTTCAAGCATATATTAATCATGTTCATAGAAGGCTAATCCTCCTCATATATATATATATATATATATATATATATGGATGGCCTTGCCCCTCAATATATATGTATATTTATTAAATGATACGTATAAGTGTATATATAGATTATTATTATTCCATGGAAGGCTAAGCCTCCTCATACATATATATATTATGGATGGCATTGCCCCTCAATATATATATATATATATATATATATATATATATATATATATTATTGTATATGTATATGTATATGTATAGATTATTATTATTATCATGAGAAGTTTTTCCACCATAATATACTTATATATGTCTCTCAATATATTATTTATGAATATACTATTATTATTAAAACTAAAATATTAACTTTTAAATTTTGTTTTAAGGTTTATAAACGCGAAAGATAAAAAGATTGTAAGGATCCCCTCTCCCTTTCCTTACCACGATCTCCGACGTGGAAATTCATTTCCTATTTCTTCTCTATATTTCTATCTCAAGATTTCTCCTCATAATATTATTTTAAGAAGAATTAACTTTCTTTGGCACTTCTTGGAAACTTGGTAATCTAATTTATTGAATGATGAATAACCCTTTTACTTATCGGGGCTATTATTGCAAGACCTTTCTTTACGTTGAAATTTACCATTAATGTGGTTGTTTGAAAATTTGTGAAGATATGTTTTATGTTTGGCAATATGTTTATGGGTGGTTCCAGAAAGACCTCCAATGCATTGGGTAAAGAACATCACTGGAGAGTGTTAATCCAGTTGATAACAGCTTATGCAAGACATCTAGGTGGTGAACCTAGATGAGTAGATATTCTTATTCTTCCATGAGTTGATTATTCTCCATATATTATTCCTTACTTTTAACCTTACTGGGCTATTTGAGCTCATTTCCTTTCATGTTTTCTTTCCAACCCCAGGGAACTAGGAGAAAGCAAGGATGCTAGGATAATGATGTCCAGAATGCTTGGAATAAAATCATAAGAAGATTATGCATGTAGTATTTATATGTCATGTAAAACTATAATGGGTTATCAACACCTAGTCTCTAAACGCTAAACCTTAGAGATCTTGTGATGAGTCTTGATGTAATAAATAAACCATCGAATTTATGTTGAGCAATGGATTACTATTCATATAATTGTAATATCTTATTTGTCTAGCGCACCCGGTCTGGAAGTCCAGATTTGGGGGCGTTACACTAAGGAAAATACATATTGAATTCTAACATGCAAAATAGAAAAAAACTTTTAAAGAATCAACTCAAGAGTTCCAACACTAGTAAGAGAAAGTGAGAATATTTCCTAAGTATTGTGCGCGCAAAGAACCAAGAACAAGATTAACCTTTGAAGAATTACTTAACCATCTTGTTCAAAGATCCATCACAACCATCTTGTTAATCTCTGCATTGATTATCCACAATCAACAGAAAATATTCCCAACTTGTGTTTGTAACTATATATCACCTTTCGTTGGAATATTCCTTTATTGTCTAAGGTCTTTCACGTTGAGATTATTAACTTATCTCAGACTTGTCCGTTTATCCATTGTCACCCATATACTCTCGTGTCCTCTTCTCAAACAATATCGAATCATAGTTACTCTTTGTATACATCCTTCGATTATCATTAAGTTTAGCGAAAAGAGTCTATTTATCCTCCCCTCTAGATTTACTTTGGGACCTACACTTATTTCTACATTTTCCATAATTTTCGGCCAATTTTTTGTCACCGGTTTGATTTACATCCAAAATTCACACAATTTTGGGTTTCAAATACCAAATTACAACAACAAACAACATTATAAGGTTTAAAGGAAACATAAACACATTTATGGCGAATTATAATGCCATAAACACGAAATTTCATCAAAATTCTAGCAAGGCACACATCCACACTTTAATTCCTTTAATCAACCGTTTTAATTCGTTCTTTCATAAGAAAATCACACAAACATGTTAGAAATCATGTTCTCAACATGCTTCGACCACTGATTTGGTCAATTAACGTCAAATTTCCATTTTTCCCAAATTCTAAGATTCACCCAAATTCCATGATTTATACCTAAATTATGCACAAATAATCTAATTAAACGTGTTAAAAAGATATAAGCACCTACCTGAAAGCAAATCCACTACTTGGATCGCTCCAAATCACCCAAAATTAGCATATCCGATTTCACCCCTCCTCTCCCACGCACGCTGCCCAAACGGAAAAACATAACTGCATTCTCTCTCTCTCTCTCTCTCTCTCTCTCTCTCCATCTATTTATATTACTGTGGAAATTATAACAAAAAATCCCTAATAATAAATAATTGACTTCTCGGGGTCATGAACTCTAAATTGAACCCGATTATAATCAAAATGCTCGAAATAATGAGCACATTACTAGCCAGCTGTTGTTACATCTAAATGACCACTTAAATGTAAAGTCAACCAATAAAACCCTAAAAAGTCAACAAATGAGTTACTTTGGGTTTTAACCTAGAATCGGGCCCAACTAGTGTAAAAACACTCACAGTGATGGTCATATTGCCATCCAGATAATTACATTCTCATAAAATGACTTTCTCTCAATACTACTCAAAATATGAGTCTTTATAAGCACTTACTTTCACATCACAGTCGTCATACAATATCTAACAACCACAAATACATGAATTAAACATAATTCAAACACTCATAATAACATACAATACCCAAAGGGCCTCAAACCATTTATTATTATTTCAATACCAAAACAAGTTCTAATACTGCTTTTAGCATCACCTATCATTCTCGACAACATCCTCCTTTTTTTCCCATTTTCCTTTACATCATCTCACAGTATGGCTTAGTCAAGCATGGCTTAGTAATGATGCCTGCCATAACCACACACCATCATGCATAGTATAATCCTAAGCCCTTTTATCTAGCATCAGTCTCCCACAAAAATGCCAATATAAAACTCTCATAGCACCTCCAGACACTATCCAAGCTTACCAACTCAAAACATGTCATCTCATATCATATATCATCACTCAAAAAATGCCCATATAATGTTTTATTTCATAGCACTAAATAGTCCAAACTAGGTCAAGCTAGAGAAAATAACCAAAAAATAACCCAAAAGAGAAACTCGTCAACTAAAAATGTAACATTTTAGTCGACCACTTCTAACTTGACCACCCTAGTCAATCAAAAATGGAAACAACATTGGAATTTGAGTTGGTTGATCAAAATGTACCCACTTCACTCGACCATGCTAGGTTGATCACTCCTCAAAAACATCCTGGAAATTGGACTGGTCGATCAAACAACACCCATCCCGCTTGACCCAGCTTCACTTGACCACATATGGTCGACTTAACTTCAAAAACACACTAAAAGCTCACCCAATCGATTAAACAAGTCGACTAAACCACATAGTTCAATCGACTAGGCCCGTCAGTTAACCATGACGATTGCCATCTCGTTTAGTCTATCCTGCATGATGATTTTCCATCCAACACCCCCTAAACTGCAAATTTAAGCCTAAATCTACCCAAGGAATGGGTTCATAACACATCCTAACCACATTAGGCTATAAAATAACTACAAAATAACCTAAAAAGCAAGGTTCTAACTCAAATTCAGATTTTTCTCCTAGGCTTCATGCAAATTTTACAATTTCTACTTAATCATGCATCTATAATGTAATGACCCGTGTTTTACGGTATGTACGAAGTTAACCACAGATGCCTTGTGAGTGGAAATTGTTGGGTTGTAGGGAGTTTCCTTCCTACACACTTTAGCTAAAACACCTTGGATGTTGGTGTACAAGTTTGAGGCAAGAGATGGGCCCAAGAGGGGACTTTTGGGAGGTGCACGTGATAATGCACGCCAATTGGGGATATGGCGTGCAAGGGAATTTCGGTTTGCCTGTCTTCTACATGATGCAAGGAAGCTTGGGGTAGAATTTCAGGGTATTTGGACCTGCACGCCAATTGGGGATATGGCGTGCAGCCATATTTTTGTACCGTCACCTTGGTTTTGTTATTCTAATTATCTTTTCCCAAAGGACCATGTTGGAATTATGGATATTTTGTCGTGTGTGGATGCGGAAAGGTTGTAGCTTGTGCAATCAAAAATACGTCGTTTTGATGCTGGGATTCACTTAATCAAAACTACGTCGTTTTGATGTTGTGATGCTTATATAAAGAGGTACAGGTTTCCTTGTTTTAGGTTTAGGGTTTCCTTCTGTTAGCCACCGCAACCACACAGAGAGAGAGAGAGAGAGAGAGAGAGAGAGAGAGAGAGAGAGAGAGGGGGGTGGAGATTCTGATCGCTGCCGTGGTGGTTCGTGTGGGTGGACAACGTCTAGCGTGGAAGCAAGAGCAGGAGGACGTTTTCAAGGTAGGAGTTTTGTTCTTCCTTGTACTTATCCCAGGATTATGGCCTTGTAGTCGGTTTTGTAATCTGGATATATATATTATATGTAAATCCATATAGCTGTGATCTCCTATATGGATGTTGGCCTTTAGTGGCGTGTATGTGGTTGAAATTAGGCTTGTGTGGCACTGCACATTAGGTGTTTGATATTATGCCTGTGAGGCCATACATATTATGTGATTGATGTTATGCTAGTGTGGTTATGCCTGAAAAGTGTTTGATGTAATGTATGTGAGGATATGTATGCTAAGTGTTTGATGATTATACCAGTGTGGATATGTATGTTAAGTGTTTGTTGTTATGCCTGAATAACTGAGATATATGTTAAGTGTTTGTTGTTATGTCTGTGGAGCCTAAGAAGCCTGAGAGGCTGAGGCAATGTCTGTGGAGCCTAAGAAGCCTGAGAGGCTGAGGCAATGCTTGTGTACCTGTGGAGCCTGAGAGGCTGAGTTAATGTCGTGAGATCGACCGTGGAGCCCGAGAGGTCGAGTTCTTGTCGGGTACTGACTGAGGAGTTTCTGTGGCAATGGTTGTGCTTATTTTGTGGCTTATTGTGTATAGTATTGATTATGACCTGTCTAGAATATAATTGCCACGACACCGCACTTGAGCACTTCTTCATATAAATGGTAGGAGCATGGGATGGGTTGGGGACACATGATCCCTACTGAGCTGTGGTTACTCACCCCTCCTGCTGTGGTGTGTTTTCTTGCAGGAACCTATAGGCGTTAGGTGGGAACACCAAGGTGGAAGAGTTCTGTATTATGGCTTTGTTTTATGTTATTTGTGTTATGTAATTTCGTTGAGGCCTTGTGTCACGGACCGAGGCTTATCCTAGCACACTTAGGCTATTTTGGGGTATTTCTCCCTTGTAAAGTGTTGTACTTAGCTTATAGAGTAAGTTGTAGAAATTTTAGATTTTGATCATATATGATGTCTCCTGGTGACATAGCCAGAAAAGTGTTAACATCTATATGTAGGGGAGTGATGTTGTAAAGCTTTCAAGCAATCAATACAATCGTTTGTTGCCTTCGTTTAAATCGATCTTCTGCTAAGCGCTTCCCTACACAATTGCTTTACAACGGATCGATGGATTCCGATCCAAATGCGACGAGTTAGGCTGACCTAGCGTTCCTTCGTACAGGTGGGAACTAGGTGCCGCACGGGTTAAGCTGCTATAAAGGCTGACCCCGTGACAAGTGGTATCAGAGCCAAGTTGGTGCTAAAGTTCGGTGGAACAATCAAAACTTCGAGATGGTGTAAAAATGACAAATGGAGGATCTGTTGTCATTAGTGGTGGCGACCACGAAGGCCACGACAAGGAGCACCATGCTAAGGAACGGAGGAGAGACAAGTCCGTTTCGAGGGAAACATGTCTGCTAGAGAGTCGGCTAGCCAAATTGGAGTTGGCGTTAGCCGAACAGATGGAGGTGGTCGAGGAGCACACTGAAAGCATCGAAAAGCTGGACCCAGAGGGTGAGGAAAGCTTTGGGAGGATGCAAGGACTTCTCAACTCCGTCATGGATGACATGAACTCTCGATTCGAGGGCTTGAAGGGTTCTCTCATGTCCCAAATCTTGGCGATGCAAGAGGAAATCAAAGAGATCAAGGCGGATTGGTCTCTATGCAAGATGACAGTCACCCAAGGTGGAGTTGGCGGCCATTCCAGCTCCAAAATCGACGTGTCAAAGCCTAAGATCTATGTTGGGTCAAGGAATGCGAGGGAGTTAGACAACTTCCTCTGGACCATGGAGCAGTACTTCGATGCCTTGAACATCATCGACGAGGCAAAGAAGGTGAAGACCGCTCCGCTATACTTAGTCGATTCGGCTATGGTGTGGTGGAGGCGACGATATGCCGACAAGGAGAGCGGCCTATGTATTATTGACAATTGGGCGGATTTCAAGCGGGAGATCAAGGCCCAATTCTATCCCCAGAACGCGGAGGACGAGTCCCGGGCGAAACTTCGGCGCCTTACCCACAAAGGCACGGTGCGGGAGTACGTCCGTGAATTTTCCGAGCTAATATTGGAGATCCCGGATATGTCCGCGAAGGATTCACTATTTTCCTTCATGGACAGATTGCAACAATGGGCGAAATTGGAGCTGCAGCGGAGAAATGTGCAGGACCTGGCGTCGACCATGGCGGTGGCCGAATCACTCATCGAATACAAGAAGCCGGAGAAAACCACCAGTTCTTCATCGACTTCTAAGGCGAACAGGTTCCACAAGGAGAAACGTGGGGGAGACAATCAGAGTGAAGGAAAAGGGAGACCCTTCCAACCGTCTAAGGACTTTCGCCCAAAACACTTTGCGAATGATTCCAAGGACGGGGAGAAGCCAAGGATCTCTTGTTTCCTTTTTGAAGGCCCTCACAAGGCGTTCGAGTGCCCGAAGCGCTCCAAGCTCTCCGCGATGATCAACGAAGACGAAGAGAGGAATGCGAGGGATCCACGACTTGGTTCCTTGCAACTCCTCAATGCAATCAAGGCGGAGGTGGAGGTGCCACCATCCGGACGATAGAAGGGGCGCATGTACGTGCTCGCTAAGGCCAACAACCTTGAAACTAAGGCCTTGGTGGACACGGGTGCGACCAACAACTTCATCAAGGTGGAAGAAGCTCGTAGACTGGGGATAATCTACAAAGAAGAGAAGGGCTGGCTGAAGGCGGTGAACTCCAGTGCCAGTCCCATCCATGGCGTGGCTCGAGGTGTCGAGCTAAGTATTGGCGAATGGAGAGGCAAGGTGAATCTCTCCGTGGTGTCGATGGACGACTATCCCATGGTGTTGGGGATGGAGTTCGTTGACCAGGTGCGGGCAATTCCAATTCCTAGCACCAACATAATGTGCATCATGGACGAGGGGAAGACGTGCATGGTGAAAGTAATGAGGGAGGAGGAACTCAAGGCGAGGTCTCTTTCGGCGCTCCAACCGTCTAAAGGAGTTAGGCGACAGGAGCCAACCTTCATTGCCATGGTGAAGGAAGAATGCCCAAGTCTTGGGGAGGAGCCCCCAACCGAAGTGAGGACGGTCCTTAAAGAGTTTGGGGACGTTATGCCACCTGAACTCCCCAAACAACTTCCACCGAAGCGGGAGGTGGACCATAAGATCGAGCTAGAGGCCGGTGCAAGGCCTACTGCTGCAGTGTCTTATCGGATGGCACCACCGGAGTTGGAGGAACTTCGGAAACAATTGAAGGACTTGTTGGATGCCGGGTTCATTCGGCCATCCAAAGCGCTATTTGGAGCACCGGTGTTGTTCCAAAAGAAGCACGACGGGTCGATGCGGCTATGCATTGACTATAGGGCGCTAAACAAAATTACAGTGAAGAACAGCTACCCCATCCCACTCATATTCGACCTGTTTGATCAACTTGGTGCTGCGAGATGGTTCTTAAAGCTAGACTTGCGGTCGGGATATTGGCAAGTGTGGATAGCCGAAGGTGATGAGGCAAAGACGGCGTGCGTCACAAGATATGGCTCTTACGAGTTCTTAGTGATGCCCTTTGGCCTCACAAACGCCCCTGCCACATTTTGTACGTTGATGAACCGGATCTTCTAACCATACTTGGATAGATTCGTCATGGTGCACCTTGATGACATTGTCGTCTACAGCAAAACCTTGGAGGAGCACAAGGTACACTTACGGCGGGTTTTCCAAATCTTAAGGGAGAACCAACTCTTTGTAAAGAAGGAGAAATGTGACTTTGCGAAGAAGGAGGTGCCCTTCTTGGGTCACATCATTGGCAGCGGCAAACTAAAGATGGATAACAAGAAAGTGTTAGCCATCAAGGAATGGGAGACGCCCAAGAAAGTCCCTGAGATACGTTCATTCCTTGGCTTGGTTAACTACTATAGAAGATTCATCTGCGGCTATTCCCACATTGCCGCACCGTTGACGGAATTATTAAAGAAGAACAAGACTTGGGTGTGGGATGATGCTTGCCGAGAGGCATTCGAGAAGTTGAAGCAAGCCGTGACAAACGGACCGGTGATGGCACTGCCGGACCATACAAAGCCTTATGAAGTTCACATGGATGCTTTAGACTTTGCACTAAGTCGGAAGGCGGAACTCGCAGCCATTAGCCAACCACAATTCCCCCTGGTGGACAAACTAAAGGAAGGAATGGAGCACGACCCATTAGCCAAGTCCTTGGTGGAATGCGTCAAAGCTGGGAAGACGCGGCGATTTTGGCTAAGGGATAACTTGCTCTATACTCGAGGGGAACGAGTGTACATTCCTAAATGGGGAAGTTTGAGGAGAGACATCCTCAAAGAATGTCACGACTCGCGGTGGGCTGGCCATCCCGGAGTCGATCGTACCTTGGCGTTGGTGGAAAGGAGCTACTACTGGCCTCAACTTTACGAGGACGTCCAAGTGTACGTGAGAACTTGTTTTGTGTGCCAACAAGACAAAATAGAGAATCGGCAATCGGCGGGACTGCTAGAACCGTTGCCTACTCCGGAAAGACCTTGGGAAAGTGTTTCGATGGACTTCATTGTTTGTCTCCCAAGATCCGAAGGATGCGGTACGATCATTGTGGTGGTCGACCAATTCTCTAAGTATGGAGTTTTCATTCCAGCTCTGAAGGACTGCACGGCAGACGACACGGCCCGACTATTCTTCAAGTATGTGGTGAAGTACTGGGGCATTCCAAAGACAATCGTGAGTGATCGGGACTCACGATTCAATGGGCGGTTTTGGACCGAGCTGTTCCGGATAATGGGTTCAGACTTAAACTTTTCAACAAGTTTTCACCCACAAACAGACGGCCAAACTGAACGTGTCAATGAATTACTAGAGCTGTATCTGAGGCACTACGTAAGTGCCAATCAAAGAGATTGGGCCAAGTTGCTGGACATAGCCCAATTCTCATATAACTTGCAGAAGAGTGAGTCCACGAATGAGAGCCCATTCGAACTCGCAACTGGGCAGCAACCATTGACGCCCACTTCCATCACTCGGGGGTATACTGGAAAGAGCCCCGCAGCGTTCAAGTTTGCAAAAGGATGACATGAACAGACGGATCTGGCCAGGGCATACTTGCACAAAGCGGCGAAGAAGATGAAGAAGTGGGCGGATCAACAAAGGAGGCCCTTGGAATTTCAGGAAGGAGACATGGTGATGCTCAAACTCCTTCCGCGCCAAACCAAAGCACTCAGACAATTGCATAAGGGTTTGGTGCGCCGATATGAGGGGCCTTTCAAAGTACTTAAGAGAGTTGGGAAGGTCTCATACAAACTGGACCTCCCGACTAGCTTACAAAGGCATCCGGTGTTCCACGTTAGTTTGCTCAAGCCTTACCACGAAAACTTGGAAGATACGGGCGGACAACGGGCGGTGCGGACACCAACAGCATCAACAGGCAAGACCTACGACAAAGAGATAGAGAAAATCCATTCTCGTAGAGTCGTGCCAAGAAGAGGCGTAGACCCAAGCCGAGTGGAGTACTACGTCCGATGGAAGAACAAGCCGGTTGAAGAGGCAAGCTGGGAGAAGGAAGAGGATCTGGGGCAATTCTCCAAGGAGATTGAAGAGTACCGTGAAGGATTCGAACGCTACATCCGGCAGTTTGACAAGCTCGAGGAAGCCGAAGACGCAACGAGGACGCTGCGAAATCGGGTGGGGGAGAATGTCACGGACCGAGGCTTATCCTAGCACACTTAGGTTATTTTGGGGTATTTCCCCCTTGTAAAGTGTTGTACTTAGCTTATAGAGTAAGTTGTAGAAATTTTAGATTTCGATCATATATGATGTCTCCTGGTGACAGCCAGAAAAGTGTTAACATCTATATGTAGGGGAGTGATGTTGTAAAACTTTCAAGCAATCAATACAATCGTTTGTTGCCTTCGTTTAAATCGATCTTCCGCTAAGCGCTTCCCTACACAATTGCTTTACAACAGATCGATGGGTTCCGATCCAAATGCGACGAGTTAGGCTGACCTAGCGTTCCTTCGTACGAGTGGGAACTAGGTGCCGCACAGGTTAAGCTGCTATAAAGGCTGACCCCGTGACACTTGTAACCCAGCGGGGAGATATTGTAATGAAGTTTGAAACATAATAAAGGCATGTGGTTTGAATTTAATAATTCTGTGATTTGGTCTCTAAAAAGAAAATGTGAAGTGTATGTTGTATTCTACCCCTTTACCCAAACCCGGGTAAAGGGAGGGTCACGTTCCGGTCTCCTCGGGTTGGAGATCCGGGGCGTGACATATAATCCAATAGAATGGTATATAATCAAAGAAATACCTACCTAAAATGATTCTCGTAGATCGGATAAGCTTAAAATGCCCAAATTGCCAAGGCTCCAAGCTTCCCAAGCTCTTTAATGCACGAACAAGAAAATATAACGTAAAAGTTCTCTTTCTTTTCCTTATATTTATATTTATGCATTTTCTTTAATTAATAATTTTTAAAACTACAATAATTAGCCTCTTGGGGCCTGAACTCCAAATCAAACCCGATTACTATCAAAACACTCATATCAACAGCCACATTACCATTTAGATGTTTTCATCATCATACAATGGTTGTCTCACAAGGTCACCCAAATATGAGTCCTTACAATTATAGGTAGATCCATCCATCCATATGGAGCATCTTTAGTACTCGTAATAGGTGGTGGTCAATCCAACCCCAACATGAGCCTAGGAGAGTTGTCGCAGTGGTATGTTATCCAAAGGTTAATGTCATCTGTCATGCCTCTTTAAATTGGCAGATATTGTCGTTAGAGACACACTAGTGTCGTCATTGTCATTCTTGTGAGTTGCAACTATATCCAGGGAATTGGCTGAACTCTATAGTTTTAGGACCAAAGAAAATATGAAGGAGGTGAAGGTAGTATATGATGGGGTTGAATATTTGAAAAAGGAGGAGGCCAACACTGTTGATTGAGAAAGGAAGGAGAAAAAATATTTGATAAATTGTATAATACTTTTAACTACTTTTAACTATATTTATGTCTTTTTTTCACTAACAAAAATAAATAGTACTTTTCCAAAAATGCCAAAAATATTAGGTATCAATTTATATATGAAAATGTATATGTACAAGCTTTTGCAGTCGTCCCTGATGTGGTGTCATGCGACTAAGTACAATACCGCTATTGTAGCACAAGCTTTAATTATGTGACATCATATTGGCGATGTCTGTGCAGGACTTGTGCAATGGGACTTGTACCTAGCATTAGTCTATCAATATGTAATGTTGGATCCGTATTCAATGAATCATATTAGACTTTTCATATTTTATTTGATATGAAACTAAAATTATATATGTAATGTTAATTTACAATATGCATTCATTTCACATCATCAAGCAATTATAGTTTTTGAAAATAATTGTAAAATTCATATTTAAATTTAATCCATAATTATTTAAAAGTGTTTAAAAGTGAAAGCTAAGTGTTTCACAAATAAATTATAAGTTAAATATTTTTAAATAGATTTCTACTTTTACTTATCACATAATAAAGTGCCCAAATCAAATATTTATAAATACAAAACTTTTATCTCCAACCAAGAAATTCTTGTATTATTTTAACTCTTTGGTTGGGTTGAAGTTACTTTTATTATATAAGATTAAGATAGATACGTTGCTACTTACTAATTACAACATTCATCAAAATTAATTTTCAGATACCTTTCCTAAACCACAAGCACTAGTGGGTTTTGATAAGGCTTGTTTTCAATTAACATGTTAATGCTCTGTCACGCCCCAAAATTCTGTAAACAACAAAACTAAGAATGTGACTACCCCACGCCCACTACAAGGGTCGAGGGGATTGGTGACTAACCTAATCCTGTACTACTCCACAACAGGGGTAGAGTGGTACTTACCGATGATTCAATAAAATATTAAAACAAGGAAACACGTATAATAGTGCAGTTAACATTACTAAAATCAATTAACATCCATGATAAAGCATAACAAAGTTAACCAATCAGGGTTATACAACTGTCACGGACCCATGTCCGAAAAATAAAATAATAAAGTAATAAACAGTCCATAGAATATCCTACACAAAGATGTCACGACCTGCCCCGCTATGGCTCCAACAGTTACTCCCTACAACCTGTAGAAAAAGAAATAAAGTAGGGTTGAGCATAAATGCCCAGTAGGTGATATCCATCTCCACACTACCCAATAACATGAAATCCTAAGTCTACATGATCGGTGTATGATTGTGCTAGTATAGTGTCTTATTCTATCACAGAAGCTTACAATGAATCACAAAATATAACGTCACACACAATTACAGTTCATCCATAAGATCCCCGCTACCAACTCCAAGAATCTTAACTACTAATAGACAGCCATATGTGGGACCTGTGGTGTCCCTAATGACAACCTGCCACATATGGGACCTGGGTTATTAGCCATATAGGGGACCTGCGGCCTCTTGCCAGCCCTATATGGGATCCACAGCTAACCCAACAAACTCCCCCACCAATTCCACACATATAATAAATAAACAGAATATTCCAACAGTCAAAATTTAATACAACAACCTTATAAAATATTTAATTCACCAATCCAACACTAACCCCCCCCCCCCCCCCCCCCCCCACACACACACACACACACACATATCCATATATACATACATATTAAAATCCTCATCAAAAATCCAATACTTTAAACGTCAATTTAAAAGTATTAAGCTACAGGTAACATTTTAATGTCAAATTACCATATTGAACTACAAACAAAATTTATATTATTAAAGTACACTAATACGCCCAAACAATGTTTATATGATTAAACCCAACAGAATCTATATCATTAAATTAATATCAAAACTCTAACGATATTAACATATATATATATATATACATTATATATATATATACTAACATATTTATTCATTTATTTATTTATTCTTCACACATACATAAATATATAAATATATTTATATTTATGCAAAACCCACCTGCTAGGGTTGGTGCACATGCGGGGGCGGCGGCATCAGATGCGCCCCCTCTTCTTCTCCACGCCAGCGCGCAGGCACGTTGGTTACACGGCGGCGGCACGAACGCCGCTACCCGCTTCCTCCCCTCTGTGCAGAATGCACGCGACACGCCAGACTCGCGAGCCGTGCAAGGCCGATTCCACGGGGACGGCACTGAAGCCGCTGCCCCCTCCCTTCCAACACCAACGTGCCGGACACGCGTGGTCTCGACGGCACGGCCATGACGCCTTGAACCGCCACCCCTGATGCCTCCTGATGGCACGGCCACGACACCACCTGAAGCCGATACCCTTTGACGCCTCCCTTCCAACGGTACGACTACGGCGCCCTTGAAGCCGACGCAACCACGAACAAGATACCAGATTCGTCGAGTATATCAAAATAATTATATATAAATACATATGTATATGTCTATTTAGACCTATAAAGATTTAACACATATCGATTCTAGCAATCTATGTTCATACAATAGGATAATAAATAATCAAAAATCACCTACCTGGATTTGGTTTGGAATGATTGATTGAACAGTCTGCTTCAAACCCTTCCTGCTTCTCTCTCACCAGGCTTCGCGCAGACACACAACGCACGTAGGGTTTCTACCCTAGTTTATCTTATTTATATTACCTTTATAATAATAATAATAACTTATTAATAATAATTTCAATCCAATAATAATAAATATAATGATAGTAATACTAATAATAATACTAATAATAACAATTCATTATAAAATTAATCCCAAGTATTAAGATTACATTAATCATACTAACATTATTATAATAATAACCCCAAACACATATAATCATATTAATAATATGAATATTAATAACAGAATATATATATATATTTATAATTATTCTAATATCCATATTTACATCAAATAATGAACTCATATCCACATTAATAATAATAATTCCCCCAAAAAGTCAAGGCTAAGGCCACGCTGTTGAATAGATATTTCCAAACTCTATTTGAGCCTAACTTCCAATTTCACATAGGTGCGATTCTTTACAGCTCTATGATTCTTAAATGTTTTATTAGGCAAATCATACAATATAAATGAACAGAGTGCAGAATGTTGAAAATAGATAAAACAAAAATATATGTGATTTTACAATGTGGATCACTCTTACACTCTCTTTCTCTTTTCTTTTTCAACAAGTTATGCATGTACAAGATGTCTACACACAAGAGAAGGTGCATCTACACTAAGTGGATTCATTAATTAGTGTTAGGACAAATGAAAATGAACTATCAAAAGGTTGGAGCAAGCACTTAATCAGATAGGAAGAACGAAAGAATACAAGGACTCACTACCATAACCTAAGGCTTATACCAACAAGTCGTTTGAATAAAATAGAGGGAGAATGTTGGATTTGGATTTGATTAAAACCCGCATGTGAAGATGATCAGATCAAATAGGGGGAGGAGTAGCCAACATATGAAGATCAAAAGGGAAAATGTTTAAACCTGAACAAATAGAAGACTTTCCAGAAAATGAGTAAAACAGTTAGAGAAAGATTAGGACTGGCATAATGATCTTCAAACTAAAAGACTTTTCGAACAAATATGCAATCATTAAACTAACGACAAATAAATCATAATGAACTCCTATGATGACGTCATGTCATGTTATTTTGATCTTTAAAATATGCGAGCGAAATGGTGTATTTCATCATGCATTAATAGGTTTGACAAAAATCAATGGAAGTTAACTCGGATTGTAAAGCTCTGATGGTCATGGTTACGGGCTCTCAGTTTTGGTCACACACATTGTCTCTGACATGATCTTCAGACTCACCCTTCGGTCTTGAGCACTTGCTTTATCTTTCGGACTTATTTTTAGACTAGCTTGTTAAAGTACACTCAACTTACTATTCGAGTAACCTTTACTGGCATGATCGATTGGCATTAGTTATTGATGTCTTTCGAGCACTTTGTCTGACAAGCCATTCAAGCTCTGCTCTCTGACAAAACATTCAGGATACTCTTTAGTCTTTAACTATGACTATGTGCTCAAACTTGATTAATTGACATTGTCTTTGGTTTATTAATACCTGAAAATTTCTTCGAGCATTCAATTTGTCAATGCTTTTTGATTTTATCATTGGTTTTTTTTACTTCTTTTCAATTAGACATACAACTTAACCTTATACTATAGTCTGAAAGTGTAAGTCCGAAACTCACAAGACGTAAGCCCGATATTGAAACTTGTCCGAGAAAGTCTAATTATTATCAAATTTTGTCAAGGTCAAAAATTGAACTTGTACTCAGGGAACAAACAAATCAAGAAATACTTTTAATGATAGAATCACAATCCAAGTTGGTTTTGATATTTTATTAAATTTTATTTCAAAGTCCATTTTGTCCCTGAGAGCAAGAATATTAGGGTATGTTTGGTTACCGAATTTGTTTTCTGTTTTCTGTACTTAAAGTACATAAAACACACCCTTTTACATGTTTGGCAGCTTTTTTTTTTTTTTTGTTTTGAAAACATTTGGTTTTCAAATTCACATAAACGAAAACATCTTTTAGATGTTTTCCAATTGTTGTTTTTGATTTCCATTATTTTCCGGTGACCCGCCGCTGTATCACTGTGCAACGCCGCCCACCCACCCCCTGCGCCACAGCCCCTTGCGCGCGAAGCCTCCCCTCCCCGCGCGACGCCCTCTGCGAGCGACCTCCCTCGGCCCCTGGCACGACGCCCGCCCGGCGCCCAATCTGATGACCCCAGCCCGCTGCGCACGACGCCCGCCGCGCACGCCCGATCCGACGACCCAACCCGCTGCGTGCGACACCGCCCGGCGACGCCCAATCCGACGACCCCAGCCCGCTGCGCGCGACGCCCGATCTGACGACCCAGCCCGCTGCGCCACAGCCCGCCCAGCACGACGCCCGATCTGACGACCCCAGCCCGCTGCACGCGACGTCCGTCCGATCTGCGTGCGACACCCGAAATTAGATTGGGCTACCGAAATTAGATTACAGTTCAAAGTGGGGACAAAGAGCACGTTATCTAAACGATTTTTGTCATTCAAGAAAATGGTCCACGTTTGTTGTGCCTTAACATGTCTCCCATCAGGTAACCCGACGGCATAGTCTGTCAGTCTTCTGACCTCACGTAAGGAGGTAAGATCACAAGTCATATGCTGTGAAGCACCAGTATCAATTATCCAAGAAAGAGTAGTGCGAGTAGCATCCTTACCAGACAAGCGCTCTGCTGCACCAGTGGATTTGGACGACTGCATCAAAGTCAGAAGCGTGCTCCACTGTTCTTTACTAAACCCGCTTCCGGCAGCTACGTCATCAATGTCTTCAGACGTGGATGGCGCCGTAGGAAACTAATGCGCAACATGTGCACGTGGAACCACCCCACGTCCACGTCCTCGCCCAGCATTACCGCGTCCTGTGTGTCCACGACCACCTTCACGATTGTCAGACCAGGTCGATCACCCCACCAATCAGGGTACCCAATGGCTTGGAAGCAGTGTTGTTCATCATGCCCTCGACGATGACAGAGAGAGCAAGTTAAAGATTGCTTTCCGTCATTATTTATCCGGCGTCCACTGACGGTGTTCTGGACTGCTAGGGCCATAACTTCCCTTCCGACTTTGGTGGTACGTGTGATTTGCCTCACACGCTCCTCTTGCACCGCCATGGCATATGCCCGATTAAGAGTGGGAAGTGGATCGGTGCTAAGAATATTCGATCTTACCGTCCCAAAGACATCATCATCAAGGCCCATCAGAAATTGATGCACCTTGCTCTCCTCGTGTTTTTTCTCAAACGCAATATTAAGCTTGCATGTGCAACCACCACATTGACATGTGGGCTGCTGATCATAGTTGGCAAGTTCCTCCCAAACTTGCTTCAACTTTCCATAGTACGTTACGATGGGAAGATCTTTCTGACGACAATTGGCCAATTCTGCATGTAGTTGTTGTATGCGTGGGCCATTGCCAACGGAAAATCTGTCCTTGATATCGTCCCAAAGGTCTTTCGCCATTTCCATATATGTAATGGTGGAGCGCAATGTTGGTTCGATGGTATTGAGAATCCAAGACACCAACATTGAATTCACAGTCCACCATTCTTCGAGTTCTGCCGACTCCACAGCAGGCTGCGGTATGGTTCCCGCAATGAACCCATATTTCTTCTTTGCACGCAATGAAGTACGCATTGCTCGCGCCCATTCTTCATAATTATCGCCCTTCAACTGGACTTGGGTGATTATATTCCCAGGATTATCATTGGGATTCAAACTATAAGGAGAGACAGCCAAATTCTGTATGTAAAAACTCACGCTCTGATACCATGTAAAAACTCACGCTCAAATTTTGTATGTTCATTCCTTGAGCCAACAACCAGCTTATAATGTACACGAAATTGCCTAAATGGGGCAACACAATAATCACATTAATACACATACCAAAGAAATAACAAAATATACAAGGAAAATTCCATAGAAAGAAAGAGGAGCTGGCGCCACTGGAGCTGGAGCCGCTGATGCCGCTGGTCCGTGCGCAATACCCAATCTGCTTGTATCCAGTGAACGAAAAACAAAAACACAAAACAACGACCAAACACAAAAACGAGTTTTGGGTGACAGATTTTGAGTATAGCAGAATACACGTTTTCGGAAACTGAAAACCAAAACACGCAACCAAACATACTCTTATTATTATTTTTCCTCATTTTGAATCACAATGAAATCCTAAAATTTAAAATTAAGAAAGTCTAATCATGGGTATAAACGAACAATTGACACGAGATGTTAAATAATTACGAACGGTCACAAGCTAGAGTTTCCTATTTCGTCATAAAGTTATCCACAATGATGTTGCGTCCGAAATTTTGTTTACGGAGACGAAGCACGAAACGAATGCCCGAGGCCTAACCACGCCTTCCTTGCTTTGCCGAAACCGTTTACTTCTCCTCCTACAGATGCTCCACATTTCAGGCATTGACGAACTGCATCCAAGCCCATCTCTATATTTGTCTCTATCGGCACTTTTCACACACACTGCTATAATCCCTCCTGCAAATTAAAATTAAAAGCAAACAAATCTCAACCCTCCCCTTTTCCAATTTCCATGGGTATACTTCTGCAACATATTTCCAGCCTTCTCATCACCCACCTTCATGTCGTGATCATAGCACTTGCAGCCATGATCATCCTATATATTTTAGACAAGAGAAAGACCAGAGTCTACTTGCTCGACTTCAGTTGTTACCGTGCACCGGATTTCTGTAGGGTGCCCATACCCATGCTGACAGAGCACATCTTTCTTGACGACCGATTTGACCGCGACAGCGCCACTTTCCAAATGAGAATCCTTGAAAATTCAGGATTCAGCAACCAGACCTGCGCTCCTCCTTCTCTCTTCCAAGTACCCATCAGAAAATCACTAGAGAATGCAAAAGACGAGGCCCTGACAGTAATTTTCGCTGTGGTTGCTGACTTGTTGGAGAAAAAAAACATAAACCCAAAAGACATAGATATATTGATCTGTAATTGCTGCGTGTTCTTCCCTACACCTTCCCTTGCTGCAAGGATAGTTAGCAAGTTTGGAATGAAGAGCAACATCATGAGCTTCAATCTTTCCGGGATGGGTTGCAGTGCGGGTATTATAGCTATTGGACTGGCTAGAGACCTGTTGAGGGTTCATCGGGGATCCTTATCCCTTGTCGTGAGCGTTGAGGTCCTGAACCTGAATTGGTACACGGGCAAGGTGCGATCCATGTTGCTGCCGCAATGTCTGTTCCGGATGGGGGGTGCGGCCATACTAATGTCTAGCCAGGATGAAGACAGGAAGGTGGCCAAGTACGAACTACAACACGTCGTGCGAACGACTACCGCTCAGGATGATCAATCTTATGCCTGTATCTATCAGGACCTGGACTCGGAAGATAAAACTGGTATATCAATATCAAAGGACATTATAAAAGTAGCGGGAGAAGCTCTCAAAGCAAACGTAACTTCCATGGGACCGCTAGTCTTGCCACTCACGGAGCAGTTTCGATATGGCCTCTATTTGATTGGCCAAAAGTTGCGGATTTCAGGCAGGGGAAAAATCTACGTACCTGATTTCAAAAAAGCTTTTGAGCATTTTTGCATACATGCTGGAGGGAAAGCCATTGTGGAAGCAATTCAAAGAAATTTGAGGCTAACTGGAGAAGATGTGGAGGCCTCTAAGATGACTTTATATAGGTTTGGAAACACTTCGTCTTCTTCTATCTGGTATGAGCTTTCCTATATAGAAGCCAAAAGGAGGATTAGGAGGGGAGACAGGGTTTGGCAAGTTGCCTTTGGGAGTGGGTTCAAGTGCAGTAGTTCAGTATGGAAATGTATTAACAACTGGGAGCCCGGAATGGCCACTGCATGGGAAGACATCATCAATTCCTACCCAGTAGATGCACATTCATAAACACTGAAGATTAATAGACAAAGGGTGTGATTTTTTTTAGAAAAAAATTAATGCGCATTGGATTGCAAAATGTATTTATTTTATTTTATTTTGAGTCTAACAGTTTAAACGGGGTATATGTAAACTAGTGACTGAGTTGAGTTTGAACTCGTGGCTGCTGCTCACTAAATTTTAGAAAGACCTTGAAATATTATGCATTCAGATTCAGTTAATAAACCAGCTAATAATTATGCAGCCACACCGTTTGATGTCAATTTAATAGTATTCTACAAGTATCGCATCGCATCCTTAGTTCAGATCAGCATAGCAAAAACACATAAACATGAATGCTGATCCACAGATAAGCACCATATACTAATTCTTAATTTTGCACTATAGTTATATGTTGCATGAACACGTAATATGAGAAACGACACCGTATGATGATTGTTCAAAATTAATATTGATATTTCAATACATTCTCAATACGTTAATTAATATATATATATTTAATAAATAAAATATAAAAAAACTTATAAGGAAATGTGTATTTATTAATTAAAATTATAAATAAATATTATATTCTTAGGTTTCAATAACCACACGTAAAATCAAGAATATATATTTATAGCAATTGTTTTGTATTTTATATTTAAATGTGTTCTCTCCTCCAACCAACACGCACAACCCCCCCCCCCAGGCAGACCAGAGATGGAGGGGTGAGAGTACGGAGGAATGAGAGAAAATATAATGAGAGAAAATATAGGTAATGAACCTATATTCTTTAATTAAAAAGTCAAGGACCATGTGAAGAGTGTTTGAATATAAACTTTTAATCTTATTTTTTACATGTAGGTAATAAAGACTACTTGGAGTTGCTATTAAAAAATTAATATTTAACTGATCATCATGATAACACAGTAGTCATGCAATTATACTATATGGCGAATTGCATACATTTATGACAATAATAAAATACAAACCACAGTTTAAGCCCTCAGACTTAAGTGAATCACTGTGACTGACATTAAATGTGGAAAATTAATGTAACATTTTTAAAATGTCAAGGACCGAGTGTTTGAATATAAACTTTTAATCGTATTTTTTACATGTAGGTAATAAAGACTACTTGGAGTTGCTATTAAAAAATTAATATTTAACTGATCATAATGATAACACAGTAGTCATGCAATTACACTATATGGCGAATTGCATACATTTATGACAATAATAAAATACAAACCACGTGATCGTAAGCCCCGTTCAGTTTAAGTTTAGACTTAGGTGAATCACTGTGACTGACATGGCCAAGTACCCACCGGCGAGGAATCAGGGCTCCGCACTCGTCTCAGCCCGTTAAAAGACACCTCGGCTCGTGGGCTTCAACTTTTGAAGATCGCATCTCTGCGATAGGTGGCCCGGGGACTTTCCTGAGTCTGAGCTATGCTCATGACCCTTTCACTTCGTCACGTGGAATGTGTCAATTTCGTAGGATCTTACCATTTATAAGAAAAGAAAAGTTTACTCAGTTGTCGATGTGGGACTGACTAAGTTTGGCTACCCTAATAAGTACTAAGTTTGGCCACCACGAACGTGAAATGGCATGTGGAGTATACGGTCGGTTCTGAAACGGTATGGGTCATTTTTCAATCATTTTTTCAATAAAATTAAATCAGGTTGAAGTGGTCGATTGGATTTGAACTAGCCATTTGAAAATTTATCAAATTTATATCGGTTTGAATCAATTTAATTTATTAATTTCTAAATTTCTAAACGTTAAAATAATTTAAAATAAAAAAAATAAATAGTGTGTAAATACATTAATACTAATATATATATAAATTATAAACATAAGTATTAACAAATAATCTTAAATAAATAAATTTTAAAACATAAAATAAAGATATAAAATAAGTAAATAATAATATTATTCGGTTTGGTTCGATTTAAATTATAGTTTTAAAATTTCAAAACAAACCAAACCGATATATTATTCGGTTTTAAACCAAACTAAACCGATTTTATCCAGTTTTAGTGGTTTAATGAGTTGACAATTTGGATAGACCATTTTGGACTGGTTTAGAGTTTACTCTTATGCAGTAATAGATATGTTACTGTATTTAACTTGCATTTAATACATATGTTATGGAGAAATAGATAAGTTTTTTGCTGCTATTGAACAATGTATTTAACTGACATACAGTAATACTTATGTTATGCTTTTAGATAGTATGGTTGCGGTCCACACTATAGCCAGAGTTTAAAAAAATATAAAAAAAATATAATCAGATTAGAAAAAAAATAATCTTACCCAGCCCTCACATGCACTTGCACATTCTGTCTCACCCCATCCCTCACCCAAGCGATTGCAATGCCAGGCTCCCTACTCTCTCTCTTCTTGACCTCAGGCTGCTGTCGATTAAAGTATTGGAATTACATACTTAGCTTGTTTTGGTGTTTAATAATAATTAATTAGGATTGGCGTTTTATAAGATTGTATTTTTTTATATTCAAAACTTATAGAAAGATTTTATAAAATTATATATATATATAATTTATATTCAACTTTTGTAAGAAATATTGAACATCTTAATCAAAATTCTAAAATTCAGAAATTTTAGAATTATTTATTAATTCAAATTTGTATAAACAATATAAAATTTACCTTCTTTATTCTAAAATTTAGAAATTTTTGCAGTTGTGTGAGATATATATAATAGAATATGATCTAAATTTGGGCAGTTGATTTAATGTCACTGTTTCGGGCTTATGTAAAATGCATCTCTTATGCTATTTCATTCTCTGAGTTTTTTGGTCATAAGAGTTGGTTAAGGAGGTTCTGTGCGTTGCTGATATTTTTCCCAAGGATGTTTGTGGGGCTGGAGAATTGCAGGTAAGGGAGAGAGAGGGGGAGGGAGGGTCGGGACTGCATGTTAATGTGATTTATTCTATAGAACAACTCCACCCCTTCTAATTTTGAATTGTGAGGCTAGTAATTTTTTATTTTTAAGATTTAGCTTCGATAAGGAGGAACATAAGATATTGTTTTAATTTTTAGATGAGTTTATTAAGGAGAGGGAGATAATCTAAAGTATAGTTCTTGCGTTGTTGATGGATAACACACATTCTATGGTTTAATACTTTAATATATGCTTTATTTGTACAGACTCAACCTTTGCTTCAAAGGGATGCACAAACACCAAGAATATAAATGGAGTATTGCTATCCGAGCTTCCTTCTCCATTTACTAATGAAGCAATGCTTGCAGTTGAGGATTTTCAACAAGAACTATAATGCCATATTAATATCGAGCATAAGTTTGCACTAAAAGGATTTAATTTAGCAGTGATAGTAGTGCATATAGATGTGTGTGTGTGTGTGTGTTTTGTTAGGTTCACAAGCATTTATCTTATGCATATAAAAGCATTTGAGAATTGTTAGAATTTTTTTTTCTTCGCATGTTTGGATTTACTATTATCTTTTGCGGCTAATTGTGGTCAAGTGTTTTAATATTCTTTTTTCATATCAATTCCGACGGAGACAGGTTAATGAGGAGACGAAACCTGATCCCTGGCTTCTCTCTAGATGGATTTAGCTCCACTAGCAACAAAAATGATGACAAAGCTCTAGTAAGAAATGGTGGTACCACATCGCTTTCCTTGGCAGTCATGCCAGTGGATGACAGACATTAAGATGATAAGCTGAAACCATTTCTAAATATCAGGTGCAATTACTAGGTGCTAGTTTTAGTATATCTTCCTTTCTTATCAGATTAAGTATTTGCATTGAAAATACAATATGCTTCATTCTTTTCATGGTTTCCATTTTAGTGAGAGGTTATATGACACTTTGTTCTCTGGTTTTTGTCATTATTATGAATGGTCGACATGTTAATTAAGTATTTTTCTTATTATATTCAAGATTTTAGGTATAGTTGTCTCTGGCCAGCATTTAAAAAACTCGGGAAATAAATATTTCGGTGAGTTGGCTGGTAGTCCATGTTCTTCATTCTAATCTTCTTATTTTTTTTCTTCATGTTCTTTTCTTCTCTATTTTCCAACAAATATCTTTGTATATGAGTGAAGGTGAAGATAGTTGTTGGAACTTGGAACTATTGAGATCTTATAGGACAGGTGTAATATCATTATAGAAAGTCTATTATGTTCTTATGGTCAATGTGTCTGCTGATCATGTTATTGTAGAATCATAGATTATATATGTTTCTATCTTTTGTTGTCCCACACACCCCGTGAAGCCAGCACATCAAAAATTGTTGAAGATCAATTGTTCTACTTCCAGCGGAGAGGAATTGAATTTGGGGAAGCCATAGTAGTCATGATATCAAGGTTTTGCTGGGTGGATTAGCTAATGAGTTTGAAGCCTGAACGATCAGTTGGTCAGGCTTTGTTTTGGAAAAACATTATGGGAAGTCACACAGATATGTTAACATGCACCATTGTGTCATAGGTTGTGTTGGACCATAATTTGTTTGGGTTGGACACATTTTATCAAATTTATTTTTTCTTCCGTGTCGCTTCGGTTTGTGGAAATTTCGTAAAATGACGGAGTCATGACTGTTGAGCCATGGACCCATGTTCGGGATTTCACACAAAACAATACAGAATATAATACTTTATCATACATCACATCACAACAGTATGCAAATACAACTGTCCACGGACCCATGTCCGGGATTTCACACAAAACAATACATAATATAATACTGTATCATACATCAGAGTAGTAGGCGTCCTCTTGGAAGAAAGTCTTCCACTAGTCTCGGGTCACACCTGAAAAAGGTAAACAATAAGTAGGGGTGAGCAACAAGCTCAGTAGGTGACCCCAATACTCCACATCATGCAAACATACAAGTCTATACTACATGTTCTGTGTACTTGTGCACTGCGTAGTGTGCACAATTATCAGGACTCAGCCTGCAAACAAACATCAGAACCTAGCCTGCCTTTACAGGACAGCTTGCCCACGATCCTCCACGGGATCCCAGCCAGGGCACTCAGCCCTAGCTCCACAAGCTCAGCGGCTCAACTGAGGCCTTAGCCTGTCCACACCGCAATATGCCCGGCCACAGTCGCCACACAGGCCTGCCATCGGCGCATATGCCTGCCACATCAACCACATAGCACCATCGGTGCATCACGATGAGAACCCAAGTCATAGAGCCCAAGCCCCAATTCCTCAAACCAACATATTAACACCAATATGACATTAAGGTTCACCATGCTCCCTTTATAACTGAAGCTAGTCTTCACAAACCGATCATCATTCCTTGACCAAGGAAGGAGATACACATAGGAGTTGTTTTCTTGAAATAAAAAGTCTCGGCACTGGGTTCCCATATCATAACTAAGATAATCTGATTTTTGGGGATTTTTCTAAGATAATTGGATTTTTCTGAGATTTTACACTAAATCCCAATTTTCACATTTTGAAGGAGTGAGAATTAATTTTTTTAGTATTTTTCTTTGAATCCAAATGGGGGGTATTTCGTTATTTACATTGTAACTTAAAATACTTAAATGTGTAGATGGGTATAGGTTGCAATGTAAATAGTCCAGTCCAGTATAGTCTAGTGTTCAGTTACACTGTTGGAGCTGCGACTCGTAGCGCGGAACTGCAGCGCGCCTCGAAGACTCGAAGCGGGTCTTCGATCTTCAACCTTCAGACTACAAACTACGAACCTTCGACCCTGGATCTTCGACCCTTCGACCCAGAACTTCGGATCTTCAGTCATTTCGACCTAGTAATCCGCCCAGGGTACTGTTCATCGTCGTTTTTGCCTGTTCTTCGTCTGGACAACAGAAATGTGCGCATAATTGCAGATTTCCAGAAATCTAGATCTAAATTCAGATTTCCATGGTTGACTTCTCAATCACATCACAGAATATGCAATATAAAACAGTTCTTAACCACAGATCTTAGGCTAAACCATTAGATCTAACCCAAAATTGGATTCCCCCAAAACCTAGGGTTCATGCTTAATTTCATAAATCATAACAAAGTCGTGCATACCAAGGATAGAATCAAGATAAAAAGTTCAAGGACACCTACTTGGAGTGTTTCTTTGAGCTCCACGAATCCAAATCGCCAAGGCACCAAGCTCCAAGCTCTCTCTCTCTCTCTCTCTCAAACACACAAACATGATAGCGTAAAAGTGAAAGCTCTTTCTTTTCCTGCTATTTATATTTCTACCAATCATTGACCAATAACTAACCTAGTCAATAATTGACCTCCAAGGTCCCAAACTCCAAATTGAATCAAATTACAGTCAAAACGCTTGAAATGACGAGCACAATACTAAGCAGATATTATCACACTCGAATGACTGCCCAAACACAAAGTCAACCAATAAACCCCGAAAAGTCAACAATCGGGTCAAACGGGGCCCCGACTCGGAATCGGGCCCAAGTACAGTCAAAATGCTCACATCAACGACTACACTACCGTCCAGATAGTTACATTCCCATAGAATAGCTATCTCTCAAAAGTACCCAAATACGAGTCTTTACACGCCTCGCCCCCATACCTCCTTTTCTCTCTCTCGGGTCCTCACCATGGTACATCGTACCCTGCCATAGCCGCCGCCCTCAAGAATCCTTGAACCCTAGATCCTCCCTATAAACCCCCTCTCCCCACTCAATTCGTGGTGGGCTCTTTCCTCCGAAAAAAAAACAAAAAAAAACATACATAAACTCCTTTCCTCCCAAACACAGAGAGTCCCTGCTCCCCTTGGCCGAAAATCGTTCCACCAGCCAGTGCGGAGCCTTCTCCCTTCCATCTCCTTTTCCCCTGGTCATAAATTGCAACAGCATACTTTTTCCTCCTCAAGTCTAAACCAGAATCCATCTCAGTTCTCACGCCACCATCATCACCGCTGCCACCGCCGGCCACCGCTACTATCGCCGCCGGCCACTACCTCTCATCATCCCCACCCTTTTACTCTGCTCGATCTCTCTTCTACGGCAGTGGCTACAGCGCTGACGACCCCAATCACAGCACGCACCAACCCCCACAACGCAGCCACACCAGCCGGCCCCGATTGCTCCAACAACGGCACGCCCCGGCTTTCTTAACAGCAACATAACAGATCTGCCGCACCAAGCTCACACTGCCATGACACTGCTGCATCGTGCCTCTCCACTGCCCACTGACCATCCAAGGAAACCAGGGGAAGGTGCTTTGGTTCGTGGTCTCGGTTAATTTTTTTTTAAAATTCATTCGGACATATGAGATGCCTATTGACTGCTTGCGTTTTTGTTTGATTTATGGATAATTGGTTCTCTCCTCTGCCTGTTGTTTGGTAAAATGGCTCACGTTGGTGTTGGCTGTTTGATTTATGTTGGTGTTGGCTATTTGATAATTGGATAATTGATTGAGTTTTTGATTTACGTTGTTTTATTTGGCCATGTTTTCCATTGGCGTTTGTGTTAGTTTGTCAGTCTATGTTGTTATTGGAGTTTTGGGTATATGTTTTTTTTGTATGATTTGTCATTAGTTTGTGTTGTTTTGTTATATGTTGGTTTGTCTGTTGCTGTTTTTTTTTTTTTTTTTGGTCATGTCTTTGTCTCCTATTTCCTGTAAGCCATGCTGTAAAAATCCAGACCCTGATGCTATGGTGCCTATAACGTTTTTTTGGCATGATTTCACTCCTGCGTAGTGTTTGGTTTGCAAGTGTGTATCTGCATTAGTTGTATTTTCTCAGCATTGGGTGGTAGAAAAATAAAATAAAATACAACAACAACAATAAAAACCAAACAAACAAAGAACGCTTGATGTCTATTGTGCCTTGGCTGTGGTGTTTTGACATGCAATTTTTTTTCCGTGTAGTGTTTCTTTGTTTTACATAGTGTTTGTTAGCTGTTATGTTTTGCTAGTGTTTCATGCATGTAAACCCCTCTAAATAGAATAAAATCAGTGCAGAAAAATCAGAAATTTAGTGTAGAAAAAAACAGAAAACCAATGCGAAGAAAACCCGGAATTAAGCGAGAAAAAAAACGGAAAACCGGTGCAGAAAAAATCAGAAAATTAGTAAAAAAAAAAACCAAAAACCGGTCTGAAAAATTCAGAATATTAGTGCAGAAAAAAACAGAACCAGTGCAACAAAACCAGAAAATTAGTGCAGAAAAAAAAACAAAAAAATCATTGCAAAAAAACCAGAAAACTAGTGCAGAAAAAATAGAATAAAAGCAGTGCAGAAAAATCAGAAACTTAGTACAGAAAAAAATAGAAAACCAATGCAGAAAAATCAGAAAATTAGAGCAGAGAAAAAACAGAACCAATGCAGAAAAACTAGAAATTTAGTGCATAAAAAAAACAAAAAAATCAGTGTAGAAAAAAACCAGAAAATTAGTGCAAAAAATCAGTGGAGAAAAAACCATCAAACTAGTGCAGAGAAAAAAAAGAAAAACCAATGGAGAAAAAAACTGAAAAACTAGTGCAGCAAAAACAAATAAAAAATAAAAAACAAAAAAAACCCTTCTCCCAACGCTTGTTACTATTGCTTATTTTGCATCCAGTGTATGTACAAACGCTAGTCTTTCTTTGCTTATCAATGTCTTACTAGTGCAATGTTTGTCCTTTTTGTTATGTGCTTATTAGGACTATGTTATCAATGTTTGTTGTGTTTTACATATGCCTTTTTGTTTATTACATTACGTAGTCTTTTGTTTCTTCCAATTATTTGTTGTTCTCTTTCCTCTCTCTGTTGGCCATAGGAAAACTGTTAGTATTGGCCATTACAACTCATGTAATTTTGGGACTCTTACCCTGTTGTAATTTGTAAAAAAAAAAAAAGAGAGAAAAAAAAAAAGGAGAGTGAGGTTTTTTTTTTTTAGATGTCAACATCACACATTACATTTGCATTTATATTAGTTATTTATCTTCAATCTTTTTAACCAAAAAAAGGCTTTTGTTTGCATTAAAAATGTTTTCTAAACAAAAAAAAATTCTCAAATGAAAAGATGTTTTTAAAAAAAAGCAAAAACAAAAAAAAAAAAAAAAACAAAAAAAACCAAAAAAAAAAGTAAAAGTATTTTCTAAACAAACAAGAGTGGTGCTTTCCAAAAAAAACAAAAAAAACTTTTCAAACACTTTGGTTTTTCCTTTTGCTTCTCACATAAAAAATAAAAAATAAAACAAAATAAAAAAATTAAGATAAAAAATAACAAAAAAAAAGAATAAAAAAACTCAACTAAATTGTTTTCTAACACTTGAATTTTCCTTTTTTGCTTTTCACATAAAAATAAATTTCAAATAAAAATTGTTCTCTAAACAAACTCCCATGTACTTAAGTCTCTAAAAAGAGATCTAGAAAAAAAAACAAAAACAAAAACAAAAAAACCTTTCTCCATAAAAAAAAAACCTTTTCAAACACCTGTTTTCTAACACTTGGATTTTTTCTTTTTGCTTTTCATAAACTCCTATTAATTTTTATCCTTAGAATCATTGTAGTATTTTGTTTAAAGCATTAACATATGATTTATTGGATTTCTTTTAGGCTTTTTATTAGAATCTCCTTTTAGAGACCTAGGGTAAATTAAATTTAATTTCAACTTCAACAGATAACTTAGAAAAATAAAAAGGGTAGAACTTTAGGCCGTAAGAAAATTCAATATCACTTTTAGACTATTTAAATTTAAGATAGCGAGTAAAATAAATTAGAAACCTCCAAACTCTTAAGATAGGTACCGAAAGGGCGTTGTGAGGGTACTAATCCTTCCCCATACGTAACAAACTTCTGAACCCATTCTTAGCGGCATAGATTATTTTCCTTTCTAGTGACCAATCACACCCCAAAAATGATTGGTGGCGACTCTAATTTTTCATCACCATTCAGATGAAGGTTGGGGGGAACTGTACCCCGAAAGCGGTTTTCCTCCCGGATGGAATCCGGTGATGACAGGTTGTAAGAAGAAGTATAATATTTACACGTATAGATGGAATCACACCTTTTTTAACTGCCAATTTTGAATTCATAGCATTTTAGGTGGGTCTGTAACTTCACATGATCAGTAATTTCATGTTTATATATGTCATGTTACACATGAAGGTTAAATGAAAATTTTTCATGTTAGCCAAGAGTGTTTGTAAAGTTTTTTGGAATGAGTTATAAAATTTAAAGTTAGAAATAAAATTAATAAAATCATTACAATTTTCGACCAAAGAATAAAACTTGATAGAAAAACAATGAGGACAAGTACAACTATAATCTACTTTGTACAATGTAAATCTTAATAACAAACTTTGTGAACACATATATCATGACACATAAATAGACATTCATAATACATTTACATAGAATTAACATCATTGTTCACACCAAATAAAATTCTAGCAAGATTCATTGTCACTGATCCTGAAAGGTGTTGTCTTCATCATCGCAGCAAATCAATACTACCTTTCTAAAACCATTCATTCCTAATTACAAGATATGTAGGAGAAAACATATTTTCTTTTCATTCCTGCCCTGTCAAATTTCATCCCAAATTAACTACCATTTTCAACGGCCAATTCATTTGACCAAAATAACAAAAAGGTGAAGAAAGAAAAAAAAAACATTAAAAAAAAATATCTATCACAAACCAAAGCAAGCAAGGCTGTCCCATCACCATAACCATCATACCACAAATCGAGTCAGCTACACCAACATGCGGGAACTTCTCCACGGAGAAAATATCTATGGCCCTATCCAATCCCCACTCTCCACTTTGCAAACTCATTTTCACTAGCCTTCATCTCAAAAAGTTTGAGAAAGGCACGCACACGTGTAGTTATAATTTGAAAAACAAATGAAGTAACAATTTAAAATTTTTAATTAAAATGTATATTTTAAAAATATTTTATATTCATATGTAATTAATATTTAATCAATAATTTTAAAAAAATATTTGATGAGTAACTCTCAAAGAAAATATAAAAACATACAATATTAAGTCCTACTAATAGCTTGCTTGGTAAGAAAAATGAATTGAGGAGGAATGAAATCAATGAAATTTACATGGAATGAAAATTTGTATTAATTTGATATATAAATTAAGAAAAGATAACAAATGAAGACAATTACAAAATATCTTCATTTTTTTTAAATTATACAAAAACTGCATAAACCACACCAAGATTGCTCCTCTACACCGTGGACATAGACTGGAACAGAAAAAAAAAACGAAAACTGCTCCTCTCCCAATCCCAACAAACGAAAACTACTCTGCACCGTGGCCAGTGGCCACACACACCAAACGAACTGACTAGGAAAAGAGGGCTTCTTCCTCAGATTTCTCAAATCTGGATTTTTCCGTGATTTGGGATTTGAACCAATTTTGGGATTTGCTCCTCTCCTCATCATTGCCATTTTAGAAATTCTGAGATGGTCAAGGGCAAGCTCAAAAACCACCTGCACGACCCACCCCCTGCAACAATTGTTGATGCCGCTTTGGGATTTGGATCAAATATAGGGTTTGTGAAGAGTTGGGTGAGGAGATGATGGGTTCGTTGGGCGACGAACATGGGCGAGTCGACATGGCTGGGTTTGTGGTGGCCGGAAGTGAGGAAGGAGAGCTGCGAGTGAGAGAACGACGCTACCTGCGAGGGATAGAACGACGCTTCCTGCGAAAGAAAAAATAAAAATAAATAAATGTTAGACAAAAATACAAACGTGAAATAATATACCGAGGTATAACATTCCCATTCTTTCCCATTATCAAACATGACAAAAAGAACGAAATTTCATTCTTTTTGTGTAACAAACGTGGCCTAACGTATCTAGCTTAGATGAAAATTCATATTGAATGTTTTGGCTAAAAAACACTAGTTCATGGAGGGTTCTTGTCATTTCTGACCCTCCAATCAAAAGAAGATGATTCTAGTGGACAAATAAAATTGTAATCCTAGACAAAGATAAGCGTCCCCAAGAAAACTCTTGCATTAAGTATGGCTATAATAATTTGATTCTTGTCTTTTCGAAAAACATAATAGAATACTCACAAATAAGACTTTATATTGTCATGGAGTCAGAGTTTTCACCTGTATGACACTCGATCACCCTGGTGGATGTTCCAAGTAAGCTATACTGATCGAGACACACGTAGATTGGTTTCTCCCTGCCTTGGGCTCATCAGAAGAATGGCTTCAATTCCTGACCAGTTTTTGTAGGAATAACCAAGTTCCTTCTTCAATATTAGGTCTGAGACTGCCGGCATACTCCTCACATTTAACTAGGTTGATACGTCTGAACTCCAAGGGGCTTCATCGATCTCTCGCATGAACTGCCATGGTGCCTACCCTGTCCGCACCAGCTACACTTTCTGTCTTGCCCCTCCTCAAGTAGCGCGCACCTGTGCCACTTGGGAGATGCTCGCCAGCACCACATTGTTCGAGCGTGACATCCTCCCTCACTTGATTTTGCAACGCCCTCATTGTGTTCAACAAGTTCAGAGGAACCAAGATCGTTCAACACGCTCATTTTGACTCCCACAGTAGGGGTGGGCAACGGATACCCGCCCCCGCTACTAGGGGTGTGCATCTTACCCGCCCAACCCGCTTTACCCGCCCGACCCAACCCGAACCTACCCACTACCCGCGAATAAAAATTATATAAATGAGTGGGTCGGTTGAAATTTTTAATTTTTGGTTGGTTGGGTCGGTTGGTGGTGAGAATGCTCAAACCCGCTATTAACCCGACCCGCCGCACCCCATTATAAAATTAAAGTAAACTCTATTATCTATCTATTAGACATTAGTTTATTATTGTCTCTCCCATTGCGAGAGGTGAGAGCTATGCGGCGCAATGCCTATAATTGTAAGTTTGTGATGTTATGATCCATAAATTTGACATATTTCATCATATGTAATTATAAATACTTAGTAAATAAAATAATATACTTTTGATTATAATTATTTTAGAATTTATACGTTTAATTTTTTCAGTATATATCGTCTAATTATATACCAGTTAATGGCGGTTGACACCCGCTCTACCCGCCATACCCGCCGGTTAGTACCCGCCAAAAAATTAATAAACCCACCGATTATTGAAGTTGATGGGTCGGTTGAAAGGTGGAAGAATTAGTCACCCGCTAAGGACGGGTCGGTTGATGATTTAGCCTTCCACCCGACCCCACCCGACCCATGCACACCCCTACCCGCTACTCCGTCCGCTATCCGCTCCGCCCCCGCTATACGGGGCGAGTTACCCCGCCCAGGCAAGAGCGGGGTGCGGTTTTTAAACTTGACACCCCGCCCCAGGTGGGGACGGGAAGCGGTAATAGGTAGCGGGATACCCCGCCCCGCTTAATTTTAATAATGTTTATTTATAATTTTATAATATTTTAAATATTATTATTTAACTATTATTTATAATTTTTGATAGCTTTAAAATATATTTATTATTGTAAAATTAAATTATTTTTGATAATTTTTAGGTTAAAATTGATATTGAAATTTGATTTAAGCCAAAATTATTGATATGAACAAATCTAATGAAAAGTGATAACAAGATGCGAGCAAATGAAACCTCATTCGCAAACATATTAAAAAACGATATAACTTCTCCTGCCTACATATGAAATAAGATACAATCTTAAAATTTAATCTACCACCTAAGCGATGGCAGGAAGCGGTAATAAGTTGATTCCGCCCCCGATAGTATCTAAATTACTTGTATCAACTATTTCGTGGACCTCTAAAAGGCGGGATTGTCTTAAGAGAGAGATCAATAAAAGCCAGTAGCGGGGAGCGGGCGGATAAAGACTCCCCTGTTAACCCCGCCATAGGACGGGGTACCCCACCACGTCTACACATGGGGCGGGGTACAGTTTTAAAATTTTTTTACCCGCCTAGGTGAGGGCGGGTACGATAATAGGTAGACTCTGCCCCCACTATAGCGAGTAGCACTCCTATCCCGCAGCACCACTCTATCCCATCATTGGGTACTTTACCATGGCTCAGCAGCCAACACCTTGGTGAACGCGATGTGTGAAAGACCTTCAGTTGGTCGACCCCCATCTCTTAAGGGTTCCCTCCTAACGTGGGATCAGGAACCACACATATCTCTTGCGAGAGTGCTTCGGCGAGCTTTCTAGAAATGGGCCGCAATCGCTTCGATACCACTTTGTCACGGGGTCAAGGTTTTCACCTGTGCGGCACTTGGTCCCCCTGTGGATGCTCCGAGTAAGCCATACCAATCGGGGCACATATAAATTGGTTTCGCCCTGCCTTGGGCTCATCAGGAGAACGACTCTAGTTCCCAACCAGTTTGTGTAGAGATGGCTAAGTCTCCTCTTCAACATCAGGTCCGAGACTAGCGGTGTATTCCCCGCATTTAACCGGATCAGTACATCTAAAGTCCGAAGGGGCTCCATCGATCTCCAGCATGAACTGCAGTAATGCCTACCCCATCCGCACCAGCTATACTTTTCGCCTTGCCCCTCCTCAAGTAGCAGGCAACTGCGCCACTTGGGAGACACCTGCTAGCACCATGTTGTTCGGGGAGTGACATCCTCTCCCACTTGATTTCGCAAAGCCCTCGTTGCGTCTAGCGAGTTCGAAGGAACTAAAATCGTTCGTCATGCTTCTTTCGACTCCCGCAGCACCATTCTATCCCATGTACTCCACCATGGCTCGACCATGGCTCGACAACTAATATCTTGGTGAACACAATATGTGCAAGACTTTTACCTAATCGACCCTTATCTCTTAGGGGCTCCCTCCCAACATGGGATCAGGGATCACACATCTCTCGTGAGAGTGTTTCGGCAAGCTTTCTAGAAACAAGCCTCAACCGTTATGATACCACTTTGTCATGGGATCAGGATTTTCACCCGTGCGACACTCAATCACCCTAGTGGATGCTCCGAGTAAGCCATACCGATCGAGGCACATGTAGACTGATTTCACCCTGCCTTGGGCTCATCAGGAGAACGACTCTAATTCCCGACCAGTTGTGTAAGAATGATCAAGTTTCCTCTTTAACATCAGGTCCGAAACTAATGGTGCATTCCCCTCATTTAACCAAATCAATACGCCTGAACTCCGAACAAGCTCCATCAATCTCTCATACAAACTGCCGTGAAAACTATCATGTCTACACTAGCTACACTTTCCGCCTTGTCCCTTAAGTAGCGCGCACCTACGCCACTTAAAAGACACATGCTAACACCACGTTGTTCGGAACATGACATATGCTATAATTAATCAAAAGAAAACTTATGCGAGGATCATGCACAACAGAAGCAACAATACATTATCATTTCGACCAGAAATCAATCATGTCATCTGGTCATGTTACTGCTTAGTAAAACGATCGCCCAAACTTGTTCTTTTCAGGTGATCAAATCCAACACACAACAGGTAGGAAACAATAGAAAAATGAATATGCTCTCCAATAAAGAGGGGGGGCGGAGATCACAAAGCATTCAAAATACTTTTTCTCTTCCCGCGGACAAAAATTGTTCCTAACAGTTGCCTACAATCCCACATTTTATCCCTTAATCCTCTGCCACTCCACTACTAGGTTTCTTCCTCGTCTTTCTGCTTGCTTGTCCTATTCACTCAAATGGGGCAAGGGGGGACTTCAAGGGTCATTCCTGCTTGAATTTGTCCCCATCCTATGAGACGCCAGTGCTTCTCAACTCGACGGCTCAGTGCAATCTTCTCCCCTCTGCTAGTACACACCGGAGAAGTGAGCTGTAGCTTTGCCAAATCATTCTTAACGGCAATGACTCTAGCCCCTGTGGACATGGAACCAATGTTCAACATTAGAATTTCTGCCTTCGCTAATTTTGAGACCTTTCCCTGCCTTTCTGTGCCCTTTGTCCTGACTCCAAGAAGCCGACGCAGTAAAAAGAAGTTGACCTACAAAATTACATATCACAGCATTAAGAACCAAAAAAGAAATCCACGAAGTTCAAAAATGAATGCTTCTAACATTTACCATAGATGGCATGAAAAGCAAAATTTTCCCAATAGAATAATACAGAGCAATCTAATTTCAAATTTTATTCCCAAAAACGAATGTGTTAATACTTTCTTTATTTTAACTGCCACCCCAACACAAGCCCGTGTAAAGACTATGTAGGCCATCAACAAAAATGTTTTAATGACCGACATTTTCTTAGGAAGGCAACATACAACAGTGCACGAAGTGGCCTGAAGTTAAAAAACAATTATCAGCTTAAACAAAGGTAAAGAAAAAAAAAACCTTTCAAGGCCCAAGCTGCCTACCTCAAGCTCAACAAAAACTTCAGGAAGTGACCCGACCTCCCCAAGAACCTGGCCAACCAACTTATCAGCACGGGTCAATGTGGGGTCCATGGTTGTGCCAACACCTATGAGACCTCCAGGCACAGCAAATTGCAGCTCATTTTGTTCGGCATACAATGAAACTATTCTAGAATAGATAGGTGTGCATTTTATATTCCCATTTTCATCCTTAACAACGATACCTGGGCGAACTTCAATGAATTGGTCTACTCTCAAAACTCCCTGCACGGAATACAGCATTAGATGTCAGTTTCATTTTTTTATAAGTAGATGTCAGTTTCATAAATAGTAGAAAATGCATAATTACAATAGGAAAACTGAAGATATTTTTTATTCCTACATGTATCCTTCAAGCTTATAAAAATCTACCTATTACCAAAGTACCACTACCTGGAGTTTGACTTTCATTAATTTGCAAGGGATTCAAGAAAGTAGAGAAAAGAGTATGGGAGAGGAAGAAAGATGGTGAGCCAGAAAAAGAAAATCATTTACGAAAAGATTTTATCTTACAAGTTACAAGAAGAAACTAGTCTACTGTCTAGAGTCGCACATAGGGCACAGAAGTAAGTAATTCAAAAACATTTTATAATGGCCACTGCACCAGATAAACATCATATATATATCCTAAAGAAACATTACGTTGACAAGGCATTAAAAAAACTAAAAAGTTCGTGTCAATACTAGAATATTGAGATGGGAGACAAAAAAAGTAAATATTTTACATGAAAATCAAGCAGACATTTTTGTGCAAAGGCCAAAAAAAAAAAAAAAACACTGGTGCTTCATATATCTTCAGGATAATAAAGAAGCATACCCTGAGAATGCTTCCACCAGCAACACCACCCTTAATCTCATCAACCTCAAATCCAGGTTTATTGACATCAAAAGACCGGATAACAATCATATTTGGTGGTGACACGAAGTTCCTCTCTGGAATTGGAATCTTTTTCACAATATACTCACATACAACATCGATGTTATACTTGAGCTGGGCAGAGATTGGTACCACAGGTGCACCATCAGCAACAGTTTTCTGACAAAGAATGGTTCAGGAGTATAAATAGGCAAAACAAAATGATAATCCATGAGGGAAAGAACCAAACCAAGTCAACTAACTTTAATAAAACTTTGAATTGCTTCAGATTGGTTAATGGCAACATTTTCCTGAATGAGATCCACTTTATTTTGAAGAATAATTATATGCTGTAGGCGCATTATTTCAACAGCAGCCAGGTGTTCAGATGTTTGAGGCTGTGGACAGCTCTCATTTGCAGCTATCAAAAGTAACGCTCCGTCCATGATTGCAGCTCCATTAAGCATAGTGGCCATGAGAATATCGTGCCCCTATAGAAAAATGAAGCTCAACATACATCACGTAAACCATAATACATACCTACATAGGATAAAAAAATTCAACAATTTGTTTACCAAATTGGAACATCAAACCATGGGCAAGGTGTGAACTTTCAATGAAATGTGTTTTTTATGTGTGCTTTCTCAGGGCCAGATCTCCCATCTCCTATGGTGCCCCTCCTCTGTCCCTTGGCTAAACATTTCGCACCTATGCTTTTCGAAATTTTATTCAGTTGCTTTAAAAATATTATTACTTGCAGAATCAAAATTTTCAAATGGTCCATTTAAAAATACATTTACCTTTCCCCTAGCCAGTTATTTGAAAACAGAAGGAACAGTGTGTTCAATCAAAGGCAAAAGTCAAGTATATTGATTTTGAATGGGCACGAGAACTTATTAAATAATAATATTTAAAAAGCCACAAAAATGTTTCAAAAACGTAGCAATGTAAAAAAGTTTGACGAAGCAGAAGGATGGTGCATGGGGCATCATAGAGGATAGGGGATAGGAGATCCAGCCCCTGCCGTGCTTTTCCAGTAACTTTCAAATTGGAACTTCTTACAAAAAATATATATATATATATGCTTAAAATTGGTACAAAAAAAAAACAAATTACATAAAATTTAAGTAAAGTAAATTACTTCTAATATAAGCAATACCACGAATGAATGCTCTAACAGGGCAACAATAAAATAATATTTGTAACCAAACAACATAAGTAAACATCGGTGTTTAAAGCTCTAGGGTAAATTCAAGGCAGATATCAAACAAAGGGACAAAACTACTCTTAATGAAGAGAAAACAAGCAGCATTCAATAGAAAACTAAATGCAAGGTGGGTTAATCTGCAATACATATGAGAGCACAAGCGTACAGTAATTTCCATGGTAACATAATATGCAATCATCATATACACGATACATCATATGTAAATTTTATGTAAACTAAAATTTGAAAACATAAATGGGGTTGCACAGTGAACCCATGCTCCTTACCGGACAATCTACAAAAGATACATGCCTCAGCAATTTCATTCTGCAATTTTCAAACCCAGGCACATCACACAAAGGACTATCTTCTTTTCCACTTCCATAAGCCCTGCAAAAATATTCCATACATAACTATAGTTCATGGAAAGCTGGAAATGGCACCATAGTTCATTTAACATTTTATAAATAATAACTCACTTGTAACACAAAGGTCGAGGGCAACGTTCATCTTCACACTTGTAAATCTTTGCATTGGCATATCCAAGCTTAATGGTGATGTTGCGCTCAAGCTCATTTTTGAAACGAACAGTCTAGTAATTGTAAACAATTAAGTTTGAAATTCATTTTTTCTCTGAAGAGATCAATTTTTCACCTCAATACTTGCATTCCTCATGAAAAAGTTCTTAAGTACATGTGAGCATAGATTGTGGTAAACTCAAGTCATGTGCACAAAAAGTTTACATAAACTCTAATTACAAATGCTTTTACAAAATATTTAATATTGTTTGATAAAACTTATTATAAACATGCTTTCACCATGCTAAAGGAAAAAATTTATCGTAATAGGAGCCAATTTAAGCTAGTCACTAGTCAATGTCTAAAATTTTAATCCTTCAATTTCAAAATAGTAAAGGCATCATTTTATTTTTTGAACATTCAATATTATCATCCTTTCAATTATTAGTTTCAAAATCTATCAGACATAATATATCAAACCAACTAGCCTTAATTTCCATGGTTCGCAGTCGCAGTAGTCATTGCGTCCGCGGTCGCGGACGTCGCGTTGCATCTCGGGTGAGATGCAACTTTATATATGAAATAATGTTTAATTAATTTTTTTAAAATCATAGAAAAATAAGAAAAAAACAGATAATCACATTTGAATCATTAAATAATATAAATATGTGATTTAGATAACATAATATGAGTTATTATATTAAAAATAGCGTTAGCGTATTATTAAAGTATTAAAATAAATATATTATTATATTTTTATGATTTATAATATAACACATGAAATTTTTATTGACATTTAACTAATAATATTAGTAAATATATTTTTAGTACATTTATCATTATTAATAATTAAAACTAATTACTATAAATTATATTATTTCATGTATTAGTAATTATTTTTATAAGATTATAATTACAAATTAATCTTATAATAATTATTAATTTTTTATATCTATTTAAGGTATACTTAATAATTTATATATATAGTTAGCTATCAATAAATATATTAATTATCAATTAATATTCTAATAATTAATATATAAATTAATTATTCATACCTACTATAAATGAAATCATAGTTTAATAAATAAATAAATTAAAGCAAACTCGTGGGGGAAAAAAACAAAAAGAAAATACAGTGCAAACTCCCTAATGCGCAGTCACTCACGCAGCTCCCTCTCAAGCGTCAAGACATGACACCACCACCCCCCCACTGCAAGGAACCGGAGGACGGACGGGGGAGGAGACGGACGACGCAGAGTCAGAACTCGAGACGGACGGATCCATGATGCGGACGGATCGCGCACTGACGGCGACGTGAGCGCGGATCGGCGACGGCTGGAGACGTTCGGATCGGGGGAGGATGGGACGTTCGGGGGGGTGGAAGAGCGACGGGGGTGTGGGTGGACGCGATGTCATCCTGAGACAAGAAAGAAGCAAGACGAGGCTGCCTTATTGGAGGACGAGACGTGGCGTATCGGACGAAAATCCAGCCGAGATGAACGCGTTCGACCCTTTCGCCATCTCGTTCTTGGATCCCGTATCGCGACCTTGCGATACCTGGTTGAAACGGCCGAGATACGGACATCTTGGCCGATATTGCGAACCATGTTAATTTCAATAAAATTGATCAGTTATATGAACTAAGACAGACAAAATTTTATATTCAATCTAAGACATGGATACTCTCTTTCAAACAACTCTATCGGCCATCATCTTTCTTAGTACCTTCATCCAAGTCATTTTTTACTTTGTCTAACGTCAATCTTTTCTACACTCTAACAGTTGCATTAATTCGCCTATATCCTAAATGGTCAAATCAATATAAATAATTTTTTTTCATCTTATTTTCAATTAAAACTATCCCACGACATGATGAATATTATCATTTTCAATCTTGTCCATCAAGTCTTATCACACTTCGCATCTCAACTACACTGATCTTCAGTATATGTTATTTCTTATTAATCTAATACTTTATTTCATATAACAAAGAAAGTTTAACAATCATTCTATAAAGCTTCTCTTTTAAACTCAGTGGCATATTACGATCACACAAAACTCTTGTCATACTCCTCCAATTAAGCCACTCAGCCAAGGTTATCAAAAGCACTAGACGCACTTAAGGCGCAAAGGATACCCTCTAGCTTTAAGGCAAAGCATAGAAAAAATAATCATTTCAGTAAAGCAAAGTGCATGAAGAAATTTTTGAGGGTTATCCAACATCCATATCACATAAACAAACATGTTAGCACAATGTCGTTAATATATGAAACAAACATGATTTTATTATTTAATATGACAAATTCCATGTATATTGGATCGTTGAGAGAGTGAAAAACTTGCTCAAATAATTTTATTATTTAATATAGCAATATCTTCACTTATAAAAAACAATATCTTACAAGGTTCAATATTTGTTTAGCATTAGCACATGGCAATGGCAATGGCAGGTAAGAAATGAGAGGAAGTTGTAGTCGAGGTCAAGGTTGCTTTCCGAGGTTATCATCATCGACGCGGTCTTCCATTGAGGATGGGGAGTAGGAAGCTTTTTACACGTTCTTTGAGTTGTATTATGTTACACTGTCCTGCGTTTGATAAGATGTGTTGGTATTCTAATACGGTGAAAGGCTCCTTACTCTTGCTAGCCATGGGAACTTTCCTTGGAAGGCAAAGGTTGGACGGTGGTTTTTGGGATGATTTTTTAACTGCTGACAATTTGCAACGGCATGGTATGATGATTGTTAGTTGATGTTATATGTGTAAAGCATCAGCAGAGTCTGTAGACCATATTTTCCTTCACTACTCTAGTGTGCGAGAGTTGAGGGATATGGTGTTGGGTTTGTTTGGTCTTTATTAGGTAATGCATTCCACTCTTGCAACTTTGTTTTCGTATTGGTTAGGGGCATGGGAGGACATTAAGTGATCAATCTGACAAGTTGTTCCTCGTTGTATTATTTGAAGCCTTTGGAGTGAGCGGAATGCACATTTGTCATAGATTTATGAGAGGCACATAGAGGAGCTTAAACTTAATTTCTTTCGCTCTTTGTAAAATTAGATGTATGCTTCAGATTGTTATCGGTTTTGCATTTTTGATGTTGGAGCTAAATGCTCGTCATAAATGGGTTTTTTTTGCTCGAATAGAGAGCATTTCTTGTGTGCTTGCTTTTATAATAAAATCTTTTACTTGCTAAAAAGAACTTGATGGAAGACCTCTGCGACAACGATAATGACCTTGACCTCGACAATGATGTCCTCTTCCTCCATCAACACAACCTCTTCCGTCATCATGGTCGTCTTCACCTATTTCGTTAAGCCCTAATTTATTTGACTATTTGAGGCAATGAAAAACCACGGCTTGAGTCGCTTGACTTCATGGTTGACCTAGCATATGAGGCAAAAACCACAACCCAATATATGAGTCAATGGAAAATCACGACCCAATATATAATTTATATTCAATAATAAAATTATTTAAGTTTAATCCCTAAGTAAAATATAGTTATATAACTTATATTAAATAATAAAATTATTTAAACTTAGTCCATAAGTAAGATATAGTTATATTAAATAATAAAATATAGTTATATTATTTGTTTTCAAGCTTTTAACGATCAAGTATATATGAATATATCTTATTTAATATATAGTTATATATTAAATAATATATATTTTATGTGCACTTTGTTTCGCTAAAGCTAGTGCTTTTTTTGCGCTTTGCGCTTAAAGCGACAGAGTACCATGTGCGCCTTAAGTGCGCCTAGCGCTTTTGATTACCTTGAATCAAGCTCTAATTGCATTATGTTACGTGCATGCACCATATGAGAAATTTGCCAATGCTTCTTGGAAGTGCATTTATAACTTAGAGGATGTGAAGCCTGCTCAAACTCCGCAAAGTTAAGAACTAGAAAATTTGAAAAATGATATAAAAACGATAGTTTTATGCTAGCATCTAAGTCTAATAACAATCTAATGGTTGGCCTCACTTTGACAAGAGTCACATTGACTGTTACTGTGGTCGCAACAAGGGGAACTAGAGATCATATTGTATGTTACCTGGTAGAAAGAGAAGTAGTGTGATCGTTCTAATTATAACTTCCATGTAAAGGCATGTGACTTTGAAGTTTCCAAAAATGTTAATATCCACATGTAATTATAATTAATCACTTTCTCAATAAGAAGTCATATTAGATTACAATGTTAATATAAAGGAAAAACAGATAAATAGAGATAGATGGATAGTATAATAAATTGAACACGGATGCAATTTTAATTGTCCATGCATAGAGTAAAAATAACAAGGAACGAGGAACAAGCACTATCGTAAGGGAAATGAAACAAGTAGATTACCTGAACGCCAGAAATGGCTTTCACAACTGTTGACTTTCCATGCGCCACATGACCAATCGTGCCTAGAATAGTATAATATAAATTTAACTCTACATTATCACATAAAATTCTAAAATAAAGAGCACACATTGACCAAAAGTTAGAGAACAAAGTCGATCCACCAAGGAATTTCCAAAATCTACTTCAAAATAGCTTTAAGACACTAGTAGTGGGTTTAATATTTTTTAACTAAAATTTATTTAGAAAATTCACTTTTATAGATTTCAATTAGCTACTTTTTACAACACTAAATAATAGGTTCAACAAATCTTTTACTATTCTATTAAAATATTAATATTGAACATTTTTGTGTATTTTAAACTATCTCTCCTCTCTTCTCACATAGGTCAATTGGGTTGGTGAGAATAATTATTTTAATATTAAAATAAATTTTAGCTAGTGAAATTCACTCAACAAATTTGGTCAGGCCAAATTTACTATACAATTGTTGAGTTCATTGTATGATATTTTTCATATTTTGACTGTTATTTCTATTTTTTAACTTTATTGAGCTCAGTATTGGGGCTCTTTTAAGCATGAAACTCACCAATGTTTATAGTAGCTTGACGAGAAATAACTTCAGGTGAAAGAGGATGCAGTTTTGTAACATCTAGCTTCTTTAAATCCTGCTCCATCAACCCTTTGCGTGACATATTGACACTCCTGAGGTGTTACCTGCTACTACAGAAATATAATGCAATGTTTAACAAATTGTATACAAGGGAATCTACATCAACACGGCACCCACTCTGCTTTAAATCAATACTTGCAAATGCATTACAAATATGAAGGCTTATAAAAATTAATAAATTTGGGAAAGTATAGTCTTCAATTCAAACTTCAAATTAGTGCAGCCAAAGTTTAAATGGTAAAATAGCCATGATTTGACTAGGGCCAACCCCAAGATTTAAGAGGTAAGGTGATTATTAACTTGGAAACCCTTATCTCCTATACATTCTAACATAACAATAATATTTGAATCAAAACACAAATACTGAAATACTGAAATAAAAATGCAAATACAACCGTAACAACACAAAACTGAATTTAAATACAGAATTATATAGAATTTAAATACAATAAATACATAACAAAAATTATATATACAGCAGGCCCCAATAAATACATCACAACACAGAAGTTATTTACATTACAGAATTTAAGAAGTTATATAAATAATTTATACAACAGTCATGTATAAATTTAAAATTAAACAGAATTTAAAATAATTTATACAGCAATAATTTAAAATTTTACGTTACAGTAATTGACGAATCCGGAATCTCACCGTCGGACGGTCAGAGTCGCCGATCGCCGTCTCCTGAGCAGCAGGCCACAGATCGCCGTCGCCGTAGCAGCGGGCCAGCAGCACTACGGAGGGGCCGCGGGAGCCGGAGTGAGAGACGGAGAGTGCGGCGGGGCAGCGAGCAGGAGGGGCCGGAGGGCGGGGCAGCGGGCGGGAGGGACCGGAGGGCCGACGACGTCCGACTCCGAGTCCGTGGAGCGTGTTTCCGGTGTAAGGTGTTGGCTGGAGTGGAGATGCGTTAGAAGAGTGGTGACTGTGTTAGAGCGTAGGCTGCCGTCGGAGGCTAGGTCGAAATGAATGAGATGGGACGGTGGGCTGGGGCCCTAATTTTAACGGCCCAGGCCTAATTTGCCTGACCTTGGGGTTGGCCCTGGGCCGGCCCGTAATTTGACCATCTAATGCAAAGATCCCATGGAACCTCAAACTTCATAAAAATTTATAGGCGTTCTCTTCTTTCTTTTTTCTTTTCCTATTTCTAGGAATGCATACATTTCAAAATGCATAATTTGGAGCTTCTTGGATTTTATTGGGCACTGCAATCCAAACGAAGTGCACACCATAAATGGACTGCCTCATTGGGTTCATGCAATGCGACACACAATTAATACAATATACAAACCCCATAATACATAACAACTCATAAAATTAATTATATAAAAAGTAGCTATGGCAACACAGGAGTTATACAAGACAAGGAAACACAAAAATCCAATCCATAGATTCTAAAACTTCAGAAACAGTCATCACTCGAATCACAATTTAGTTATAGTTGAATTTGCTAATCTGACCGCCAATATGAATTACTCGAGTAACGGAAAAAATAAATTATCGAACTCTCTATATTTTATGAAAAATCAAAATAAGGAATCAACAACTGAAATTCTAGGGATACCATAGCGTAATGACCAAAATCATATCGAATCAACAGTAATAAAAATTAAAAAATATCAAAGAATGGACGACCTCACCAATCTCTTATCTTTAGGGTGCCAATGGAAATAACCGCGTCGCAGAGAGTTCAGAAATATTGGGCTTTAGTATAAATGTGTGGTACTATAAAAAACAAAACAAAAAACAAATACAAAAACATAAACGAATTGTCGCAAAACGATAGCGTTTTAGTTGAAAGAATTAATAACTAAAAGTGAAAAAAAATATATGAAAACATAGGCTTGAAAATTGGAATAATGGGATACAAATATTAAGATTCGATGTATTTTCGATTTTAAGTTTTAATTTTATGACTTATTTCTTTATTGAAATTAAAATTTGAAATCTAATTTGAATTGAAAATTATAAAAAAAATAATAACTTTTAGGTTTTCCACGTCACCAAAATATTCCTCACTTACTCCATGAGACTATGAAATCCTTCCATGAGATTTGTAATGACTTTAGTCATTATAGGTTTTCATGTCATCAGAAGACTTTTTACTTACTTTATGAGGTTTTGTGATACCTTCATAAATTTTGTGATGTCATCATGAGGTTTATCACGTCACTATGAGATTTTTCGCTCGCTTTATGAGGTTATGGTATTTTTTATGAGGTCTCTAGCATTAGATTCTAAAACCTCATAAACAAACATCACTCGAATCACAGTTTAGTTATGGTTGGATTTGTTAATCTGACTTGTAATATGAATTACTCTAGTATGGGGAAAAATAAACAATCGAACTCTCTGGACTTTATGAAAAATCAAAATAGGGGATCAATAATTGGAATTCTAGGATACCACCGCGTAATGACTAAAATCATATCGAATGGACATTAATAAAAATTAAAAATATCAAAGAGTGGATGAACTCACCGATCTCTTATCTTTAGGGCTTAAGCCGATAGGAACAAACGCATCGCAAAGTGAGTGCAGAAATGTTAAGGGCACGTGGTACTGTAAAAACAAAAACAAAAAACAAAAAAACAAATACAAAAACATGAATGGATTGTCTCAAAATGATGGCGTTTTAGTTGAAAGAATTAATAACTCAAAGTGAAAAAAATATAAAAACATAGGCTTGAAAATTAGAATAATGGAATACAAATATTAACATTTGATGTGTTTTCGATTTTTAGTTTTAATTTTATGACTTATTTCTTTATTGGAATTTAAATTTGAAATCTAATTTGAATTCAAAATTATAAAAAAAAGGCTTTAGGTTTTCCACGTCACCAAAGTACTTCTTGCTTACTTCATGAGATTCTACAATCCTTCCATGAGATTTGTAACGCCATTAATCACTATAGGTTTTACATGTCATCAGAAGACTTTTTACTTACTCTATGAGGTCCTATGATCCCTTCATGAAATTTGTGATGTCATCATGTGATTTGTGATATCACAATGAGTTTTTTCATTCGCTTATGAGATTCTTTTATTTTTCATAAGGGTTTGCACTAACTCTAGCATTAGATTCTAAAACTTCTAAAAATAGACATCATTTAAATCACAGTTTAATTATGGTTGGATTTGCTAATATGACCAACCATATGAATTACTCAGGTAAGGGAAAGAAAAACAAACAATTGAACTCTTTGTACTTTACAAAAAATCAAAATAGGGATCAACAACTGGAATTCTAGGAATACCACAACGTAATAACCAAAATCATATCGAATGGATAGTAATAAAAATTAGAAAATATCGAAGAGTGGATGAACCCACCGATCTCTTATCTCTAGGGCTTAAGCCGACAAGAATAAACGCGTCGCAAAGTGAGTGCAAAAATGTTAGGGGGGGCATGGAACTCTAAAAAACAAAAACAAAAAACAAAAAAACAAATACAAAAGCATGAACACATTGTCTCAAAAGGATGGTGTTTTAGTTCAAAGAATTAATAACTAAAAGTAAAAAGGAAATATAAAAACATAGGCTTGAAAATTGGAATAATAGGATACAAATATTAAGGTTCAATGTATTTTCGATTTTTAGTTTTAATTTTACAACTTATTTCTTCATTGAAATTAAAATTTGAAATCTAATTTGAATTAAAAATTATAAAAAAGTAGGTTTTAGGTTTCCCACGTCACCAAAATACTTCTCGTTTACTCTATGAGATTCTGTAATTCTCCCATGAGATTTGTAACATCATTAGTCATCATAGGTTTTTCATGTCGTTAGAAGACTTTTTACTCACTCTATGAGGTTCTATGATCCCTTCATGAATTTTGTAATGTCATCATATGATTTGTGATGTCATCATGAGGTTTATCATGTCACCATGAGATTTTTCGCTCGCTTTATGAGGTTCTGCTATTTTTCATGAGGTTTTTTACTAACTCTAGCATTAGATTCTAAAACTTTAAGAGGCATCACTCGAATCACAATTTAGTAGTTATGGTTGGATTTGCTAATTTGATCGCATTCCTAATTACCGTGGAGGGTATGGAAAAACAAACAATCACTTTTGAACTTTACAAAAAATAAAATAGGGGATCAACAATCGAAATGGGGGTATTGGGATACTACCACGGTAATGACCGAAATAATATCAAATGGACTGTAATAAAAATTATAAAATATCGAAGAGTGGACGAACTCACCGGCCTCTTATCTCTAGGGCTTAAGCCGACAAGAACAAATGCGTCGCAGAGTGAGTGCAGAAATGTTAGGGGCGCATGGAACTCTAAAAAACAAAAACAAAAAACAAAAAAACAAATACAAAAGCATGAACAAATTATCTCGAAAGGATGGCATTTTACTTCAAAGAATTAATAACTAAAAAGTAAAAAGGAAATATGAAGACATAGGCTTGAAAATTGGAATAATAGGATACAAATATTAAGGTTTGGTGTATTTTTGATTTTTAGTTTTAATTTTACAACTTATTTCTTCATTGAAATTTAAATTTGAAATCTAATTTGAATTGAAAATTATAAAAGAAAATAGGTTTTAGGTTTCCACGTTCAACCAAAAATTGTTTCCCATCTTAAGGTTACCCCAATTCCATGATTTCACCCAAATTAAGATTTGTAACATCATTAGTCATTATAAGGTGTTAGTGTCGTACTGGAAGACTCTTTCATCGGCTCTACTCTATGAGGTTTTACGATCCCTTGATGTATTTTTTGATGTCATTATGTGATTTGTGATGTCATCATGAGGTTTATCATGTCACCTTAGGGTTTTTCCCTGCTTCCATAATGAGGTTCTGCTATTTTTGAGCTGGTTTTCACTAACTCGAACATTAGATTTTAAAACTTTAGAAATAGAGCACCACTCGAATCATAAGTTTAGCTATGGTTGGATTTGCTAATTTACCATAAACCCCAAAAGCAAATTACTCAACGGGGAACTGAAAAGAGATACAAAAAATCTCTCTGTACTTTACAAAAAATCAAAATAAGAGATCAAAACAAATGGAATTCTAAGGGATACCACAACGTAATGACCAAAATCATATCAAATGGATAGTAATAAAAATTAGAAAATATCGAAGAGTGGACGAACTCACCGGCCTCTTATCTCTAAGGCTTAATCCGGGCAGGAACAAATACGTCACGGAGTGAGTGTGAAAATGTTAGGGGCGCATGGTACTATAAAAAAAAAAAAAAAAAAAACAAAAAAACAAATACAAAAACATGAACGGATTGTCTAGAAAGGATGGCGTTTTACTTCAAAGAATTAATAACTAAAAGTGAAAATAGGAAATATGAAAACATAGGCTTGAAAATTGGAATAATGGGATACAAATATTAAAGTTTGATGTATTTTCGATTTTTAGTTTTAAATTTATGACTTATTTCTTTATTGAAATTAAAATTTGAAATCTAATTTGAATTGAAAATTATAAAAAAAAAAAGGTTTTAGGTTTTCCACGTCACCAAAATACTTCTCGCTTACTCCATGAGATTCTATAACCCCTTCCATGAGATTTGTAACATCATTAGTCATTATAGGTTTTTCGTGTTGTCGAAGACTCTTTACTTACTTTATGAGGTTTTATGATCCCTTGATGAATTTTTTGATGTCATTATGTGATTTGTGATGTCATCATGAGGTTTATCATGTCACCTTGGGGTTTTTCACTCTTTCTATGAGGTTCTGCTATTTTTCTTGAGGTTTTTCACTAACTCTGACATTAGATTTTAAAACTTTAGAAACAGGCATCACTCGAATCATAGTTTAGCTATGGTTGAATTTGTTAATCTAACCTGCAATACAAATTACTCTGGTATATGAGGAAAAAAGATACAATTGAATTCTTTGTACTTTACAAAAAATCAAAATAAGAGATCAACAACTGGAATTCTAGGGATACCACAACGTAATGACCAAAATCATATCAAATGGACAGTAATAAAAATTAGAAATCATCGAAGAGTGGACGAACTCACGGATCTCTTATCTCTAAGGTTTAAGCCGGTAGGAACAAACACGTAACAGAGTGAGTGTAGAAATGTTAGGGACGCATGGTACTATAAAAAACAAAAAACAAATACAAAAACATGAACGGATTGTCTAGAAACGATGGCGTTTATGTTCAAAGAATTAATAACTAAAAGTGAGAATAAAATATGAAAACATATGCTTAAAAATTGGAATAATGGGATACAAATATTAAAGTTTGATGTATTTTCAATTTTTAGTTTAAAATTTATGACTTATTTCTTTATTGAAATTAAAATTTGAAATCTAATTTGAATTGAAAATTATAAAAAAAGGTTTTAGGTTTTCCACGTCACCAAAATACTTTTCGCTAACTCCATGAGATTCTATAACCCTTCCATGAGATTTGTAACATCATTAGTCACTATAGGTTTTTCGTAAAAAAAAAAAATTTTGGGAGGGGGTCATGAAATTTGAGCACAGACCTCATATTTACTTACTTGCAAAATAAACAAAAATAAAAAAAATTGATGGAAACCATGCGCACCTTCCTCTCTCGATATCCTCATAACGCAGTCGTTTTGTTGAATCTCCAAGTTCTCCGGCAGCTACATGTCCTCCCTCTTGGGTGTAGCTACGTCAACATTTGTCCTGCTGCTAGGTCGACGTCCGTCGACGTCAGCACGTCATCCTCGCCAGCGACGATGCAACCAAAGCAGTGCTTGCCAAGATATGCCCACACCTCCCCCATATTCGAAGATCCCTCTCTAGCAACGACACTGCAGTAAAAGCCGACTGAAAAGGGCGTTTGTTGCACATGTACTTCAAATAAAATTTAAAACTAAGTATAGCTAGTGGCTTAACCTAAATCATTCTCTACTGGAGGACTTGTAAAATTCAATTCAACCTATTTAAATACTTGTTTAATAAAAACTAATGAAAAAAAATAAATATGAAATTAGGGGAATTTTTTGATTGAATTAAAACTAATTAAAACAAAGATTTTAAACTAAGAAATTCAATTAATTAAAGATGTAACCGGTTTAACTTCACACCTAAATGTTATTTATTACTATCCTAAGAGATAAATTAGATAAATTATGGCCTCATAATTTAACTGCACCAAAACACCATGAATATAATTAAATTATGAATTTATTTTAATCAGAATAATTATGAATTGATTTTCAAAAGACTGTCCCGTTTCCTATGAAACAAATCTTCCACTCAAATAGAATATTAACACACGATGAATTGTTAAATCAACACTCAACCGAGATATTAAATTAACAAATCAAAGAGATAGAGAATTAAATCATAACACATAAAATACTTGTAAAGACTCGTATTTGGGTAGTTTTGAGAGATAGCCATTCTATGGGAATGTAACTATCTGGACAGTAGTGTAGTTGTCAATGTGAGCCTTTTGACTATACCTGGGCCCGATTCCGAGTCGGGGCCCCATATAACCTGATTGTTGACTTTTCGGGGTTTATTGGTTGACTTTGCGTTTGGGCAGTCATTTGAGTGTGGTAATATCTGCTTAGTATTATGCTCGTCATTTCAAGCGTTTTGAATGTAATTTGACTCAATTTGGAATTCAGGACCTTGGAGGTCAATTATTGACTAGGTCAGTTATTGGTCAATGACGGGTACAAATATAAATAGCAAGAAAAAAAAGGAGCTTTCACTTTACACTATCACGTTTGTACGTTTGAGAGAGAGAGAGAGAGAGAGAGAGAGAGAGAGAGAGAGAGAGAGAGAGAGAGAGAGAGAGAGAGAGAGCTTGGAGCTTGGTGCCTTGGTGATTTGGGTTCGTGGAGGTCAAAGAATCACTCCAAGTAGATGTCCTTGAACTTCTTATCTTGATTCTATCTTTGGATCTGCACGAATTTTTCATGATTTATGAAATCAAGCATGAACCCTAGGTTTTGGGGAAATTCAATTTTGAGTTAGATCTAATGGTTTAACATAATATCTGTGGTTAAGAACTATTTTATATCAGTTTTGATATATGTTTCTGTGGTTTTGGGGTTGTATAACTGTATATTCCATGAGGGTTGAGAAGTCAACCATGGAAATCTGGATTTAGATCTAGATTTCTGGAAATCTACAATTTGGTGCGTATTTCTGCTGTTATCTGTGCAATTTAGAGGCATTCTGGACGCATTTTGAGGTAGATATCGTAGTCTATTGTGTAAAATGCGTGTTTGTGAGCGTCTGGGGGTTGCTGGGTTGATTCCAGACGAAGAACAGGCAAAAACGACGATGAACAGTACCCTGGGCGGATTCCTGGGTCGAAATAACGAAGATTCGAAGTTCTGGGTCGTAGGGTCGAAGATCCAGGGTCGTTGGGTCGAAGGTTCGTAGTCCGTAGGTCGAAGATCGAAGACTTGCTTCGAGTCTTCGAGGCGTGCTACAGTTCCGCGCTATGCAGCTACGAGTCTTCGAGGCGCGTTGCAGTTCTGTGCTACGAGTCACAGCTCCAACAGTGCAACTGAACACTGGACTACACTGGACTAGACTATTTACATTGTAACCCATACCCATCTACACATTTAAGTATTACAATGTAAATAACGAAATACCCCCCATTTGGATTTAAAGAAAAATACTAGAAAATTAAATTCTCATTCTTTCAAAATGTGAAAATTGGGATTTAGTGTAAAATCTCAGTAAAATCCAGTTTTTCGTAGAGGTAAATTTTTGGAAAGTGGGATTAGACATCTCAGAAAAATCCCCAAAAATCAGATTATCTTAGTTATGATATGGAGACCCAATGCCGGGACTTTTTATTGGAAAAAAAATCGCTGCTATGGGTATCTCTTTCCTTAGTCAAGGAATGAGGATCGACTTGTGAAGACTGGCTACAGTTCTAAAGGGAGTGTTGTACACCTTAAGACCATATTGGTGTTGGTATGATTGGGTTGCAGATTTGGAACTTAGGTTCCATGACTTGATGGGTTCTTATCGTGGAACACAGATGATGCTATGTGGTTGACGGGGCGGGCATATGCACTGATGGCAGGCCTGTGTGGCACTGTGGCTGTGGCAGGCATATACGCCGATGGCAGGCCTGTGTGGCACTGTGCCCGGACATATAGCGCTGTGGTAGGTCTGAGTGCCCTGAGCTGGGATCCTGTTGAGGATCGTGGACAAGCTGTCCTGTGTGGGCAAGCTAGGTCTTGATGTTTGTTGTAGACTGAGTCTTGATGATTGTGCACACTACACAGTGCACGAGTACACAGAGCATGTAGTATAGACTTGTATGTTTGCATGATGTGGAGTATTGGGGTCACCTACTGAGCTTGTCGCTCACCCCTACTTGTTGTTTACCTTTTTCAGGTGTGACCCGAGACTAGTGGAGGACTTTCTTCCAAGAGGACACCCACTACTCTGATGTATGATACAGTATTATGTTCTGTATTGTTTTGTGTGATATCCCGGACATGGGTCCGGATAGTTGTATTTGCATACTGTTTGTGATGTGATATCTGTATGACTGTTTGACTTATTATATGCATGATGATGTATGGAAAGTACAGGATTACCCGTGATGTATGACTGTACAGGGTTGCATATTTGAGATAGCACCCGCGGTGTAGTCTCCATTGGAGCTAGTCACCAACCCCTTGACCTTCGGGTGCGGGCAAGAGAAAGTCATGTTCCTAGTTCTAGGTTCCCTGGAATTTGGGGGCGTGACAATATCGAATTAAATATTAAAACATAAATTCGAAACGAGCATCCAAAGTGCTACGCTAAACCGATTATAAAATAGTTATCCCTCCATGGGTTGGAAAAATCACAAATCTGGTCGAAAACATAAAAACAGCAGAAATAAAATAGAATTAAGAAAAATAGGCCGCAAAGAATTAAATATCCGATCTTGAACTTGATCCGAATCTTCAACACTTGGTGTATTATCTCTCTCCAATTTCTTCTATTGTTGCTCGAAAAACTGCTACGCTGGGCGATATCGCCTGGGTGTTGTTGCATGTGATGGAACAATGGAGAGATGATATGATGATATGGAGGCAGCGTGATCTGGGTGTATGGGGTCTAGCGGCGCTGCACTGGGGACGAAGGGCTCGCGTTGGAGAGATGGTGTTGATGGGAAAAATGGATAAATAGGTGTGGTGTTGGGTCTCTCCACGCAATGACGCACATCATTAAAGAACATCCCTTTCCTCTCTCTTTTTCCCATTCTAACGTAATGCTTGACGTAATGCCCAAAAATCCTTCTTTCTTCCTTCTTTGACTTCTGTACGGGTCCTCACCTTTACTTTTTCCAATTGCTCTCCAACCTATCCTATGTATCATGCATGCAAAATAATAATAATAATAATAATAATAATAATAATAAGTGAAACACAAAAAAATTCAGTAATATATTAAAATAAAATAAAATAAAAGACATAATTCAATTAACCCAAATATATATAGAAAAATTCTAATAAGATTAAAATGAAAATAATCAATTAAGTCCAGAGAATTAATATTAAAATTGGAATAATTAATTTAACATTAAAAACTACCAAAATTAATATTAAATCTATAAAATAGTAAATAATTAAAATTGAGAAAACTATTATAAAAATGCATTAATTCAACAGAATATTAAATTAAAGTTCATAAATTATATGCAAATTTAATGACAAATTTCGCAGTTATCACCGACATCGTGTCCATCAAGTAAATATTTTTTTTATCTTTGTGTTGTTGTCGACTATGTTCATTAGCTAATGCCCACATTGTTATCCATAATAGAGCTTGGTTCAATTGAGTATTTGAGTTGCTATCATAGTATCAAATGAAAATGAGGATTGAAAATTGTATGAATGATTCTTATAAAGTAATTTGTAATTGACTTGAAATTGCTATTATTTTGCATTATATAACAAAATTGATTGGCAAGAGAGTTTGTTCAATTGAATGTTAAATTTTAATGTGCATCTATTTTATTATTTATTAATATGCTATCCAATGAAATGTTGTAATGAGGAAAATTTTGAATTGCTAATTTTGACTTCATTTGTTTGAAATTGAAGGTCATACTAGAATCACAAGCCTTAAACACTACTATATATAGCTCAGTAATTTTATTACTTAATTTTAGAACTCACCTTAGGTAAGGATTTTTCAATAAAATTTTCAATTGCTAGAACTCTTTTTTTAATGATGAGATAATTATTTTGGTCATATTTTAGGACACTATTGACTCAAACACGGACTGCTCAAACACTTAATAAACTAACAATCCCTCTCTTAAGCTTGGCTTACTTCTACAATAGCTATCACTCCAAGCATTCCACACAACTTCTCAAGCTACTCCAACTTCAAAGGCTTTATAAGCACATCTGCAATTTTATCCTTCGATGGGCAATGACTTAATTTAACAACTACATTGTTCACCAACTCCCTATGATAATGAAATCTTACTTCAATGTGCTCACTCTTTCCATGAAGGACTGAATTTTTGGACAATTGAATTGTGGAGCGTTATCACACATTATCACTAGCGATTTTCTTTTTAAATCCAATCTTTTCCAGAACTTTTCTAAGCCAAACACCCGACATGCACACGATGCCGCCACTATATACTCGCCGGTGGTGGAGAGAGCAACAACCGGTTGTTTCTTTGACGTCCAAGAAATGGCTTCAGATGCCTTTATAAACACGCCACCGATGTGCTTCTCCAATCATTCGGACCGCGTATGTAATCACTATCGATGAACACCATAAGCTTCAAATTACTTTCTCCTCTCTTGTAAAATTTTCCTAGACCGATTGTGCCCTTTAGATACTTTAAAATTTGCTTTGTTGCAAGCCAATGTGACATTCTAGGACTAGCCATAAATCTGCATATCAAGCACACACCATACATCAAGTCAGGCCTGGTCGCATCGATACATGAGACTCTAACTAGTTGCTTAAATAAAGTTTCATCAACTTTATCACTATCCACGTCTTTGTGTAGCTTTGTTCCTGGCACGATCGAATTTTTCACGAATTACTCTTGTTCATTCCAAACCTCGCTAACACTTCCCTTGCATATATTCTTTGACAGATAAAAATCCCTCTATTGCACTACTTCAATTCTATTGCAAGGAAGTGTTTCATCTTCCCCAAATCGACATCTCAAACTCCAACATCATTGAGTTTTTAAACTCATCACACATGTCTCTGTCATTCCCAACAAATATTAAATCATCAACATAAAGACTAACAATTATAAATTTACCTCCTTTTGCCGTTGTGAATAGTGTGTGTTCGTTGGAGCATCTTTCAAACTTTTCTCACATGAAGTAAGCATCAATCCTACCGTACCAAGCTCTTGGTGCCCGTTTAAGACCATATAATGCCCTTTTCAACTTGTAGACTTTTTCTCTTATCCTTTCTTTATGAATCCTTCAGGTTGATACACAAACACATCCTCTTTAAGCTCTCTATGCGTAAAAGCACTCTTCACATCAAGTTGAAACACATCCCAACCGAATCGCGCAACTATTGCAAGGATTACTTGAATGGTGCCAAGTCTTGCTACTAGAGCAAACACTTCGGTGTAATCCACACCGTAACATTGTACATACCCTTTGCTACTAGCCTTGCTTCATACTTTTCTACATTCCTATCTCCAAGTGAGTTTTGTTTTGTACACCCACTTAACTCTAATAGGTGTGATTCCCATTGGTAATATAGTGAGCTTCCAAGTTTGATTTCTCTTAATGGATTCAATCTCACTCATAATTGCTTCGTTCCACCTTGAGTGCGCTGAAGCTTTAGAGAATGAAATAGGATCAGTCTCTGATACCATCATAACCATCATCATTGCCATCAAACTTTCCTCCTCCAAAGGATATCCTGTTTCATAATCAGCCATCCATCCTGGTGCTCTTCGTTCTTGCAAACCCTTCCCTAAAATCAAACCATTAGTTCCTGATTCTATTTCAGCTGTAGGCGACTTCACCGAGTTACCACTAGGTCCTAATTAGGGATGGCACGCCCGACCCGGGCTCTTTCCGCCCCGCCCCGATGAGATAACGGGGCGGTCACGGGTACTGGCCGCCCCGCCCCGACCGGACATTTTAACAGATTTTTTAATAGTTTTGCCTTTAAATACCCGCCCCGACCCGTGACCGCCCTGACCCACCGCACTGGTTTGTCCCGCACTGCCCCGCCCCGAACTCATCCGGGCCAGGCTCGGGTCACCCACTACCCGGTCCCGACCCGCCCCGTTGCCATCCCTAGTCCTAATTCTGTTTCAACTGGAGGCAACACCATTGAGTTTCCTCCATCAACTTCTTCTGTAGTCTGGTCGTCAGCTTCATCTTCTCATTCAAGTATATCACGCCTTATTTCTTCATCAGGTTTGCCCCAGTCCCATGCTTTTTCTTTTTCAAAGACAATGTCTTTACTGATGATGACCTTTTTGCAACAGAGCATACAACCTCCACACCTTCGACTCATGTCACGCCCCGAATTTCCAACCCGAGGAAACAGGTACGTGACTCCCCTTTTTCCCACACGGAGGGCAAAGGGGTTAGGATACAAACCCTGAATATAACATTTTAAGCATCCACAACACATTCAAGAAAGTAATGTTCACCAAAGTAATCCACAATCCAAACCAGTCTATTACAATAAAATCCTCTTTTCAATCCATCCCCACTGGGGTTACATCAATACCCACAAAATAACATAAAATGAAAGACGGTAAGGTAAATATGGTCTTCCACCTTGGGGTCCCACCTAACGCCTGTATGTTCCTGAAAGAAAACACAACATAGAGGGAGGAGTGACCAACCACGGCTCGCAGGGGATCATGTCTCCCCAACCCATCCCATGCTCCTAACGTCACATGAGGGTGTGTACAGGTGCGGTGTAGTGACAATAAGATATAAACAAAGTTGTATTCCACAATCACACGGCACACACATACCCACGGCCATACCACATATCCACCAAAGCTTAGCCACACGGCAACATATCCACAACCACTGAAGCTTAGCCACACGGGCTAACATATCCATGGCCACTCAAGGCTTAGCCACAAGGGCTAACATATCCACAACCATATAGGCTTAGCCACACAAAGCACAGCTCCATCCCAGGCTTCCACAACACCTGGTTCCACAAACACAAAGATACAAGGTCACACAGCATTAAACCAAACACGTAGCATACACACTTTCACAGGCATAATACCAAACACTTAATTTGCACGACCAATCGGGCATAAAATCAAACACTTGACATGCGAGTCTCACAGGTATTTTACCAAACGCTTAACATGCATACATTCACAAACCCACAAACCCAACGCACACGGCATATTATCAAACACATACTAGGCATATTCAACATACATATCACAGCATTTTATCGAACACTTAATATGCACTCACCATCCAACACCAGAATACATCAAAAACCGCCATTGAAGGCCAACATCCATATAGGAGATCACACCTATATGGATTACATATATATATATATATAAACAGATATAATCCATAATCTACTCTAGATCCATAGAACAGAGGAGGATTTAGGAAGAACAGAACCCCTACCTTGTATGTCCTCCTGCTCCCACTTCCACGCAAGACTCCGACCACCCACGCAAGACGCTCCGGCAGCCACCAGAAGCTCTCCTTCCCTCTCTCTCTCTCTCTATGCGACGGCTAGTGGAACAACAAACCCTAAAACCTAAAACAGAGGGCTCCTAATCCTTATATAGACCTCCCACTATCAAAACGACGTAGTTTTGATTAAGTGAAACTCAGCATCAAAATGACGTAGTTTTGATGGAACAAGCTACAACCTTCCCGTATCCATACACGCCAAAATATCCATAATTTCAATATGGTCCTTTGGGGAAAAATCATTAGAATGACAAAACCAAGGTAACCATGCAAAAACATGTTTGCACGCCAATTTGAACGCCAATTCCCCAATTGGCTTGCAGCTCCAAATGCACTCAAACTTTACCCCAAGTCTCCTTGCACCATGTAAAAGACATCCATGCAATAAAAACCTTGCACGCCAAATGGCTCCAATTCACGTGCACGTCCATTTGGCCTGAAACTTCTGTGGTAGATAGAAAACATCATTCTAAGAATCTTTTGGTCTGCACGCAAATTCATCTGAGCCCATCTACTAGGTCAAAATTTAGAAAGTTCCTATTTAGAAGGCAAGACTGACTAACTCAAAACACGAGTCCTTATATCCAAGAGGTTTTAGCTAAAGTGTGTGGGAAGAAAACTCCCTAAAACCCAATAATTTCCACTCACAAGGCATCTGTGGTTAATGTAAAGACTCATATTTGGGTAGTTTTGAGAGATAGTCATTCTATGGGAATGTAACTATCTGGACGGTAGTGTAGCCGTCGATGTGAGCATTTTGACTGTATTTGGGCCCGATTTTGAGTCGGGGCCCCGTTTGACCCGATTGTTGACTTTTCGGGGTTTATTAGTTGACTTTGCGTTTCAGCAGTCATTTGAGTGTGATAATATCTGAACAGTGTTGTGCTCATCATTTCGAGCGTTTTGACAGTAATTGGGCTCAATTTGGAGTTTGTGACCTCGGGAGGTCAATAATTGCGTTCGGGTCAATTATTGCTGGGAGGCCAATTATTGGCAACAGTATATATATAATTAAGAACTGCCTTATCTCTTTAATTGCCAATTATTGGTGCGTGCGTGTTTGAGAGAAGGAGAGAGAGAGAGAGAGAGAGAGAGAGAGAGAGAGAGAGAGAGAGAGAGAGAGAGAAGGTGAAGAGCGTGAAGAGCTTTCTTGGCGATTTTAGGGCGATTGGAGCTCATGGATCGCAATAAACCTTTCCAGGTAGGTGTCCTTAACTGTCTTATCTCGATCCTATCTTTGAATATGTGATCTGTGGTTGTATGAGTGTGTATTTTATGAGGGTTGAGAAGTCAACCATGGAGGTCTAGATTTAGATCTAGATGAATATATGATTTGTGTGTATTTCGATGTTATCGTGCGAATTAGAGGCGTTTAGGACGCATTTTAAGGTAAATATTGCGTTTATTGCGTAAAACATGTGTTTATGAGCGTCTAGGGGTCATCGGGTTGCTTCCACACGAAGAACAGGCCAAAAACGACGATGAACAGGACTGGCGAGTGTGTTAGGTCGCCGGACCCGTCGCCAGCTTCATAGTCCAGCACTATGGAGTCGCAGTGGTGGAGTCAGCGAACTTCGTAGTCGGAAGCTAGGGGAGTCGCAGAACGTGGAGTCGCAGCCTTCATAGTCGCAGCTATGGAGTCGAGGGCCGGGAGTCGGCAGCCTTCGTAGTCGCAGCCTATGGAGTCGCAGAATGAGTGGAGTCAGCAGTATGGAGTCAAGCAACTTAGTTAGTCCTGGATTAGTAATCCAGAGGAGTTGGTCCGGATCGTAGTCCGGAGGAGTTAGTCCGGATCGGAATCCGGAGGGAGTTAGTCTGGATCGAAGTCCGGAGGAGTTAGTCCGGTTCGGAGTCCGGAGGAGTTGGTCCGAGCGATAGTCCGAGGGAGTTAGTCCGGATCGGAGTCCTGGAGGAGTTAGTCCGGAGCAAGAGTCGGAGGAGTTGGTCCGGATCGGCCAGATGATTCGCAGCAAAGTCTAACCGCATCGGACCGGACATTTACATTGTAAACCATTATGCCTCTCAACATACTTAAGTTATAATGTAAATAACGAAATACCCCCCATTTGGATTCAAAGAAAAATACTAGAAAAATTAATTCCCACTCTTTCAAAATGTGAAAATTGGGATTTAGTGTAAAATCTCGGAAAAACCCAAAAGTTCGTAGTGGTGAATTTTTTGGAAAGTGGGGTTAGATATCTCGAAAAATCCCCAAAAATCAGATTATCTTATTTATGATATGGGAACCCAATGCCGGGACTTTTGATTTCAAGAAAATAGTTGCTATGGGTACTTCCTTCATAAATCAAGGATTGAGGATTTACTTGTGAAGATTGGCTACAGTTCCAAAGGAAATGTTGAGAATGACATGCCATACTAATGTTAGTATGTTAGTGTGAGGTATTGGGGCATGGACTCCGTGACTTCTTTGGGTTCTCACCGTGATGCACCGATGGTGCTATGTGGTTGACCTGGAAGGCATATGCACCGATGACAGGCCTGTGTGGCGACTGTGGCCGAGCATATTGCGCTGTGGACAGGCTAAGGCCTGAGTTGAGCCGTTAAGCTCGTGGAGCTAGGGCTGAGTGCCCTAAGTTGGGATCCCATGGAGGATCGTGGACAAGTTGTCCTGTGTGAGCAGGCTGAGTCCTGATGTTTGTTTGCAGGCTGAGTCCTGATGATTGTGCACACTACACAATGCACGAGTACACAGAGCATGTAGTATAGACTTGTATGTCTGCATGATTTGGAGTGTTGGGGTCACCTACTGAGCTTGTCGCTCACCCCTACTTGTTGTTTACCTTTCTCAGGTGTGACCCGAGACTAGTGGAGGACTTTCTTCCAAGAGGACGTGCCCACTACTCTGATGTATGCTACAATACTGTATGCTGTATTGTGTATTGTATTATGTTTGTATCCCGGACATGGGTCCGTGGACAGTTATATTTGCATACTGTTTGTGATGTGATGTCTGTATGACTGTTTGACTCATTGTATGCATGATGATATATGAGAAAGTACAGGATTACCCTTGATGTATGATCGTACAGGGTTGCATATTTGAGACAAAGACCACGGTGTGTAGTCTCCTTTTGGTGCTAGTCACCAACCCCTTGACCTATCGGGTGCGGGCAAGGGAAAGTCATGTACCCGGTTCCGGTTCCCTGGAATTTGGGGGCGTGACAAGTTGGTATCGAGCATGGTCTAGTGGACCTAGGTTAGTGAGGGGTGGTTAATTGATTCCATGTGACTTCGAAAACGTAGGAGGGGCGCCTGATCAACGCAGTCCTTACATGTATTCTAGGTTATTGTGGTGTTAGTTAGCTCATCCTAGGAGCATACATGGGGATGGGGTGCATTGCTAGTGGTATGATTGTGTGCATATAGGGCACTAGATTGTCTTTGTGTGTGATATGATTGCATTTGGTGCCGGGATGGCACGTGGCCGTGAGAGCCAGGGCTTGATTGTGGCGTACCTGAGGGGTGACACGATGCTATATGCATGGTTGTGGACCTACGGGTCATGTGGTGTACCCCGAGAGGTGACACGATGCTATATGCATGGTATGGACCTACGGGTCGTGTGGTGAGAACCTATAAGTCGGTTGTGCCTTTGATGGTCATTTGTCTGCGATGCTAGTATTGATTGTTTGATTGTTTGTTGTTGTGGCCAGGTGATGGCACCACCGAGGAGGGTTGTCCGAGGCCAGGGTCCGGCAGAGGAGCCCACGATAGAGTCGGGGCACCAGGGGGCGCAGAGCCCGCAACAAAGTCATCGCCTCCCGTTGTGGGACCTGATTTGACGCAGTGTTGATTCGGCTTGCAGGAGGCCATGCAGGGTATGCGGGGCTCAATGAGGGATATGGCTAGAGAGGTGGATGAGCTGAATAGGCAACGGCGGCCTCGGCGCCCCACCCTAAGCAGCAGAGGCGAGGGTGGTGCATGATGTGCACCAGTAGGAGGTCGTGATAGAGCCAGCACGACGAGGAGTGGACTGGGCTGCACAGTTTTTGAAACATGCACCCAGGACTTTTGAGGATGGTTCGCGGCCAGAGGTAGCCGAGGACTGGATTAGGTGGACAGAGGATATCTTTGATATGATCGGGGTGCCAAATGAGGAGAGAGTACGCGTGGCGACGCACTATTTGTTGGGTATCCCACGCAGGTGGTGGGAATCCACTAGAGCTGTCCATGGCAGTCATATGAGTTGGAGAGAGTTTGTTAAGCGCTTCTTTGGGGAGTATTTTCCCAGCTCGATACAGTATGCCCGACGGAGAGAGTATTACGAGCTTCAGCAGGGTAGCTAGACTGTGGGTGAGTATGTGCAAGCCTTCACAGATTTGGGGCGGTTTGCTCTGGAGGCTTGGGAAAAGGAAGGCCGGAAGACGCAGGACTTCATTCAGGGCTTGAGGCCATCTTTGAAAAGACAGGTGGAACGGATGCAGTTAACCAGCTACCGGGAGGCGGTCGACAAGGCGCTCATTATTGAGCGAGGTCAAGATCAGGCGAGAGCCCAGAGGCCGGGCGGTTCGGCAAGTCCGAGCAAGAAGAGGCAGAGTGGGGATAGCGGTCTTCGCTCGGCTGAGAGGAGGCAAGTGCAGGGTTTCCGGTCAGGCGGTGGAACCCCATGAGAGTTCAGCCGGGAGGCCAGTACCTGTTGGAGTTGTGGTTTGACCGGGCATGTCTCGAGAGATCGCCCAAGGAAAAGATGACTTGTTTCCGATGCGGGAAAGTAGGGCATGGAGCTAGGGAATGTGTTACCCTTAGCTCGACCAGCAGCAGTAGGCCCTCGTCCGAGAGAGCAGGGACGAGGAGTGGGGCTCCGTCTCGTAGGTCGTCGCCGGCACAGAGCACGCAGATGCGACTGCAGCGCAGTCCTCGCCGGGAGGCACAGTGGTCATGTTGATCAACGGGGCAAGGCCCCAATGGGCCAGGCTAGTGGCGAGGGGCCACGAGGGAGGACGTTTGCCCTTACCAAAGAGAAGCAGAGGTTCCACCAAGGGACGAGGCAGAGAGCAGACCTTCGATGGTGAGAGGTACCATTATCATTTCTCATACTATTTGTTCAGTTTTGATTGATACTGGTGCTACCCATTCTTTTATTTCGTATGCTACGGTGATTAGGTTAGAGTTAGACCAGGAGACAGTTAGTCGGGCTCTCGATGGTCGCTTCACCTTTGGGTGGACTTGTGATACTTGAGAGTATCTGGTCGTGCTTGTCAGGTAACACTTGGGGGTGTTAACCTATTGTGTGATTTATATATCATGGAGTTAGATGATTTTGATGTTATCCTGGGTATGGATTGGTTGGTCTTCGTGGAGGCCAAGATTGATTATTTTCGATGGCGTGTGACGTTCCTCACACCAGGGGACACGCGGGGTGTCTTTGTGGGTGAGTGGACCGAGGAGGCATGCAGTTTGGGACCTTTGAGGCATGGGTGGGCTGATGTGACCCACCGTTAGCCACCTTGACGTTGGTTGACAGGAGGAGAGAGGGGAAGGCCGTTTTGCCACCCATTGTAGATCGGCCTTCCGGATGTGTTTCCCGAGGACTTGGTCGGGCTTACCACCCGTGAGGGAGGTAGAGTTTTTGATCGAGTTGTTGCCAGGGGACAACACCGATCAGGTTAACGGCCTACAGGATGGCACCGACCGAGCTTAGAGAGCTCAAGAGGCAGATAGATGATTTATCGGCACGAGGCTTTATCAAAGCGGAGTAGCTCACCGTGGGGCGCTCCAGGTGTTGTTCGCCAAGAAGGTGGATGGTTCACTTCGGCCGTGTATAGACTACCGGAAGCTGAACCAGGGACCGTGAAGAACAGTACCCATTGCCGAGGATCGATGACTTGTTCGATCGGTTTCGCGGTGCGAGGTGGTTTTCCAAGATAGACTTGAGATCCGGATACCATCGGCTTGAGGGTTAGGGAGGCGGATATCCCTAAGACCGCGTTCGTTGTCGTTATGGGCACTATGAGTGGCTTATGATGCCGTTTGGGCTCACGAATGCTCCAGCGAGTGTTTATGGGATTGATGAACCGGTATTTGCTCCGTATTTAGATATGTTCGTTGTGGTGTTCATCGATGATATTTTGGTCTATTCAACACCAAGAGGGAGCATGAGGAGCATTTGCATGTTGTGTTGCGGACCTTGCGGGAGCATCGGTTGTACGCGAAGTTCACGAAATGTGACTTCGGTCGCAACAGTACACTTCTTGGGGCATGTGGTATCTTCGGAGGGTATCACGGGGGATCCCGAGAAGATCGAGGCGGTATGTCGTGGAAGAGGCCCACGAATGTGTTTGAGATTCGTAGCTTCCTTGGTTTGGCAGTGCTACTATCTGAGGTTCGTGGAGGATTTTTCCAGGTTAGGCGCCTCCTATGACACACCTGACCAGGAAGGGAGTTCCTTTTGTTTGGTCCGATGCGTGTGAGAGTGCTTTCATGGAGTTAAGGCACGATTGACCTCAAGACCTATCTTGATTCTTCCACAGGAGGGTGTGCCTTTCGAGGTGTATTGTGATGCTTCCAGGGTGGGACTTGGTTGTGTGCCGATGCAGACTCGGCAGTGATTGCTTATGGATCTAGGCAATTGAGACCATATGAGCGAAACTATCCCACGCATGATTTGGAGTTGGGCTGCAGCATGATCTTTGCTTTAAAGAGTCGGGCAGGATTATCTCCTTGGGGAGAAATTTGTGGTGTATACGGACCACAAGAGCTTGCGGTATATCTTTTCTCGACGAGATCCGAACCTTAGGCAGAGGTGGTGGGTGGAGTACCTACAAGGTTTCGGTTTGATATGATGTACACCCTGGGAAGGGTAATGTGGTGGCGGATGCTCCGAGTAGGAAGAGCAGGCCGTGGTGGCCCATTGTGTCATTAACGAATGGGAGATGATGGGTCGGTTGGCGGCGATGAGGTTGCAGATGGTAACCGGCAAGGGCCAGGGACCCTCGGTGTTGTTGTAGCAGTCCCGAGATGCGAAAGACAGGATCATAGAGGATCACTTGGGGGACGTTGATTGTGAGATCATCCGCGACGATTTGGATCAGGCGGCATCTTCCGATTGGACTGAGGAGGCAGAGCATGTGCTGCGGTATAGGGGTAGATTGATAGTTCCCACTTCTCTTCAGGAGGAGGTTCTTCAGGAATTTCACCAGTCGAGGTTAGCTGTACATCCTGGTGGGACCAAGATGTACCATGCCATGAGGAGGCAGTTTTGGTGTTTGACCTGTCAGTAGGTCAAGGCAGAGCACCTGAGATCAGTTGGTGAGTTGCAGTCATTGCCAGTGCCAGAGTGGAAATGGGACCACGTGACCATGGATTTTGTCACTGGACTTCCTCGTTCCAGGGGACACGACACGATATGGGTAGTTGTCAACCGGTTGACCAAATCGGCACATTTTATTCCGATTCGAGAGACAGACCTGATGAGGACTTTGGGACGAGGTATATTGATGTTATTGTGCGATTGCATGGAGTCCCATTGTCTATTGTATCTCGACCGGGATGCGAGGTTCACCTCTCGCTTTTGGAGACACGATTGCGCGAGCCTTGGGTACTAGGGTGAACCTCAGTACAGCCTTTCATCCGCAGACGGATGGTCAGTCGGAGCGGACGATTCAGACGCTCGAGGATATGTTGCGTGCCTGTGTCTTAGATTTTGGAGGTTGTTGGGAGACTCACCTTCCTTTGGTGGAGTTCTCTTACAACAACAGTTATCAGGCCACGATTGGGATGGCTCCGTATGAGGCGCTGTATAGGCAGCCTTGTAGATCACCCTTGTGTTGGGCACAGACGGGAGAGACAGCAGTTCTCGGTCCCGATATGGTTCGAGAGACCACAGAGATAGTGCAGCTGATTCGGCAACGCATGTTGACAGCGCAGAGTAGGCAGAAGTCCTACGCGGACCAAAGGCGTCGACCTTTGTAGTTTGAGGTGGGGGACCGTGTATTTTTGCGGGTTTCACCACGTCAAGGGCATCGGAGGTTTGGACGTGGATCCAAACTTTCCCCTCATTTTGTGGGGCCGTTTGAGATTGTTGCCACCGTGGGCGCAGTGGCTTACCGATTGGCTTTGCCACCAGAGTTGGCGCGAGTACATGATGTGTTTCATGTGTCTCAGTTGAGGCGGTATCACCCTGATCCTTCCCATGTGTTGGACTATCACGAGATAGACTTGGCTGATGATGGTGCCGTTGTTGAGATGCCGGCACGTATTTTGGACAAAGGGACCAGGTCTTGCGAGGCAAGATGATCCCACTAGTTCGGGTGTTATGGCGACACCGAGGCATGGAGAAGCAGACTTGGGAGAAAGAGAGCCAAATGCGGGTTCTTCATCCTGAGCTGTTCGAAGACAATCAGTCCTGAGGTGGGGAGGATGTGAGGACCTTCCCTGAGGTATGATGTGAGGACCTTCCTTGAGGTATGAGTTATGTTTTATGCATTTGTTTTGCATATGTTGTTTGAGATATTGTGTAGCTTGTTGATTGTTGGCATCCGGGTGAGCCTTTTTGGCTTGTTGTGAGTTGCATTGCACCTGTGTGGTTGGTGATCATGTTGATGATCATATTTTGTGTCTTGTTGTGCGGTGCTTGAGCTTGGATTTTGCTATGTCTTTTGGGCTTGTGTTTTATTTTCGAGGACGAAAAGTCCTAAGGTGGGGACGATGTAAAGACTCGTATTTGGGTAGTTTTGAGAGATAGTCATTCTATGGGAATGTAACTATCTGAACGGTAGTGCAGCCGTCAATGTGAGCATTTTGACTGTACTTGGGCCCGATTTCGAGTCGGGGCCCCGTTTGACCCGATTGTTGACTTTCCGGGGGTTTATTGGTTGACTTTGCATTTGAGCAGTCATTTAAGTGTGATAATATCTGAACAGTGTTGTGCTCGTCATTTCGAGCGTTTTGACAGTAATTGGCCTCAATTTGGAGTTCATGACCTCGGGAGGTCAATAATTGCGTTCGGGTCAATTATTGCTGGGAAGCCAATTATTGGCAATAGTAAATATATAATTAAGAACTGCCTTATCTCTTTAATTGCCAATTATTGGTGCGTGCGTGTTTGAGCAAGAGAAGGAGAGAGAGAGAGAAGGTGAAGAGCGTGAAGAGCTTTCTTGGCGATTTTGGGGCGATTGGAGCTCGTGGATCGCAATAAACCTTTCCAGGTAGGTGTCCTTAATCGTCTTATCTCGATCCTATCTTTGAATATGTGATCTGTGGTTGTATGAGTGTGTATTTTATGAGGGTTGAGAAGTCAACCATGGAGGTCTAGATTTAGATCTAGATGAATATATGATTGGTGTGTATTTCTGATGTTATCGTGCGAATTAGAGGCGTTTATGATGCGTTTTAAGGTAAATATTGCAGTTTATTGCATAAAATATGTGTTTATGAGTGTCTGGGGGTCACTGGGTTGCTTCCAGACGAAGAACAGGCCAAAAACGACGATGAACAGTACCCTGGCGAGTGTTAGGGTCGCCGGACCGATCAGCCAGCCTTCGTAGTCGCGACTATGGAATCAGCAATTGGGAGTCGGAGCTTCATAGTTAAGCTTCGTAGTCGCGGCTATGGAGTCAAGCAGCTATGGAGTCGCAGAATGTGGAGTCAACGCCTTGTAGTCGCGGTATGTGGGAGTCGCAGCCGTAGTCGCAGCCTATGGAGTCAGCAGCTATGGAGTCAGCAACTTAGTTAGTCCGGAGGAGTTAGTCCGGATCAGTAGTACGGAGGAGTTAGTCCGGAGCAGTAGTCCGGAGGAGTTAGTCCGGATCAGTAGTCCGGAGGAGTTGGTCCGGATCAGTAGTCCGGAGGAGTTAGTCCGGATCAGTAGTCCGGAGGAGTTAGTCCGGAGGAGTTAGTCCGGAGCAGTAGTCCGGAGGAGTTTGTCCGGATTAGCAGCAGTGATCCGCAGGAGTGCAATTGCACTGCACTGGACATTTACATTGTAAACCATTATGCCTCTCCACATACTTAAGTTACAATGTAAATAACGAAATACCCCCCATTTGGATTCAAAGAAAAATACTAGAAAAATTAATTCTCACTCTTTCAAAATGTGAAAATTGGGATTTAGTGTAAAATCTCGGAAAAACCCAAAAGTTCGTAGTGGTGAATTTTTGGAAAGTGGGGTTAGACATCTCCAGAAAAAATCCCCAAAAATCAGATTATCTTATTTATGATATGAGAACCCAATGCCGGGACTTTTGATTTCAAGAAAATAGCTGCTATGGGTACTTCCTTCATAAATCAAGGATTGAGGATTTACTTGTGAAGATTGGCTACAGTTCCAAAGGAAATGTTGAGAATGACATGCCATACTAATGTTAGTATGTTGGTGTGAGGTATTGGGGCATGGACTCCGTGACTTCTTTGGGTTCTCACCATGATGCACCGATAGTGCTATGTGGTTGACCTGACAGGCATATGCACCGATGGCGGCTTTGTGTGGCGATCGTGGCCGAGCATATTGCGCGTGGACAAGGCTAAGGCCTGAGTTGAGCCGTTGAGCTCGTGGAGCTAGGGCTGAGTGCCCTAAGCTGGGATCCCATGGAGGATCGTGGACAAGTTGTCCTGTGTGAGCAGGCTGAGTCCTGATGTTTGTTTGCAGGCTGAGTCCTGATGATTGTGCACACTACACAGTGCACGAGTACACAGAGCATGTAGTATAGACTTGTATGTCTGCATGATGTGGAGTGTTGGGGTCACCTACTGAGCTTGTCGCTCACACCTACTTGTTGTTTCCCTTTCTCAGGTGTGACCCGAGACTAGTGGAGGACTTTCTTCCAAGAGGACGTGCCCACTACTCTGATGTATGCTACAATATTGATCTTGTATTGTGTATTGTATTATGTTTGTATCCCGGACATGGGTCCAGTGGACGCTTATATTTGCATACTTGTTTGTGATGTGATGTCTCGTATGATTGTTTGACTCATTGTATGCATGATGATATATGAGAAAGTACAGGGATTACCCTTGATGTATGATCAGACAGGGTTGCATATTTGAGACAAAGACCATCGGTGTAGTCTCCTTTGGTGCTAGTCACCAACCCCTTGACCTATCGGGTGCGGGCAAGGGAAGTCATGTACCCGGTTCCGGGTTCCCGGAATTCGGGGCGTGACGGCTTAACTTCATACATACCACAAGCACGGGTCATTACAACTCATCACTAACTCCGATGAGAACACATTTTTGGCTTTTATCATCTAGTTTGTTTCTCTTTTGATCTGGTATATGAGCATGTGTTACACACCTAAATATCCGATAATATTACACTATCGGTTTCAAACCACTCCATGCTTCTTCTAGTGTTTTGTTCTCTAGTGCTACTATTGGACTTCGATTTCGTATGCGCACACACCATCTCACTTCTTCAAACCAAAATGCTTTAGGAACTTGTCTCTCATTCAACATCGAACGAACTGCATTCATAATGGTTATGTTTTTTCTTTTTGAAACTCCATTTTGTTGGGGTGTGTAGCGGTTGTCGCTTGTTGGCTAATTCCTGCATATTTCTTGAACTCATCGAACTCATTTGAGTTGAACTCCCCTCCTCGATCTGTTCTTAAATAGGTTATGAACGCTCCAATCTCCTTCTCTACACTAACTTCAATATTCTTGAATGAAGCAAAAGCTTCTAATTTCTTATGCAAAAAGTACACCCAAGTCTTTCTAGTAAAGTCATCGATAAAGGTCATGAAGTACCTCTTTCCACTGTGCTGGTTTGATTGGTCCACATATGTTTGAGTGTATCAATTGCAAGTGTCTAGTTACTCTCTATATGCTTTTCTTTGGTATAAAATCTCTGTGTTGCTTTCCAACCAAGCAAGTGATGCATATTTCCTTAGTAGTTTCTAGACATGGTAGCCCAACAATCATCTTCTTCCGATATAACGATTCAAACTATGATGATTCTGTGCCTGAATCGATAATGCCATATATGAGCCTCCTTTTTAACCTTGCTCTCTTCAACCTAAAGACACATAGAATTCTTTTGTGGCATAGATGCAAGTAGAAAGAATATCTTGTTTCCACTCATATTTGTTTACATGATCAATCCTCTTGCCGAGCGAAAGACTTTGCATGTTCCATCTTGAATCGTAATGGCTAGCCCCTTTTCTTGGAGTTGTCCAATGCTTAACAGATTATTCTTCACCGAGGTACATAATAGACATCAAATATTACCTGAGTCATACCATCAACTTGCATTCTTACACTTCCTTTTGTAACTACAGCCATCCTCATATCATTTCCAAGCTTCACACCATGGTGGAAATTGTGTTCCAAACTTAAAAACCATTCTTTGTTTCCTATCATGTGGTTACTACACCCTAAATCGAGAAACCACACTTCCTCTCTCTTCGATTGCTTCAGTTCTACCGAGCCATCAACAAAAGTTCTTCTTTTTCCTCCACTTTAGCATAATTGGCTCTCTTGATTGCTTTAGAGCACAAAGATTGGAAATGTCTCGGTTGTGACTTCAAAACATTCAATAGCTTTTTTGTTTAGAGGTTGTCTTCCCTGCCTTTACCACGACCTCCTCTGAACGTGCCTCGACCTCTTCCTATATCAACTCGTTCGTCCTGAACAACCTTCAAGACATGTTCTTCCTCTTGATTTACACACTTACACTACTCATGAACCAATGAGCTTCCATGTAGTTCATCAATACTCAGCTAACTCAGATCATTTGATTCTTCTATTGAGCAAAAAACATAGTTAAATATGTTTGTCAATAATCTGAGTATTTTCCCAACCAATGTACTATGCTCCGTCGATTCTCCATTTGTCTTCATCTTGTTTACTACAGATAACGTTCTTCCCAGAAAAATGTCTACTTTTTCTCCCTCTTTCATAGTGAGCAGCTCAAATTCCCTTCTCAATGCCTAAAGTTGAGCTCTTCCCACCTTGGTGGATCCTTAGTACTTATGTTTCATCGAGTCCAAAATGGCTTTCAATGTTCCCTTGTCCAGAATCGTCTCCAAGATCGCCCTATTAATTGTTTAGAACAAAAAATTCTTCACCTTCGGGTCTTTTAGCTTGACATCTTCCACCACTTTCCTTTGAGCTTCGTTGGCTAGTGTTATTCCAACTACTGCAGTAGGAATTCCTTTATCCACCAAATTTTCCATAGTCATTGACCAGTAATCATAGTAACCATTAAATTTGGGAATAGCCGATTGCATAAACTTATCTAAGGTTGACATCTCTTCTTACTTGTTTCCTTTTTAACAACAAATTTTTCTCTAATACCAAATGCAAATTCAGAGACTCAAAACTGGAAAGGATAGTTTATTCAATAAGAAATAATGGCTATATATAGCCTTACACTGAATAATAGAAACAACAAAAAAACAATGAAATAATCTAAACGACTGACTACTACTTCTACTTAACAACTTCCCAAAGAATATGACATTATTGACTCAAACACAGACTCGTTCAAACACTTAATAAATAAATAAATAAATAAATAAATAATTAGGTTTTAGGTTTTGCACGTCACCAAAATACTTCTCACTTAGTCAATGAGATTTGTTACGTCATTAGTCACTATATATTTTTCGCGTCATCAGAAGATTTTTTTTACTTACTCTATGAGGTCCTATGATCCCTTCATGAAATTTGTGATGTTGTCATGTGATTTGTAATGTCATCATGAGGTTTTTCACTCTCTCTATAAGGTTCTGCTATTTTTCATGAGGTTTTTCACTAACTTTGGTATTAGATTCTAAAACTTCAGAAACAAACATCACTTGAATCATAGTTTAGTTATGGTTGCATTTGCTAATCTGATCTGCAATATGAATTACTCAGGCAGGGGAAAAAAACAAACAATCGAACTTTCTGTACTTTACGAAAAATAAAATAAGGGATCAACAACTAAAATTTTAGGGATACCACAACGTAATGACCAAAATCATATCAAATGGACAGTAATAAAAATTAAAAAAATATCAAAGAGTGGATGGATTCACTGATCTCTTATTTGTAGGGCTTAAGCCGACAGAAACAAACGCATCGTATAGTGAGTGCCTAAATGTTAGGGGTGGGTGATACTATAAAAAACAAAAACAAAAAACAAAACCAAAAATAAATAAAAAAACACTAACAGATTATCTCAAAACAATGGCATTTTAGTTCAAAGAATTAATAACTAAAAGTAAAAAGACAATATGAAAACATAGGCTTGAAAATTAGAATAATAGGATACAAATATTAAGGTTCGATGTGTATTCGATTTTTTTTATTTTATGACTTATTTATTTTTTGAAATTAAAATTTAAAATCTAATTTGAATTGAAAATTATAAAAAAAATTAGGTTTTAGGTTTTTCACATAAGCTAAATACTTCTCATTTACTCCATGAAATTTTGTAATTCTTCAATGAGATTTGACTGATTTGTAACACGTCATTAGTCAGTTTTTTGTGTCGTCAAAAGACCTTTTACTTTATGAGATTCTGTTATTCTATCATGAAATTTGTGATGTCATCATGAGATTTATCACGTTGGCTTTTGGCTTGCTCTATAAGGTTCTACTATTTTTGATAAGGTTTTTCCCTAACTATGGCATAACTTCTAATAAGCTAGTGATGGATTCTTCTAATGATACGATACAATCTCGTTCCATGCTTTTAGCTTTCTTCTTTGTCACTGATCTCCTCATAACATCTAACAATGTTGCTCGTACCACCAACAAACCTTATGACGTCATCACTTGGCAAGACGGCCTCGTTCAGTTCTAAAGCTTTAATTGTCGCTACCTTCCTACTTCCTCATAAGTAGTGTTACTCATGTTTCCAGCATATCTTATGACGTTATTAGCTGTACATCCTGGTGGGATCAAGATGTACCATGCCATGAGGAGGCAGTTTTGGTGTTTGACCTGTTAGTAGGTCAAGGCAGAGCACCTGAGATCAGCTGGTGAGTTGCAGTCATTGCCAGTGCCAGAGTGAAAATGGGACCACGTTACCATGGATTTTGTCACTAGACTTCCTCGTTCTAGGGGACACGACACGATATGGGTAGTTGTCAACCGGTTGACCAAATCGGCACATTTTATTCCGATTCGAGAGACAGACCCAGTGAGGACTTTGGGACAGAGGTATATTGATGTTATTGTGTGATTGCATGGAGTCCCATTGTCTATTGTATCTGACCGGGATGCGAGGTTCACCTCTCGCTTTGGAGACAATTAAGGCGAGCCTTGGGTACTAGGGTGAACCTCAAGATGCGCCTTTCATCCGCAGACGGATGGTCAGTCGGAGCGGACGATTCAGACGCTCGAGGATATGTTGCGTGCCTGTGTCCTAGATTTTGGAGGTTGTTGGGAGACTCACCTTCCTTTGGTGGAGTTCTCTTACAACAACAATTATCAGGCCACGATTGGGATGGCTCCGTATGAGGCGCCAGATGGGCGGCCTTGTAGATCACCCTTGTGTTGGGCACAGACGGGAGAGACAAGCAGCTTCTCGGTCCCGATATGGTTCGAGAGACCACAGAGATAGTGCACCTGATTCGGCAACGCATGTTGACACGCGAGAGTAGCGAAAGTCCTACGCGGACCAGAGGCGTCGACCTTTGTAGTTTGAGGTGGGGGACCGTGTATTTTTGCGGGTTTCACCACGTTGAGGGCATCGGAGGTTTGGATGTGGATCCAAACTTTCCCCTCATTTTGTCGGGCCGTTTGAGATTGTTGCCACCGTGGGCGCAGTGGCTTACCGATTGGCTTTGCCACCAGAGTTGGCGCGAGTACATGATGTGTTTCATGTGTCTCAGTTGAGGTGGTATCACCCTGATCCTTCCCATGTGTTGGACTATCGCGAGATAGACTTGGCTGATGATGGTGCCGTTGTTGAGATGCCGGCACAGATTTTGGACAGGCGGGACCAGGTCTTGCGAGGGAAGATGATCCCACTAGTTCGGGTGTTATGGCGACACCGAGGCATGGAGAAGCAGACTTGGGAGAAAGAGAGCCAAATGCGGGTTCTTCATCCTGAGCTGTTCGAGGACGATCAGTCCTGAGGTGGGGAGGATGTGAGGACCTTCCCTGAGGTATGATGTGAGGACCTTCCCTGAGGTATTAGTTATGTTTTATGCATTTGTTTTGCATATGTTGTTTGAGATATTGTGTAGCTTGTTGATTCTTGGCATCCGGGTGAGCCTTTTTGGCTTGTTGTGAGTTGCATTGCACCTATGTGGTTGGTGATCATGTTGATGATCATATTTTGTGTCTTGTTGTGCGGTGCTTGAGCTTGGATTTTGCTATGTCTTTTGGGCTTGTGTTTTATTTTCGAGGACGAAAAGTCCTAAGGTGGGGAGGATGTAAAGACTCGTATTTGGGTAGTTTTGAGAGATAGTCATTCTATGGGAATGTAACTATCTGAACGGTAGTGCAGCCGTCAATGTGAGCATTTTGACTGTACTTGGGCCTGATTTCGAGTCGGGGCCCCGTTTGACCCGATTATTGACTTTTCGGGGTATATTGGTTGACTTTGCGTTTGAGCAGTCATTTGAGTGTGATAATATCTGAACAGTGTTGTGCTCGTCATTTCGAGCGTTTTGACAGTAATTGGCCTCAATTTGGAGTTCGTGACCTCGGGAGGTTAATAATTGCGTTCGGGTCAATTATTGCTGGGAGGCCAATTATTGGCAATAGTATATATATAATTAAGAACTGCCTTATCTCTTTAATTGCCAATTATTGGTGCGTGCGTGTTTGAGCAAGAGAAGGAGAGAGAGAGAGAAGGTGAAGAGCGTGAAGAGCTTTCTTGGCGATTTTGGGGCGATTGGGGCTCGTGGATCGCAATAAACCTTTCCAGGTAGGTGTCCTTAACTGTCTTATCTCGATCCTATCTTTGAATATGTGATCTGTGGTTGTATGAGTGTGTATTTTATGAGGGTTGAGAAGTCAACCATAGAGGTCTAGATTTAGATCTAGATGAATATATGATTTGTGTGTATTTCTGATGTTATCGTGCGAATTAGAGGCGTTTATGACGCGTTTTAAGGTAAATATTGCAGTTTATTGCATAAAACATGTGTTTATGAGCGTCTGGGGGTCACTGGGTTGCTTCCAGACGAAGAACAGGCCAAAAACAACGATGAACAGTACCCTAGGCGAGTGTTAGGGTCGCTGACCAATCAAGCACTTTAGTAGTCGCGGCTATGGAATCAACAAATGTGGAGTCAGCACTATGGAGTCGACAGCCTTCGTAGTCGGGGAGTATGGAGTCAGCAGCTTCGTAGTCGCTAGCCTTCGTAGTCGGCAGACTATGGAGTCGCAACTTAGTTAGTCCGGAGGAGTTAGTCCGGATCGAAGTCCGGAGGAGTTAGTCCGGATCGCAGTCCGGAGAGTTAGTCCGGATCGTAGTCCGGAGGAGTTGGTCCCGGATCGTAGTCCAGAGGGAATTAGTCCGGATCGTAGTCCGGAGGAGTTAGTCCAGGAGCGATAGTCCGAGGAGTTGGTCCGGATCGCAGATAGTGATCCACGATGGTCTGTCTGCATCGATCGGACATTTACATTGTAAACCATTATGCCTCTCCACATACTTAAGTTACAATGTAAATAACGAAATACCCCCCATTTGGATTCAAAGAAAAATACTAGAAAAATTAATTCCCACTCTTTCAAAATGTGAAAATTGGGATTTAGTGTAAAATCTCGGAAAAACCCAAAAGTTCGTAGTGGTGAATTTTTTGGAAAGTGGGTTGGACATCTCGAGAAAAATCCCCAAAAATCAGATTATCTTATTTATGATATGGGAACCCAATGCTGAGACTTTTGATTTCAAGAAAATAGTCATATGGGTACTTCCTTCATAAATCAAGGATTAAGGATTTACTTGTGAAGATTGGCTACAGCTTCCAAAGGAAATTTTGAGAATGACATGCCATACTAATGTTAGTATGTTGGTGTGAGGTATTGGGGCATGGACTCCGTGACTTCTTTGGGTTCTTACCGTGATGCACCGATGGTAGCTATGTGGTTGACCGGGACATATGCACCGATGGCAGCCTGTGGCGACCAGGGCCGAGCATATTGCGCTGTGGACAGGCTAAGGCCTGAGTTGAGCCGTTGAGCTCGTGGAGCTAGGGCTGAGTGCCCTAAGCTGGGATCCCATGGAGGATTGTGGACAAGTTGTCCTGTGTGAGCAGGCTGAGTCCTGATGATTGTGCACACTACACAGTGCACGAGTACACAGAGCATGTAGTATAGACTTGTATGTCTGCATGATGTGGAGTGTTGGGGTCACCTACTGAGCTTGTCGCTCACCCCTACTTGTTGTTTACCTTTCTCAGGTGTGACCCGAGACTAGTGGAGGACATTCTTCTAGGAGGACGTGCCCACTACTCTGATGTATGCTACAATACTGTATGTTGTATTGTGTATTGTATTATGTTTGTATCCCGGACATGGGTCCGTGGACAGTTATATTTGCATACTGTTTGTGATGTGATGTCTGTATGACTGTTTGACTCATTGTATGCATGATGATATATGAGAAAGTACAGATTACCCTTGATGTATGATCGTACGGGGTTGCGTATTTGAGACAACACCAGGGTGTAGTCTCCTTTGGTGCTAGTCGCAACCCCTTGACCTATCGGGTGCGGGCAAGGGAAAGTCATGTACCCGGTTCCGGGTTCCCTGGAATTCGGGGGCGTGACAGTTAACTTCGTACATACCACAAGCACGGGTCATTACAACTCATCACTAACTCCGATGAGAACACATTTTTGGCTTTTATCATCTAGTTTGTTTCTCTTTTGATCTAGTATATGAGCATGTGTTACACACCTAAATATCCGATAATATTACACTATCAGTTTCAAACCACTCCATGCTTCTTCTAGTGTTTTGTTCTCTAGTGCTACTATTGGACTTCGATTTCGTATCTTGACACACCATCTCACTTCTTCAAACCAAAATGCTTTAGGAACTTGTCTCTCATTCAACATCGAACGAACTGCATTCATAATGGTTATGTTTTTTCTTTTTGAAACTCCATTTTGTTGGGGTGTGTAAGCGGTTGTCAGTTGTTGGCTAATTCCTGCATATTTGCAGAACTCACTGAACTCATTTGAGTTGAACTCCCCTCCTCGATCTGTTCTTAAATAGGTTATGAATGCTCCAATCTCCTTCTCTACACTAACTTCAATATTCTTGAATGAAGCAAAAGCTTCTAATTTCTTATGCAAAAAGTACACCCAAGTCTTTCTAGTAAAGTCATCGATAAAGGTCATGAAGTACCTCTTTCCACTGTGCTGGTTTGATTGGTCCACATATGTTTGAGTGTATCAATTGCAAGTGTCTAGTTACTCTCTATATGCTTTTCTTTGGTATAAAATCTCTGTGTTGCTTTCCAACCAAGCAAGTGATGCATATTTCCTTAGTAGTTTCTAGACATGGTAGCCCAACAATCATCTTCTTCTGAGATAACAGATTCAAACTATGATGATTCTGGTGCCTGAATCGATAATGCCATATATGAGCCTCCTTTTTAACCTTGCTCTCTTCAACCTAAAGACACATAGAATTCTTTTGTGGCATAGATGCAAGTAGAAAGAATATCCTGTTTCCACTCATATTTGTTTACATGATCAATCCTCTTGCTAAGCGAAAGACTTTGCATGTTCCATCTTGAATCAGAATGGCTAGCCCCTTTTCTTGGAGTTGTCCAATGCTTAACGTTATTCTTACTTAGGTACATAATAGACATCAAATATTACCCGAGTCATACCATCAACTTGCATTCTTACACTTCCTTTTGCAACTCGACCATCCTCATATCATTTCCAAGCTTCACACCATGGTGGAAATTGTGTTCAAACTTAAAAACCATTCTTTGTTTCTATCATGTGGTTCTACACCTAAATCGAGAAACCACACTTCCTCTCTTCGCTTGCTTGCTTCTACGAGCCATCAACAAAAGTTCTTCTTTTTCCTCCTTTAGCATAATTGGCTCTCTTGATCGCTTTAGAGCACAAAGATTGGAAATGTCTCGGTTGGACATCTAAACATTCAATAGCTTTTTTGTTTAGAGGTTGTCTTCCTCTGCCTTTACCACGACCTCCTCGAACGTGCCTCGACCTCTTCCTATATCAACTCGTTCGTCCCAACAACCTTCAAGACATGTTCTTCCTCTTGATTTACACCTTACACTACTCTGAACCAATGAGCTTCCATGTAGTTCATCAATACTCGGCTAACTCAGATCATTTGATTCTTCTATTGAGCAAAAAACATAGTTAAATATGTTTGTCAATAATCTGAGTATTTTCCCAACCAATGTACTATGCTCCGTCGATTCTCCATTTGTCTTCATCTTGTTTACTACAGATAACGTTCTTCCCAGAAAAATGTCTACTTTTTCTCCCGCTTTCATAGTGAGCAGCTCAAATTCCCTTCTCAATGCCTAAAGTTGAGCTCTTCCCACCTTGGTGGATCCTTAGTACTTATGTTTCATCGAGTCCAAAATGGCTTTCAATGTTCCCTTGTCCAGAATTGTCTCCAAGATCGCCCTATTAATTGTTTAGAACAAAAAATTCTTCACCTTTAGGTCTTTTAGCTTGACATCTTCCACCACTTTCCTTTGAGCTTCGTTGGCTAGTGCTATTCCAACTACTACAGTAGGAATTCCTTTATCCACCAAATTTTCCATAGTCATTGACCAGTAATCATAGTAACCATTAAATTTGGGAATAGCCGGTTGCATAAACTTATCTAAGGTTGACATCTCTTCTTACTTGTTTCCTTTTTAACACCAAATTTTTCTCTAATACCAAATGCAAATTCAGAGACTCAAAACTGGAAAGGATAGTTTATTCAATAAGAAATAATGGCTATATATAGCCTTACGCTGAATAATAGAAACAACAAAAAAACAATGAAACAATCTAAACGACTGACTACTACTTCTACTTAACAACTTCCCAAAGAATATGACATTATTGACTCAAACACAGACTCGTTCAAACACTTAATAAATAAATAAATAAATAAATAAATAATTAGGTTTTAGGTTTTGCACGTCACCAAAATACTTCTCACTAAGTCAATGAGATTTGTTACGTCATTAGTCACTATATATTTTTCGCGTCATCAGAAGATTTTTTTACTTACTCTATGAGGTCCTATGATCCCTTCATGAAATTTGTGATGTTGTCATGTGATTTGTGATGTCATCATGAGGTTTTTCACTCGCTCTATAAGGTTCTGCTATTTTTCATGAGGTTTTTCACTAACTTTGGTATTAGATTCTAAAACTTCAGAAACAGACATCACTTGAATCATAGTTTAGTTATGGTTGGATTTGCTAATCTGATCTGCAATATGAATTACTCAGGAAGGGGAAAAAAACAAACAATCGAACTTTCTGTACTTTATGAAAAATAAAATAAGGGATCAACAACTAAAATTTTAGGGATACCACAACGTAATGACCAAAATCATATCAAATGTACAGTAATAAAAATTAAAAAAATATCAAAGAGTGGATGAATTCACTGATCTCTTATCTGTAGGGCTTAAGCCGACAGAAACAAACGCATCGTATAGTGAGTGCCTAAAACAAAAAACAAAAACAAAAAACAAAACCAAAAATAAATAAAAAAACACGAATGGATTATCTTAAAACAATGGCATTTTAGTTCAAAGAATTAATAACTAAAAGTAAAAAGACAATATGAAAACATAGGCTTGAAAATTAGAATAATAGGATACAAATATTAAGGTTCGATGTGTATTCGATTTTTTTTATTTTACGACTTATTTATTTTTTGAAATTAAAATTTAAAATCTAATTTGAATTGAAAATTATAAAAAAAAAAATAGGTTTTAGGTTTTTCACATAAGCTAAATACTTCTCAATTACTCCATGAAATTTTGTAATTCTTCAATGAGATTTGACTGATTTGTAACACGTTATCAGTCGTTTTTTGTGTCGTCAAAAAACCTTTTACTTTATGAGATTATGTTATTCCATCATGAAATTTGTGATGTCATCATGAGATTTATCACGTTGGCTTTTGGCTTGCCTGTAAGGTTCTACTATTTTTGATAAGGTTTTTCCCTAACTATGGCATAACTTCTAATAAGCTAGTGATGGATTCTTCCAATGATACGATACAATCTCGTTCCATGCTTTTAGCTTTCTTCTTTGTCACTGATCTCCTCATAACATCTAACAATGTTGCTCGTACCACCAACAAACCTTATGACGTCATCACTTGGCAAGACGGCCTCGTTCAGTTCTAAAGCTTTAATTGTCGCTACCTTCCTACTTCCTCATAAGTAGTGTTACTCATTTCCAGCATATCTTATGACGTTATAAGCAATGTAGCTTCCAACCTTTGATTCATGCACTTGGTTCTGTGACTTTAACCCCAATTATTTCAGCTGATCACATATACGGTTTTTATTGGGAGAAACGAGCTGCAATCCCTAGGAGAAAAGAAAATTCCTTTTGTTTTCTAACCAATTTACAAGTTATTTCTCGCCAGCAGAGGGACATTAGAAATTAAGAAGAGTTCGTCATCAACAATTTCAGGTTTTTTCAACTTTTTGTGTTTTAAACCTATGACTAATAATCTTTTTTCCTTGGGTATTCTAAAGAAAAAGCTTTCTTGTCTCTCTCTCTTTTTTAACTATAAAAAAAGAAAAAAAAGAACTCATTTTTTTCTAGAAAAATCAAATGAATGCCTGAGTGGTCGTAACGTCAAGCAACCGATGTTCATACTTTAGCTTTGTGCCTTGTAATATTTCTTTATTTTGCTTTATTTTCTTTTACATGCTTATCTTAGCATGTTGATAACTTTTTTCTTATTTTTTCAAAATCTTTATGGTAGGAAACTTGGCTCTCATATCTTTTTTTTCTTAAGAAAATTTCTTTTGAATAATAATAATAATAATAATAAAGAGAAAACATAAAACAAGTAAACTCTCCTCCTTTAAAATTCGATATTAATTTTAAGCATTACGGGTTACAGGAGTTTTACTCATATATGCATGTATTTGATTGTTGAACTTTTTTTTTTTTCTAAAATTAACGGTAGGTTATTTTAGATGACCATTACATCACTATCATGGTGGTGATTTATTTTTATTTTATTTTATTTTCATCGCACTTTCGTTTATCGTAACATAAAAGACTCCCAAGATGCGTAGGAAGGACATTCGGGTGCTAGGGTACGTAATAGCTAATTAACACGAGGATAGTGAAAGGTGGCAAGCAAGCATTCATCAAATTGTGTCGCCCATCAAAGTTGAAAAAGACCAAAGAAATGTTGAGTTAAAAACCGAACTATTATAAGCTGAAACGAAGGAGAGAGGAGAGGCTAAAAATGCGAATCATATAGAAAAGATGACGAATGTATTGTACAATAGGCAAAACTGGGTGGCCCAACCACCACATAAATTAAACCGCAGGGGTGGAGAGCTACAACAACTGCTACTGCTGCCAAACATTATTCTCAAAACTGAAGTGATTAACAGTACGTCTATATATATAAAAAATGGGTGCATCTAACTTTTTCTTTTCTGATTTTGTTGGTGCTTAGCTAGTATATATTGATTTTTAATTCCTTATTAGGTCTTCAAACTATCAATATATTGTCTCAATGTTGGGTCCTCTGCCAGCCAGTTTAGCGAGTACTCCTCAATCTTCATGGAGAGAACCTGGCCTTGTGAGTAGCAGCAGCCTCTTTTACCTCACCGAAGATGCGATGCCGGAAATCGGACACCATGAGAGGAAGGCCCTGGCGAAGGGACACTGTAGGCTGCCACCCAAGAAGCTCCTTTGCCTTGGTGATGTCCGGCTTCCTCATGTGAGGATCGTCTTCCGTGTTGGGCCTGAAGTCAATTTTAGCTTTTGGGTCTATTGTTTCCTGTACCACCTACATTATATTGATTCCATTGCCAATTACCAGTCCTTATATCATCCGAACAAGACACCAAATGTGGACTAAGAAAGAAGAAATTATCATCAAAGGAAAAAATTAACCTGAGCCAGTTCAAGCATGCTGAATTCACCAGGATTGCCAAGGTTGAAAGGACCAACATGTTCCCCTTCCATCAGCCTCATCAGACCCTCAACCTGATTCACAGTTTCAGTGCGCGCACACACACACACACACATATATATATACAGTTAAAATTATTCTTCAATCTAATATATATTTTAATGGCTAATGCCCTCCCCAGACAAATGCTGCGTTGAATATATTCTTCTAATAATGCTACACTGCCAGACTGCGGTGACGAAGAATAAGAAACTACATACTACTACTACTAATAATAATAAATAAATAAAACATTGGCTGCATTCGCAACAAACTTCTACATGGACAAGACATTCCACACTCACAAAAAAAGTACAAAAAAGGAAGCCGCACACAAAATGCTTCCTCACACGGTTTCTTTTGTTGACAACATTTTTAGACCCATCTGTATTAATGTGCCATTAAAAATACAAATATATAAATAATTAATTAATGAGTCAACAGTCAAGGGTCGATCAAAATTTTCAAATCAGCAGGTATGGGTGATACCAAAGCAACACTAGTCAAGCCCTATGATTCATGCACAACACTGCCTAACAGCCGACCACATTTAAATTATTTATTTTTCAGTCCTGCTGCTGCCGACTAACTACAAACGAGTGAGAGAGTAAAAGTTTCGAAGGGTGCGTACACTGATATCAGTCCACCCCATTTCCTCAATGGTTTTATAAAAACAAAAAACAAAAAACAAAAAAACAAAGGGTAGGGAGGAAATGGGTCTGCCAAAATAAGATTGTTTTCACCATAGAAGAGCATGCGTAGCGTGCCGTACGCTTTCAACTCCCAGGTCCTTAACAACGGACTAGAACATAGAGTTTCGAGGAAAGAAAAAGAAAAAGAAAAAGAAAAAACAAAGCCTGCTGAAGGATTAATAAAATATTAAATAATGACGATCGAAACGAAAAACAAAAAAAATGGAGCTTCACCACTTACCAGGTCAGAAACGTATTGGAAGCTCCTTGTTTGCTTCCCATCCCCATAAACGGTCATCGGATCCTTCCTCAACGCCTGCATAAATATCATTTTATTTTACGTGCAAAGAAGAAAGGAATTGCTCCTAATAATAATAAATTAATATATTACGCTTTACTCTTAAGAATAATAATACTTTTTAAAAAAATATATACAAAAAACTCACCTGAGCAACAAAATTGCTAACGACACGGCCGTCGTCGATGCACATTCGCGGCCCATAAGTGTTAAAGATCCGAGCAATTCTAACCTGGCCAAAAACCAATGTCAAAAACGCCTTTTAAAATCCAAAAATCAAAATCAAAATCAAATAATAATGATAACTACAACTATACATTAACACCGATCGATCGAGTAGCTTGATAAGACCCAATCTATCTGCTTTTATCGTGAGTGTTGATAATGCATGCATGGTGCATTAGTACTTCTAAACTAATTATGAAGAAAAAAATGAAAGAAAATAAAGAAATTAAGGCAGAAACCTCAATGCCAAGGCCCCTGTGATAATCCATAGCCAAGGTTTCAGCCGTTCGCTTTCCCTCATCGTAGCAGCTCCTAACACCTGCCCTCCACGCCCAAAAAAAAATTACTCATAAAAAAATATACTACTTCATTTTTTGATACTTTTATAATGGTCCAATTAATATAACTGAGCGCGCGCGCGCGCACACACACATATATATAATATATATACATATGATGATATATATGATAGACACACAGACAGACAGACAAATTAAACTAACCAATGGGGTTGACGTTGCCCCAGTAGGTCTCCACCTGAGGATGCTGCAGAGGGTCTCCATACACCTCGCTAGTGCTCGTTAACAAGAACCGAGCCCCCACCCTCTTGGCCAGCCCCAACATGTTCAGCGTTCCCATAACGTTAGTCTTGTAAGCCAACCAGCCACATCAAACAAAAAAAAAAAAAAAAAGTCCCAAAACCACAATTAAGGATTCCCAAAAACAACAACTAATATCAATCAACATAATTATTAAACATATATAAACGTTTGTTGGATTCCAATAACGACAAAAGTAGCTAAAAATATTATTTAAAAAAGAAAAATAATAAGGATATGATGGTCTTGACGGGGTTGAATTTGTAGTGGACGGGGGAGGCGGGGCAGGCGAGATGGTAGATCTGGTCGACCTCGAGCAGGATGGGCTCAACGACGTCGTGTCGGATGAGCTCGAACCTGGGGTTCCCAAAGTGGTGCATCAGGTTCTCTTTCTGGCCAGTGAAGAAGTTGTCCACCACGATCACGCTGTCGCCGCGGGCCATCAGCCGGTCCACCAGGTGGCTCCCGACGAAACCCGCCCCCCCGGTCACCACCACCCGCAGCGCCTTTCGCTTCACCCCCAGCGGCACTCTCCCCCCGGCCCTCCCGATCTCGTACGCGATCCGGCGCGGCGGCAGCTGGCCCTGACTCGGAGTCGGATTCGAGTTCGGGTTCGGGTGGTTCAGATTCAGATTCGGATTCGGATAGAACGCGTCGGTCCCCCCCCGGGCCGCAGTGTGGAGGACGGCGGTGCCGAAGGCGATCCCGACGAGGACGAAGACGAGGCGCTGCTCCCGGAGCATGTACCGGATTGGGGCCGACATGGATTTCCGAGGTGGAGCCGGGTTCGGGGGGATCGGTGGTCCCTGACCGAATCTGGTGTCGGTGAATCAACTCGGAACTCATTTTTGTTTTGTTTTGTTTTGTTTTCCCTGAATCTCTTCTCGCTGTTTGTGTGTGTGTGTTTTTGTTTGGATTTGTTTGGAGTTTGGATGATAGAGGTGGGTCGGTGGTTGACGATTTCAATCAAATAGAGAACAGATTGATGTACGTACAGGTCGGTCGAGAGGGAGAGGGAGAGAGAGAGAGAGAGAAATGTGTCAGTGCATGAAATCTGGGGATTTTTAAGGGCGAGAAAACCAGAATGGAATGGGACCTTTAAATTTGGACCAGTTGTCCCCTAAAAAACACACCCCTCACGATTCGTCGGGAATGGAGGAGACTCTTTTTGAGGTCGCATCTGACTGTGTGTATGTGTAGGCCTATTATTTCATATTTTATACTTTTTTTTGTCCCACTCTCTCTCTTTTATGAAATATAATAATATGTAAAATATATTCTGGTACTGTGAATCCCCAAGCCTAAGTTGCACATGTCAATCACGTGTGTCTGACGAACCACTCCAGCTGGACAGCTGGAACCACCCAAGAAAGCCACGTTTTGCACTTGTAAAAGGGCCGGTTAGAAGGTTTCGTCGGCTAGGCCTAGGAGAGGCCTGGCCTGCGCGACTCTTCCATTTAATGCCTAATGTTTGGTACACGAAAAAATGAAGAGAAAAAAAAATTGAACCCGTTAATTTTTGTTAGAACTAAACAGTTGTTTTTAAAATTATAAAATAATATATAACTTCTTTTATAATACAGTTTTAATTCAAAATTAATAACTAATATTAATATTTTTCAAACCAATTCGATTTTTTTACTATAAATTTATATTAGAAATATATATTAAAAAATAAATAATATTATATTATAAAAGTATTTTGATGTGTTAGCTTTATATATATATATATATATATATATATATATATATATATTATTAATTTTATGATCAGTCGATTGCTGACCTAACAGTTGAACTAGTAACCTAATCACTCAGTGTCTTAGCTGAATTAATGTCCAATTTGATTATGATAACTTTACATACAAGAGGAAATAATAATTTATTAGTTTAAAATTTAAATTATCATTATTTTCACCTCATATTGAGTAATTACTCTGCATAAGATAAATAATATTTTAATTATGCCCTTTATTGTGGGTGACTCCAAACGACTCATGGCTATGTTGGGCGAAGTCGGCGCATGCCAATCGACAGTGTAGGTCCCAAAGTGAGTCTAGAGGGGGGGAGTGAATAGATGATTTTCATAGAAGCTTGACTCGTTGACAGACGTCAAAGGTTAAGAAAAGATTTGAAAGCTGGATGAATATTGTTATATAATAAATGAGAAGCATACAACTAATGTTGGAGTGATAATGAGCTAACAGACAGATTTGAGACAAAGTAATAAACTCAATGTCAAGATACTCACATGGAAAGAGGAATATTCCCACAGTACACCATAAAGATTATGATTGATCAACAAAGAGCTTGACCAAAAGATTATGTTAAATCTTGTTAACCAAAGATTAAAAATAATGCTTCAAAGTATGATCTTTTATCTTGATCTCAAGCGCGCACAACACTTAGAAAAATATTTCTCTCCTCTCTCATCATTGGAACTACTACAAAAAATTAGCTATTGAGATGGACTCAAAACTGTCCCTAATAAAGACAATTTCATCTTAAATCAGTATTTGAGACGGCTTTAAATCGTCACATGGCCGTCTCAATTGTTATCGTCTCAAATGGAATTTCTAGGATGAAACACATCTTTTTGTCTCAAAATATTAAAATCGTCCCAACATTAATTTAGTTAATTAATTAAATTTAATAAAATTTGGGACAGTTTAGTCTGTTCCAAATTATTTACAACGGTTTTTTCCGTCCCAAAATGTATGTAATGATTTTATCAATCCCCAAGTAAATTTGGTTTATAATCCATTTTGTGATGGTATATATCCGTCCCTAAATACCATTTGAGACACTTTTTTATCCGTCCCTAAATATCATCTGGGACACTTTTTTATCCGTCCTTAATACTATTTGAGACATTTTCTTATCTATCCCTAAATACCATTTGGGACATTTTAAATTCCGTCCCTAAATACCATTTGGGACATTTTTAATTTCGTCTCTAAATATCATTTGAGACATTTTTTATCTGTCCCTAAATACCATTTGATACAATTTTGTATCCATCCATAAATACCAACTTTGCAACAAACTATTTTTTCGCTAAATATCATTTGTGGCAGTTTTAAATTTTTGTTCTAAAGTTTTCTTTCTATCGAATAAAATTGATGTATCCTTATAAAATTAAATCCACAAAATGATGTATCTATAAAAAATCAAATCCACAAAATAATATATCCATATAAAATAAAATCCACAAAATGTTATATCCATATAAAATCAAATTCACAAAATGATATGTATCAATAAAAAATCAAATCCCATAGAAAATTGTGTGATAGTTAAATGTTGCACATTTATTCATTAATTATATGGTTGGAAATGAATCTAATGCCAAGGTCTCATCTAAATCAAAAAATTAAAGAGAAGAAAACACAAGAGTCGCCACTCAAACAAATTAGAGGCGTGGATTGGGCACCTAGAAAAAGAAAGGTCTACGGTCCCGTAGAATTAGGTTCGTGGAGTCTGCCACATGCGGTGGGGAAGGGAAAGAAAACTTCGAGACTCCCTACAACGCCTAAAATTGGTACCTAGTCTTGATTTATGGGTGTTTGCTTGCATTATTCAAAAAAAGTTATTTTTGTATATTTTTAATTTTTCTAGAAAAGGAAGTTTTTGTGGATCTGAATTTAAAACAACAAAAAAAGGATTTTAAAGTAAATAAAAAGAAATATATTCTAATTTTAGAAAAAAGAATCGTGGGATCTAGGCCCATGCATAAAGTATTGCATTTCTTTTCAGAAAAGACAAGTGATTTTCTTTTTTGAAAAGAAAAACAAAAATCATTTCAATCGAGATACGAAGTACCGCCACAATTGATATCGCTCAGCAGACGATATGAAAGTATCTAGGACCAACCATCATAACCACCTAAAGCCCCCGCTTTTAATTTTTCTAGAAAATGTGTCTTTTTGATTGTCCCTTTTTTATTTTTGAAGAAAAAGGAAACGAGTTAAGTAGAAAAGCCGCTTCACTTCAAAACATTTAAGAAAAGAAGTTTTAGCATGTGTTTTTAAACACGAAGAAAATAAAGGAAAGAACCCCATGTTTTATGGCTCGAAGCCGAAATCTTCTTCAAAAAGTTTCCCTAAACACAAAGGTTAGAAAGAAAAATTGCAGTTTTCTTCCGCGTTTTTAAGCTCTTCTTACTCCCACGCCTTCCGTGCATCGCTTCTCTCCTTGATCGAATGTTCCTTTTGGCGCTTTGAAGAAAAGTATATCTCTCTCTGCAGGTTTTTCCTCTCCGCATTAATTTCTCTCTTTTCTTAATTGATAATCTGATGCCCTTTCGATCCGATACTTGATAATTATCTCCCCCCCCCCCCCCCGTGATGTTCCCACTGTATCGGCCCTGCTATAGGTATTTTAGGGAAAGTATCCGTTGGTGCATTAATTGCATTCTTTATAATTTCCAAAGAGTCAATCAGAAAATGTCCCGAGGGCTTAATTATGGCTCCCTATTCACGCTTGGAAAGAGAGTCCCGATGCCTAAAAAAGTAAATAAATCACTTCGGATTATTTATCTCTAAGTGACGTATCTCGATGCCTTGGTGGGTAAGTAATGGGATACATATTCGGATGTATTGGAGCCGTTGGGAATTAATAGTTATGTAGTCCCCGTGGATCAACTCCATTTCCTGCATGACTTTATTCATTTAATCATTTACATCTCCCCGTCCTCCGCTCAAAAATAAAGTCCCAAAACATTTGAATCTCATTATCTTCGTGAGACTCCCTCAATTCCCACGCTTAAAAAGGGGTTCCAAGACACCTATAAGATTTAAAAAGATTTTTCTAGATTTTTCGTAGTCCCGATGCTTCTGTGTCAAGTCGCACTCATAGGGCAATTTTGGAGTTTTTCCGAATCATTTAGGTGATTTCTGTAATTAATGGGTCCTTATTCTGCACGTTTATTCCACATCAATGGTCCTTATTCAAAGACGTGAGTCCTTATTCAAGACGGGGTTTAGCCCGATTTGTCACGACTTTCTTACTCCATATCGTTGTTAATTCCTTACTCCGTGAATGGTTAGCCCCATTTCTTACTTCGATTTGACCAAGTTTGACCGGCGTGATCTGGGCTTATTCCGACAAGTGGGCTTAGCCCGAATTTGACCAAGCGTGACCAACGGACTTGGGCTTATTCTCGATCACTGGGCTTAGCTTAAATTTGACCAAATTTGACCACCGGATTTGGGGTTTCCCCTAAAAATTTCCATGTGTGGGCTTGATCGCCACGTGATGCCTCTACTGGGGTTTCTTTAGGCCCCTCTCTTGTTCTCACTTGCTGTGTAAGGATGAGTATCATATATATATACCCGGCAAAGTAGAAGCAAAATCGCAATGTGGGACAAACATGCATATGAAGAACCAAAATTCGTGGAAAATTGACAGATTTATGGGGCAATCAAAAATTCATAACTTTCTTCCACAGAGCCCGGATTAGGGCCAAATTGGTCTTGTTTTGCTCGGAACTTCGGGCGGTCTGTCTTCTTCCAGTGGAATCACTCCAAAAGGATCACTCATTTAGGAGAAAAATGAGAAACACCGCTCATAGGTACATGATAAAGTGAGCATTCTGCCCATCCCATTCAAAAATTCATAGTTAATTGCACAGAACTCTGATTACCTCAAACCAGTTGGAGATGATAGATAAAGATGTTATATAACTAATGCAATTGATTTTATTCATCCAATAAGTATTGAGAAATTTATTGGGCAAAATAGTGCTACATGTACTAGTTGTCTCTCCCAAATTAGTACAAGGTTTGCTGTTAGGGTTGAAAAATCATAACTAATTGAAGGCAGGTCCGGAATATTCTCAAACCAATTGGAAATGATAGATAAAGATGTTATATAATCAATGCAATTGACTTTGTTGGATTACTTACAAGTATCTGGGGAAGTTATTAATAAAATAGCGGGCTGCCCAATCGTTGTTCAATTCAACTTGGTACTTTGTCATAATCATTTCATTTCCTCCTAATCAAGTGGGTCAAGCGCTTGTTATCCTAAAGTCATCCTCTTTCACTTAATGGTGCTTCTACCAAGTACGTGTTATGACCAACCTGGTCAAAATGGGGTACAACACATTTATTCTTTAATTATATGGTTAGAAATGAATCTAGTGCCATGTCTCATCTAAATCCAAGATTGATACATTACAGGAAAAAGAGGCTGAGATAAACCCCAAGCTAACAAATCTGTAATTGAAGCTGGAGTGCTAACCAATGCAGCAATCATACTTGACTTGCTATTGTTGTACTCGCATCATTTCACTCATCTATTTATTCATGAGCATCATCTCTTGATCGTGCTTCTCCTCAATTCGAACAGTTTCCTTCTCAGCCAATTTAGCTCTAGCCAATGCCTCAGAAGCCACAGTCTCATATTGATGACGAACTATAGTCCCTAGAGGAATCAATCCCACAAATGGTATGCGTCACTGTTTTGCATTTCCTATCACTTTGAGTAACACCTTATCTCGGGCAATGGCCTATGGTGACCCATCTGGCATCATACTCACTTGTATTGCCATATCCGACTGCATTATTCATCATGTTATACAATAATTAAGGGGGAAGAAAAGGAATCCCCACAATATATTTCCAAATGTCACTCAATTAAAATAGCCAAAAAAACAACTTACCATTAGTCCCTAACAATGATCATCTAGTTGCGAACTATTCTTTGGAGTGTGTCTCAAAAAAAATTCTAACTTTAAAGGTGGAACCCCATTACGGGCATTTGTCTACAACATTCGTAAGTATAAATTTCAAAGTTATACTTTATAAACAATAATTGAGTTAAAAAAATACTTATGATTTTGTAAACAAATGCCCGTAATGATTCTGTCCCATGTGAGGTCTGGGCTTCGTGTGCATGGTGAGGCGATTTAGGGTTTGACGGTTTCTTTTTGGTCTAGGCGGCAGTCACGAGTAAGGGTGCATCATGCGGCTTCGCAGGCGGCTCTCGGCTCTCGGACATCTGGGCTAGTTCTGTCCCGACATGGTGTAGTGGTCCCTCAAGTTGTGCGTTGTCCAATGGTCAACGGAAGGTTTTGTGTTCAGATCCGTCCCCTTCGCTCAATCTAGGGAGTCTTCTCCTCTAGCATCAGTTTAGTGGTAGGCGGCGTGGTGCGATGCCCCTTTTGGCTTCCATGGCCAGTCATGGCCCCTCCACCGAAGGACCTTCCTCCTTCAACTCCAGGTAAGTCCCTTGTTCCTTCTTCCCCTCACATTACCAATTCTACCAATATCAATTTAATTTATGAACTGCAAAAGTTGTTGAATGTTGTGGTTGAACAACAAAGATCTAGTTGTCCTCCTATTTGTGCTATCCGTTCCCCCACCTTTACACTTTAGCTTGCGTTGGATGTTCACGCGTTCTCTACTGGGCCAACTATGCCTCATGGGTCTCGTTCTCAAGCTCAGCCTGTGGTTTCTCATGCTATTGTTGATTGTGATATCCATTCTTATGTTGATCCTAGTGTGCAACCTTCTATTAAGCTTCATAACAATACTGCCTTGAGCCGGCTGGTAGGGTTAAGTCTTGCAGGTAGCCTTCCTAACCCCCTCGCTGATGCCAAAAAAGACGAAAAATAAGATCCATTGTTGTCGATGTTGTAGAGGGATGCTTGTTTGCCTTCCATTGTTGAAAGGGAATATCAACATTTGCTAGTTTACCACGTAACTCATAAACATTAGTAGGTTTAAGCCAGTTTACCATCATGGAAAATTTTCTTTGATTAACCTTAACCCCTTGAGGAGTCATAATATGCCCCCGATACTCTAATTTTGGTGACCACAGACATATTTGCTAAATTTGACATAAAAGTGATGTTGCAGTAATATTTCAAAAGCTGCTTTGACATGTTTAAGGTACATATTTCAATTGGGCCTATAAATTAAAATGTCATCAAAGAAAACTAGGATGAATTGATGAACACAAGAGCTGAAAATTGAATTCATAATGGTTTAGAAAATGGATAGGACATTACACATCCTAAAGGGCATGACTAAGTATTCGTAATGATCATTATGGGTGCAAAAGGCAAATTTGTAGGCATCATTGGGGGTCTACTCTTACTTGATGATATCCTACCTGCATGTTAAGTCTTGTGAAATAGGTACCTCCATGGAGGTCATTAAGCATTTCCTCGATAGTAGGGATAGAAAATTTGTCTTTTATGGTGATTACATTCAAAGCCTGATAGTTGTTAAACAATCGCCATGACCCGTTTTTCCTACCAACAAACAGGAGATAAAAATGGATTGATACTAAGTTTTATAAGTCCCAATTTTAACATGTCTTGAACTTGTTTTAAATTTCAGCTTTTTAAAAATAAGCATCAGAGGTTTTTATATCGATGGGTTCACTTCCTTCTTTTAGCTTTTATAGATGATAAATTTCTCTTGCAAGAGGTAGTTTTGTTGGCTCCTTGATGATGTCCTCAAACTATTGTAGCAATTGTCAGATCTAGAATCATTGTACTTTGGTTACTAATAGCATCATCTTCAAAGGTGAGGCAACATGGGACCCTTTTGTCACCTCTTCTTATTGACAACCTTTAGCAATGTTGTTTCGATAGTTATGCTCCGGGCCTTGTACTTTTCCTAATTTGGCTTGCCCCATTGAACGCCCATAAAATAGCTCCTCCAGCTTGCATATAACTATTCCCAATTGCTCTAATTAGGCATGGAAGGGCATACTCGTTGCTGGCTTGAGCGGACTCGTCATTGATTTCAAATCCTGAAGGATCGAACTAAGGGTGTGACTTCCACGCCACAATTCCTAAGCATCAAGGGTTAGTGACTAGCACCGAGTATATGGACTATACAGCTGGTGTCGTCCAAGGTATAATTGCATCTCACATGCTATGAAATTAAGGAGAAATAATAATAATTTATTAATGATATAATCATGTTAAAAAAACTAATGTAATTTTCACGGATTCTCATCCGATATTCAAATAATAAAACCAATTATATTATACAAAAATCCATAAACCTAGTTATACAAAAATGTGAAATGAATAAAGAATCAACTTCGGACCAGCTCTAAAGAGGACGGGTCACCGCATACCTTAAAAATGTCATATGGGGGTGAGCACAAGTGCCCAGTAGTGATTCCCACTCTTACCATCCTCTATAACATGAAATCCTAAATCTGACCCGATCAACAGACAGCTGTACAATATAGCAGTCCATTCTATTACAATAAGCTCACATTCAATCACAAATATAATATCACACCCATTACATTTCATCTATCAAAGCAATTGGGTGACCGGCAATCCAACCATTGCTATGGATCCCCGCTACCAACTCCAAGAATCCTAGTCACTACAGATAAATTTATATGTAATCTGTGGAAACCCTAATGCACAAACTGTACCACATATGGACCCTGAAATAACCACCACATAGGGACCCAGGGCCTCTTGCCAGCCCTACGTGTGGGACCTAAAATTAACCCAAACCAGTCATCTTCCACCAATTTCATACATGATCAATAAACAGAATATTCCTAACTTAATAGTATTCAATACAACTAACAAAATATTGTAACTATCCAACTAGTAAATGACATACCACAAATGTTATATACATATTATCAAATTGATAATGTCAATCCATGCTAATATTTCTAATAATATATTAATAACATCATACCCAAATAACAATCATTTTAATTACACTACATTATTAAGCCTAACAAAGATTTCTGTGTATAAGTATACTTTTTAACTAATCTATACATTTATACATAATTAATAAACATCAATTTTACTCACGAAATTCACACACATAATTAATAAACAGGAGTTCCAAGTCAAAACTCAGCATTTAAAGAATTTCACAAGCATCTAAATCACTAAACCAACACTATCATACCACATTTGATGTATATACATATATATATATATACTATTTATTTATCAAAACAATTATTATTAAGCCACAATATTAATCTTAAGGACAATTTAGTAGTATCAAGTTACAACTAATGTTTTACACATCAAATTTAATAATATCATTCTATAATCAATAATTTACATGTCAATTTAATATCTACAATTAATTTTCTAAATATCAATATGATACCAAGCTATAAATAATATCTTATATTATTAATCTTTAATATCAAGCCCAAATACTATTTCTTATATTCTTTATACTACAATACTAAACCCAAATCAAGACAATTTTTAATTTCTTTAGCATAGAGGAATAGGGAACAAATCGTCCAAAGACTCGTTCGTCATATTCTACCAGCCCGTTAGTGCTGGCAAACCGCTTATGGAAGTGCACCCAGCAGCCACCTCCCTCCCACTTGTACGAAGACGCTGCAGACTAGCCACAAGTATGTAATAAAGGTGCGGCTCGGTAATGTTTTCCAAAGCAAAGTCACCGTTTGACACTGGCGTTAACCGACATTGCAAAGCATAACGCTTTTCTTTCATAATAATAAAAGAAATTAGATGTTGACAGAGATAATGATAATAAGGTTGAAAGCATGGATTTAACCAACTACACAGGGAATGAATCAGCAGGGCTTGAGATAGTAATTAAAACTAACATAAACATTAAACCAGACGCCGACCGGGAATCCATTCCTCTTCGTGTTTGGTCAAAGAAGGCCGAAGACTCCCGACAAAACAAAGGACGCCTAGGATAAAATAGAACCGACCGGAGAAAAAGAAAAAAAGACAACTATTAACATAACATATATTATGATTTACTTTATAAACTATAAGTATATATTTATAATTTTATATATGTATACCTATTTGTAACAATATCAAACGGATCTATTGTACCTATTAGTTACTTATTCCAACATTTAATCGGCGAAGAACGCGAAACACGCTATGATTACTAGGCTCAGTTATATTAACTACTAAAACCCCTTACTATCTTTAATAAAAGTCTTCTTTAATAATTTGCCCTTAAATTTTATTTTTATTTATTAACCCATTAACTCCCAAAAATTACTTTATAACCCATTTATTAGCAATTATTAATGGCCACATTATTAATATTACTCTTTACATCAAATAAGCTTAAGGGTTACGTTAACACAAACGCCCGCGGGCTTGGAGCGGACTGGGGCCCATTTAGGCTCGCCCCATGTGGGTGCTAATTGCCCCGCGGGATTTTTTTTTTTTTTTTTTATTTTTATCTTTAAATGCCTTAAAATTTAACGCATATTTTATATTATAAAACTTAAATTGAGTAATTAGATTTTATATTTTATACAAACAATACAGTTTTTTAAAATATGAAGAGAATTGTTGATATATATTTGATTATGTATAATATATTAAAGTTATTAAATGTTATATAGGTGAATATCATAATATTTAACTACTCGTCACTCGATATATAAACAATTGTAAAACAAAATTGAAACTAATATTGGTTTAATTCAATTATATTGATTAATTTTAAATTTAAAAAAAATCGTGGGTCAACTTATGGGCCCCTACGAACTGGGTTGGGCTGGATTCTGTCTAGTCCGTTTAAAATGCAGGCCTAAACGGGTTGGCCCGCTTAGGCTTGCTCCGTCGTAAGCCAAGCTGGGCCGGGCTGTTTTACATCCCTAACTCTAATAAACTAATACTAAGAATCAAATCCAACTCTAATAATTGGAGAGCATATAAAATACAACTTATAGATCAATTTAAACATTCTGAAATTGGCCTTGGCACTTTAAGGGTGTCCTATTAGCTACCTTGACATCAAAAGTCTTGGTTCGTAACACCTTAAGCTGCAATTAGTTTACCAATTTTTTTGGCTAATAAAATTATGGGTTGACCCATTGTCAATCAAAACCACCATGTCTTGAGACCCAATTTTTGCCATCGCCCGTATTGTTTGGTGTGGTGACCATCCAGTGAATGCATGCAGAGAAATCTCGATTTGAGGAGTTTCTTCACACCTAAGATTTTCTTTGTCGTAACTAAGGCTCTCTTTTTTGAGGAGCATTAACTAAGGCCCTTAACACTTGTGCCCCATAGTGAACCTCTCCTCACAATGGAAGCATTGTCCTTAATCTCTTCTTCATTGCATTTCTTCCCATGATAACATCTTGAAGGGAGTGCTTTCTTTGGCTTTAAACTGGGATTGAGCGCTGGTCACGAACCTGTTGGTTGGTTTTGAAAGTCTTCGATGTTGTGCTACTTGTTCATCTTGCATTCACATGAGGCTAATAGCTTCCTTCAACGTACAATGTTTGAAAAAATGGATGATGTTGGAAATTTTATCCTTAAATCCTCTTATGAACATTCCCACTAGTGCCTTTTAGGTCCATCCTTACTCTATTGCTCAACCTCTTGAACTCTTTTTGATAATCTTGTAGGGAACTTGTTTATTTAATGTTTGAAAATGATTTATAGTCCTCACAATAGGTAGGGCCAAAACGAGACCACAACTCATCGATAAAAATCCCCCAAGTGATCTCCCCACCTTCTCTATGATACATCATGCGAAACCGTTGACACCATTAGTTTGCTTCACCTTCTAGATGGAAGGATGCTAAGGATACTTGTTGCATTTCTAAGGTGCCTTGATATTGAAAAAAAATAGATCTAGTTTTGTAAGCCACTTGGTTGGGTCATCTCTGGAATACCTTGGAAATTCTAATTTTGCTAGTTTAGAATCAAACATTAGTCATCTTCCTTGTATGTGTTCATGATCACACTCATTTGAAAAGTGGTCCGTTTGCGTATCGATCATTCTTGTGGGAGCCCTTTGCCTGAATATTATTATCTTATTTAGAGTAATGTTTATTTTAAAGTAATAAATTATTACCTCACGCTTGGATATACTTTTCATCCTACTAACAAAAATTAAATGACTTTGCTATTTCGCATTTTTTATGCAAACCATGCTCAATTGTGCTCATGCAGTAAATTGTTACAATATTAAACTTTCCAACAAAGCACCATAGGGGATCTACTTAATGATCTCAAGGCACTAAGGCGACTTGTTCGTGCTTTCACATAAAGAATCATGATAGATGGTGAATGCATCCAAATTTTGACAAAAACCAATGTTTATGCCTGCCTTGAGGTAAGAATTTTGCATATAGAACTTCCATTATAAAGGCACGTCAATTTTTAATTTTATTCTATACTTTTACAGTTTTACGTGGGCTCAATTTGCTAGAGCGGCATCTATATTCACATCGGGTTAAAATTTTCCGTTTAAGACCCCCCGGGGTGGCCATCTATCCTTTTCCCATCTTCATTTTTAAGGCAGGGTTAACTGGTTTCCATGATTTTGTAAAAAGCTGCATGATTGTTTTTCTAAGGGTTAAAATCTAAACCTTCACAGAATCGAATCACAATTTAATCCAATTTTTAACAATTGCTTTTTAACCCTTCGTTTCAAATTCTCAGAAACCGACTTCCTGAAAAACATGAGACCACACTTCGATATCACAGAAAATCACTCATCCCCAGAGAACACAGGAAACCCACACTATTAGAGAGCACAAAATTTAAGTAATAAAGGAAATGTAAAACCAATATTATATCGTTTCAATCAAAAACGGATACCCTTTGATATTCTATAGATTTGTTTTTTTAAGGGATAAAAATGAGACGTTAAACCAATATGAAAACAAAATGCAAACGTCTACAAACGATAATTGGAAAAACAATTTAGAAAATAGAATAAAACACTAGCATACTACAGGGTCAACGGAGAGACAAAATGGTAATAGATTAGAAGTTCTAAAATATGAAGAAGGCACTTTCACCCACGCTAAGCGCAATTTTAATTTTTAATTTTTAATTTTTTTGGGGGGAGGTGGCACGCGGGGGGACCACCTTGAACTTTCAGCCTTTTTGCCTTTATTATTATCTTTTCATTTCTTCCCAAAAATAATTGCAGCACGTCTCTAACTGCAACAAACATGGTCGGGCGTCCGTAAAGTACACAGTGGATTACATTCCGATACCGCACATGCGATGCCGCCCTAACTAATTTGCTCAAAGCCAACTCGCAGTTCAAACATGGGTCACCTGTACCATTTCCATGGATCTAAACACAAATTTTGGACAGCCCCTCCACCTAACTAACCCAGGTCCAGTTTTCCACGGACATTTTCTCAGAATAATAAAAGTTGGTCAGTTATATTTTTCAACTTCAGCAATAGGATTTCTTGCCCAATCACCCACACTCAAGAATTTAGCTTACTACCCGTTTCTATTTTCTAAAGAGAAGGAGCTACAACACAGAGAAACAGGTAACTAATATTCATCAAAATGAACCAGAAGTTCGAGCACCTAAAACCGCCGTATATCTTTTGGTGGCTTGAAATTGAGAGGATGAGTCTCTGGGGTGGCGTTCTCATCTTCCTTCCACATTTTAATAGTCTTATCAGCTTCACAAGTCACAAGCCTAGTACCAGTAATGTCATAGGACGCAGCATAAATACCAGCTTCACTATCGAGCGAACCTGATATATATATATAAATCCATCTTAGTGTTATACTATGCTCCTGTTACAAACATCAAAGAATCATGATGTAATTGCAGCTATAGCATGAGATCGTACCAGGTTGCACAATTGTTTGAGCTTGCTGAAAATTGTGGCCGCTCTTCCAATCCCAAAACCACAAACTCCCATTGTCACCTTCAGTGATGAAAATGGAAAAGAATAAATAAAAACCAAACCAGTCAACTTAGTTCTGCACCCCATGCTAATTGCCAATCCACATGCAGAAAGTGACACAAGTGCCATGTGCAGACAGATGGCGCAAAACTGTGTTGCTACCAAAAGTCAAACGCAACTTACTCACAAACCCAGTTCTTTTCATTTCACAACCGTTGGCAACACTTCTCTATTTCCTCCCTAATATACCCATATTCTTCAAGAGTCCCAACTTTGGAATTCATAGTGGCATCCAATTATCTCTTATACTAGGTAATAGTGTAACTTAAGCATGGGGCTGCAGCCGCTTCTCGCTGGTCTCTAAGGTGAAATTCACAAGCCATTGCCATTTGCTCAAACTAAAAAAGGAACAGAAAATGCAACAATACCTCCTGTCACCATTACACCGTCCTCATTGACAGCCATTGCATTAATGATAGTTTTCTGCTGAGAACTGTTTAAAAAACAAGAACTTTATGAGAAATTGAACTTTTAATTCAAGAATATTAAAGTCAAGATCTTGTTTTGAATTAAGAGATAAACCAGATAATTTCATATGATACTAGCAAAAAACAATTATGCTTATTTTATTCATATTTGATAATTTATATTTCAAGTTATGTTATATGAAGGCTCCATGAATCAAAAATAATTTTAAATCCTATCAGACAGGCAGTGGTCCCAGGAGTAAATGAAGATCAATAATTAATAATAATTCCTATCCAAAGTTGCATATACAGGAAATAATAAATAAATAAAGTAGTTTTGACCTATCAGACACATTAAGTTAACTATTAGATCAATTTTCATAATAAAAAAAGTCCACAGGCCACATTAAATCTCATATATATGTCTATTTGGTACATGTTTTTGTTTTTATATTTTGATTTTATTAATTTTTTTTACTTTATTGGAGTTGGTACTTAAAACCTGAGTTGAATTCAATATTACAAAAAAAAAGTATTTGGTATATAATTTTGGCTTTATGATTGAAATCACAACTTCTTAAAAAAAGTGTTTTTTTTAACTGAGCTTGGAAAGAAAGAAAATATGATAGACCTAGGTAATAAAATGGGGAAAAAAATTAAATCCTAAAAAAAATTGAATTTAAAAACAGATAAAAGGTGTTTTAAAAATTAATCACAAGACTCATTTTATTCAAGTTGAAATTTAAATCCTCAATCAAATCTTGTATCACAAACATGCTTTTTTCTTGTAGAACCTGCAATTTTTTGGATTTGAATCCAAAATCATGATTTGGATTTGTTCTACCAAACACCCCCAATATATGTCATCATTGCAGCCATGAACATTTGGTTCCAGGGGAAAGGGTTATAGTTTATATCAAACCTATTCCATCGATAACTTCACATCATATGTCTGCTCCAGTAAAAAATGACTTAATTGGAATCAATTTGATCAATAGAATATTAACAATCATATAAACAATAATGAATGCTCAAGTTTTCATAATCATAGGTTAGGAGAGTAATTAGCATCTAGACAGACAAAATAATGTGAAACCAAACTGGTATTTACTGTTTGAAAACTTACAGCATGTTGTGCATAAATTCACCTTTTGGAAGGTTAAATTTTTTTATGTTGTCAGCTGATGCAGATGCAAAACAATGCCTGAAATGCAGAAGTGGGCAAAAGACAAACAAAAATTAGCCAGTACGGTACTATGTCATCGATTAAACAGTTTACAATAAGATGGTTCTATATCATTTTACTCAAATGAGGCACATACTCTTTGGGATGCTGTGCCAGTGCTCTCACTGATTTCTTATGATGTGTAAGTGTCACCATCGTTTTTCCTGCAACAAAATAGCACAAGCTTACCCTAAAAAACTATACTCAAAAAACCCTAAACAAAAGGATGAACATTTTTCTCCTAAAATCATAATTACCATATCTAAGGTCCCAAAACTTAACAGTTGAGTCATGGGAACCCGTAACAACTTGTGGATCCTGCAAATAAAGGTTTCACAAAGTAAAAAGTAGAATACTAAATGCATGTCATGTGCATACCATGTCTACGTGGGTGCTTAAAAAAGAGACATATTTTGCAACAAAAACAACCACAACTCCCAAAACACTACAGAACACATGAGTAAAAGTAGATTATACAAAAGAACCATTCCGTGCATTCAAAAAATAACAAGCAGAAGAACTAAAGGAAAGCAGAAACAATTGTCACCTAAATGCAGTTAAAAGTGATTCCCATACCATTGGTCGAGTAAAAACTGAGCAGACTGTGTTCTCATGCCCAGAGAGCGCATGAATTTGCATCTTGGTACGGACATCCCAAACCTAAAAAATGTTTTGTAGTAGTGTATGGAAATAATCTTTAAATCTTTACAATCCAATAATTAAGGTAAAATGAAAGCACGATTCTAAGTAGCATAAGATAAATAACATACCCGGCAGACAGAATCACGTCCCCCAGTGAGCAGAAGATCAATGGTGGGATGAAGGGCCAAGCAGTAAACTCCGCTCAGATGACCATGATAAGACCTAATAACCTATATAAAGAATACATGTTAAAAACTACCACCACTAATTTTTGATATGCTTTGACGAGTCCTCTAAATTAAATATAAGACCTTATTCTGTTCAAGGTCCCAACATTTGACTTGCTTATCATCACCAGCAGAGAACATATAAGTATGCTTGTTGCTAACCGCTAGCCCTGAAAACCAAAGCATAAAATCCCATCATATAGGTATGCTTGCTGCTAACAGCTAGAGCTCCCTGAGCAGAATGTTATCCACTGCCTAATTCACCAAAAAAATGTCATTAATAATGAACTAACCACGTATTTGTTCAATATGGCCAGTTAGTGTAAGCTTTAGCGTCCCACTACCTACATCCCATATCTAGTCATCCAAAATTCAGCAGCAAAATATCATCCGAAACTATTCAAAAAAAGTTCCAATCTTAAAAATTGAGACACAGCAAAAATTGGAAAGGGAAGTTTAGAAAAGTTCCCAGGAAAATTAGGAACAAAACATAATACCTTAATTGTGCGATCAGCAGAGCCAGTACAAAACCATGTATTGCTAGGATCAAATGCAACAGATCTCACCCATCCCAAATGGCCACTAATGACCTACACAGGGTTGAAACCGACAAGCAAGATTAACATAAAATAGCTAATATAATAGATCCATCCAATCACACTTCAAGAAAAACAAATAACAGTTACCCTATAGTTCTTCCATGGTGCACGCCAAACAGGGCGAGGCCATTTGCTTGGAATTCGTTCCATAAGAGCAGATGTTGAAAAATTCCTATGGTCAGCAATCAAAATGGTTTTTATTAAACTCTAGTTTTTAATCTACTAGTGTGCAATATCTTCAAGTATCCCGTTGGTATGCAAACATAGATGGTAACATAATAGGATGTGCATATTAGAATATTGGAAAATGGATATTAGAGTACAAAATGGGTAGCTTAAGTGGAGAAGTGCAATGAAAGTTTTGTGTGATCACAATATGCCACCAGGTTTAAAAGAAAAGTTTCATAAAACAACTATCAAACCTTCTTTAATATATGAAATGGAATGTTGGGGTAATAAGAAATAGTATACACAAAACCTCAGTTTAACTGATATGCAAATGTTAAAATGAATGTATGATAAGATTAGGATTTACAAGATTCAAAATAAAAATATTTGCCATATCGTTGGAATAGTTTTGACAAAAGATGAGATAATAGAAAATCGCTTATGTTGATTTGACCACTTAAGGTATACACAAATGAATACACATGTTACGATGTTAGAGAAAATTGACATTGAATAATATAAAAATTGAGATGAAAAGTAAAAATAATTTTGTTGGATTTAATAAAAAAAGATATGAAATTATTAGATTTGAAGAAAGAATAGCAACTTATAGGAATGTTTGTAAAAGAAGATCTATGTATTGAATCAAATATAAACTTTTCATCTGTCTTAATTCATATAGTCAATTCCATATTATTGAAATTAATACTTGTTGGTATGGTTTGGTTTTGAATGTAAGAGTGCAAAGGTCATCAAATGTGCCCTAGAAACCAATTATACTGCAGCAAGCATACTAGTCTTTCTTGTTCTTTCCTTCCCAGCAAATATATATATATACAAGATATGAAAGTGCATAACACAAGTTTTCACATCTAAAATAACAGAAATGTTGTTTTTTCAAGTATTTCATAAACGAAGCCCATAAAGAAGAAAGTTATTACCTTTCTGATGACATAGAGGCAGAAATAACTGAAGTGCTTTTACCAAGGCCACCATCATTTCTGGAGATTATAATATTAGCAACAAAATTAGTTCAATAGCAAAACTTGTCTGCATAAATAGAACAATGCTATTAAATAATAACTATATAAAGAAGTATTATATCCTCAATTTCTGACATGCACTTACAAACCAGGCCATCTCCCTGATTATAGGATTGACACCTCACCCTGAAAACATCAATTTGAAAAGAAGAGAGAGTGGAGCACATACTGTCCCCTTGGTTGCAAAAGATGGACCAACAACTAAAGCATTTTGAGTGCCTCCCCTTCAGAGGATCCCCAGAATCTTCAGGACCTACATTTCAATATATAAAAAATAGAATTTTTTTTTTCAAAAATGCAAACACCCATTGTGATATAGTGATCTCATCAATTCAGATTCTTAATCATTTCTGACATTATTCCTGGTTGCAAGCCTCAATTTCCAAAAATTTAACATGATTACCACTAAATCCTATGGCATGTTTACAGGTCACATGCCTTAATCACACCGCAGTTTACTGATACCTTCTAAAAAATTTGAAATAAGAAACTGTAAGAAGTTGTTTTACACCACTAAGACTAATTCATCCAATTTTAAACCTAATTTGTTGTCCTATCAAAATGATAAGATGATGCAGTGGGTACTTGATGACAGTTGCATTTAATATCAGTGTCCATTTAAGTTTATTGCAAATCAGGGGCCTTCATAGACTATATCGATCAAAGCACGCAAAGAATGGAAATTTGCCAAACTTACCAGTTAAAAAGATCAGTTCAGGATAAGGTCATCAACACTTGGTTTCAATATTCTTCCCTCATTTTTCTTTGTCAGTAAACATTAACACCTCGGAAAGTGCAACGTGATGCAAAATATTGAAATAATAACTTTCCATCTGCAGATTTCAACTAAGAAGTTGCATAACTTAGACCTGGGAACGAAAGGATATTTGGTCTCTACACATGAATGAACACTTAGGGGTAAGGACTAGAAAAGTATCAGCCTACCCAAATGTGTTTTTGTCATTGGTTGTTTTTTTATTTCCCAATACTATTAACTATCATTTGCATAGTTAATCCAATCAATCTCTTCCCAACACTACGTAATTCTAGTTTATCTGACAACCCACTAATCACACTCTGGCAAGGATGGTAGAAAAGAGACACCGTTCCACCAAAGGAACCACCACGATCTTATTTCTTTTTAAAAGTGCCACTGTGGACGTTGAGCTTTGAAAATTCTAAAGGAACGCATCATGGAAATAAATACAAGGTAGATAGGCGTAGGTACCAGGTAGGGCGAGCGTGGTTGAAGAAGCTGAAGCTTGCTGGGCTGAATCAGACGGAACCGCATTGAATTGGGAAGGAGGTTGATAGGCTCCAATTTTTATGCCTGCGTACTCAATACTCATCTACATATTGAAAATTTAACTCAATCACAGCCAGTAACTTAATTACATACATACATGACAACCACCAAAAAAAAACACCAAAATGTTTTAGCATCGCAAATAGGGACTGGAATTACTGGAATACTAACCTTGTGGCTCATTCGGATCTTCTTACTGCACTCCCGACCAAGAATAATACCAAAAGAATAAGAATAACAATAATTAAAACTTCAATAAACATGAGATGCTGAAACAATCAATAATAGACGTACAAACAAAAATCGTATATATATATATATATATATATAGAGAGAGAGAGAGAGAGAGGAACCTTTGGGCATCTGGAGGGGCGGGGAGGCCGTGGACGGGAGAGAACAAGTCGAGGGCTCGCTTCTGAGATTTAAGGCAGAGCTTCTTGAGGGATTGAGGCTCCACAGGCTCCATCTCTAGGGTTGGGCCAGGCATTGTCTCTTTCTTCCTCTTTTCAACACGAAGCCCAAGGCCAGAGAGGGTTTTCTCGGTCTCTCTGTTCAGCTCTTCACTACGAGTAGAGGGAGAGAGAGAGAGAGAGAGAGAGAGAGAGAGAGAGAGAGAGACCACAGATATTACTAACGTTTAACCATGTCAAGGTCGAGGTCGTGGTCGTGTTGGTGCCCGTCGCCTCACGCCCCCTTAGCTGGGGCTCTCGTTCTCTCGCGGACAGCGGAAGAAGCGGAGTAGGGCTCGCTTGTATGTTACTATTATGTTAATTTGTAGGGGGCTGGTTATGTTAATTTGTAAAATTAACATAAAATATATTTTTGTTATAGCTAAATATATTTATTTTATAAAATCTAATTAATTAATTTTAAAATTTTAAAATAACTGATTCAATAATTTTAGTTATTTTAAATAAAATATTACTTTTTAATATCAGCTCATTCTCTACTCAAACCCTTGTTCTCTCCCAGCCTACGTGTCGCCAAGCACAATTTTATGGTCGTACACTACGTGAACATCAACGTGGCTTCTGCTTCCCGTATTCCGACGTTTCCTGCGAGTGGAGCAGATCGTGGTGGTGGGCGGTGGGTTTGTTTTTTTATTTTAGCTTCGGCGTGTTTGCCCATACTTCCCGATCTTGACGGCAACGCTACTCCCAGGGTCAAGTGGCGATGGAGATCTGGGGAGATGTGGCGTTGCCAATCTGGTGGAGAGGGTTGTGGCGTTGCCGATTTGGTGGAGAGGAGTTGTGACGGTGAAGATCTAGTGGGAGGTCTAGGACGCGTGGGAGGGAGATGGTAAAGAAACAAAAATAAAATATAAATAAATTATGAAATAATATTTGACGAGAAAAAATTTACCAGCCAAATTTGTAAGTTATTTAGTAAAAGCTAAATATTACCACATCTTCAACACTAATCTTTAAATTATTTTTACATGTAAATATTTTTTTCACATGTGAAAAATATTTTACAACTTAAACTTCAACAACAATCTTTAAATTATTTTTATTTTTATTAAAATAATAATTTATTTTATTTGTATTTGTCCTACGCTTTTCCTTGCGAGACCTGATACACTGTGTCATACCCGATTTGCATCCCAAGGACACCATCGGGCGATGCGCTGTCGAGTCGGACAAATCTACCTCCTAACGATGTTGTGGGGGGGCGATGCGCGACCATGGAGAGATGGCATAGCGCAGTGGTGGGTGGGTGGAAGGGGGAGAGAGATGCGAAGAGGGGGAAGAGGGTGGCGGCAGAGGAGAGAGAGATGCAAAGGGGGAGAGGGTGTGGAGCAAGAAAGAGAGGTGGGTGGAGGGGGTTGGGGGGGAGAGAGAGAAAAAAAAACATAATATAATATAATATAATAATATTATATAGATAATAAATAGTAATTTTTTATTTGTGAAGAGTTATTGTACCAATATGTAAATATAAAGAGTGGGTTGAAAAATGTGTTGGAGTTAATTTTTGGCATTTAGCTCTCTATTTGTAAATAATAGAGAGCCTGTTGGAGTTGTTCTTATGTAGTAATAGCTAGTTCATTGTAAATTATTTTAATAAGTTTTAGTTATTTTTAGCTAAATTTTGACTTTGACTAGCCCAATGTGAGTTCTCTTATTATTAATAAAAGGATGCATTTAGCTATTATGGATTAGAGTATTTAACTTTACAAAATAATGATAATAAAATATTTTATTATTTTAATAATTAATATTTTTACACACTTTTCAATATCTTTATATTAATAATTAACTTTTCCTATTTGATTAAAATATCTATTTATTTTTTAATAGTATAATTATGCTACTCTCCCACCCTCCCTACCCTTAAAAACCCCTCAATCTTTAGGTTTAAGGTTTTGAATCCACAACCTCACTATAAATGGTGTTGTTCTCATAGTCCTTTTGGGTTGTCATTGTTGTTAACAGTTGGTGTTTAGCAAAGGGGGCAGCAGCATTCTGTACTTAGTTAAATAATTTCATAGAGTCATTTTTTAAAGTGAGCTCGTAGATGAAGTTTAACTATGTACTACTATAATCTGACTAGGGTCGAAGATCCGCAGAGTCAAAGACCCACAAGATTGAAGATCCGCGAGTCAAAGATCCGCAAACTCGAAGATTCATAGAGTTGAGGATCCTTAGGCCTGAAGAAACTGATGACTCGAAGGGCAGTGGTCTCGTAGATTCAAAAACTCGCAAACTCAAAGACCCATCAAGTGGAGAGTGGCCGTGTCATAGAGTTAAAGCTCGAAATATCGAAGATTTGGAGACTCGTTGATGTGAACAGATTAGCCAAGTCACAAAGTCAAAGCTCGAAGAGTTCGGTTGGTCATTAGGTCTAAACTGAGACCCGGAGACTCGAAGACTCGAAAAGTCGGGTTAGTTGATCACGACTCTAACCTAGATTCGAAGACTCAAAGACTTGAACCGAAGATCGAGTGTCGCTAGCTTTAAACTAGAGTTGAATCAACTCCAAGAGCCGAAGGTTTTGACTCAAAGGTCCGAAGGTTCTTACTCAAAGATTGTGGCTTATTTTTTTATGCAAAGAATCGGAGACTATGAGGCGATGATCTTCGAGGCTATGGCTAATCGAAGGATCAAAACACGATTAAGGTCGTCATTTAAGTAAGTTATTTGGACAACGTATCGAGCACGGTAAGTATCAAAATCAAAAATGTAAATGTTATCCGAGGCTAAAGTAATATGTTTCAACGATAAAGATCGAAGATGGAATATGTTTAACCCTAGTAAATGGTTTTCATACAACGGTTGTCATATAAAAGCAAGGGATATGTCATACCTCAAGGTGGCGTTAGAATACTATTAGAGAATACACAAAGTCTCTAGAGAGATACAAGAGACACGAAACAAAGAGAAGTTTGTCTTTGCATACGAGAGAAAAAGATTGAAAGCGTGATTGACGGTGAGTTCATTGAGATAGGGCTATATAAAGCAATGTGTAATCTTAATTATGTAAAAACTATTTCTAATTAATTAAAATATATTTTATTTAAGTATGTATTAGATTGCATTCATCTGCTTTTTTATGTGGCTGAACATCATAACATCCCATTACCCATTAAAAGTCTGTTACTAGGTATGTGTGAGACACATACAATAGATCCACTAATTAGACTAAGTATAAAATTGGTTCACAATTGGTGAATAGAGTTTGGAATGCTCTATTTTGATAAGATTATGGTGCGGAATATTTCCATAGTGGGAGTGATCTAATCTAAGGTCATTGTAAAGAGTTTATAAATAGTAGTGCTAGTATATATTTATACATATTGAACAGGATCATGATAGAATAAGTTCTTCAACTAATATCTGTTGTATTGTATAAAGAACTTTAGATTCTATTATTGCATAACTGATTTATGAATTGATCTTAATCCAAACCATTTGATTAAATCATGTCTATAATTTATGTCTTCTAACTTATCAATGAATAAGAGGCTTAGTGCTTTAAATATCTCGATATCTTGGAGATACAATATTATAGATAGTGGGAGCGTCAAGTCAGGTGCATGGAATCCACTGTTTCGTTATACAAAAAGTAATGATATTTCCATGTTGCCCCTGATCGTGGCTGTAATAGCCCAAGTCTTCCGTAATACGATATTGTCCAGTTCAAGGCCAGAGCCCAATCCCCGATTTTGTTTTTGGTAATGCCACACATGCACCCCAAAAGGTCTCGTGCTAGGAGAGATCTTCACGCCCTCTTAAAAGGCACGCTTCGTTCTCCTTTCCAACCGATGTGGGACTTGCAAAGTCCTCAGACTCTACAGTGGCTCAGACTAAAACTAATAAATAATAATTTAATTAATTAATGAGATTAATTAATTAAATATTATTTATTAGACTTCAATTAAGTCGTCTATTTGGTCCCTCTAGCTAGCACCGTTTATTCTTGCATAGAGTACTAGATTATTGTGAGATAATTCTCAGGATATGTTTAAGAGCTAATTAATTAACATGTGTCAATTTATACTTAAGAATTATATATATATTACATGGTTATTTATTTAATTAGATTAAATAAATAATAATAAATATTTTATCCATTTAATATGATTAAATGAATAGTAATATTATTTATTTATTTGATGAATAAATAATACTGAATATTTATTTAATTAGTTTTGTTGTGTAATAATTATGTTATTTAAAGAGTTTAAATAATATGTATTATTATTATTTAAATAAATGAGCATATGCATAATAGTACAGGAGTAACCTTGACCTATAAATAGATGTATAGCCTCTTGGGTTAAAGCGTACGCATGTACAATTTTTAACAACCAAGAGAGAGAGAGAGTGACAAGTGACGGCTAACCTATCGAGAGGGTTGTGTGAGGTTGCGTTCTGTTCTTTGATCCAAGGGTACCAGACCCTGTACTCCTTGAGAAGGTGAATAGAAAGAAGACTACTTGGTGATTGAATCCATGAGGCATGAAGACGATCAAAGGTTGATCGTGAGTTCGTTCTTGGAGGAAAAAGAAGAAGGTTCTTGCTCTATTGATCTTTAGGTTGGTTTCTTTTTTCGTTCTTATTTGAATTAGATTAATTGATTCATGTTTAGATTTTGATGTTTGTTTGCTGGAATAAAATTTTAAAATCCATTTCCGCTGTGGTTAATCGTTAACCCTATTCCAGTATTCCAACAATTGGTATCAGAGCTTTAAACATGCTAATCAATTTGTTTAATTTGGCCCTAGATGTATGAATAGAAGTAGTGACACTCTAGGGTATATATGTTTATACATGAGATGTATGTTACAAGTGGTGTATGGATTTATATATTTTGTTCATGTGATGAATGATTTAATATATATATTAATTGTGATGGTTTGCTGGCCTTGGGATTTTAGTTTTGGTTGTATTTACATGGGATGTAATTTGCTAGAGGGTCGATTTATCATCACTGTGTTTCCATACTAGTTTTTCTTTTTTATTTTAGCATCTTGTAAGCCATTATTGGCATAAGTTTATTATTGTAATATTCTTAAAGCAAGTTACCGATCTTGGGGTTGGCGAAATGAACGGATGGGAAGCTCATTTTTTGTTGGCTCTCTCGGTTCGACTTCACTTTACCGAGAAATCGGTGGAGGTTTTCATGCAAAATGGAAGTCTTCATACGATTGGATCGGGGTTGGTGTAGAAAATCGGAATTGGCTTATTTAGTTTCCTAATTTTTTATTTCTAAAATTTATTCTATATTGATGGAATAATCTTTGGAAACTAAAGTAAATTAATATAGTTAATATTGAAAGATAAGATCTTTCTATAATTATCTATATCAGTTTTAAATGAAAATAATTCTATAATTGAATAATTATTATCCATAATTGAATTATTTAAATATTTAAACAGAAAATAAATTTTAATGGATTATTGTTATCTATTAAAATTATTTAGAGTTGCATGCAAGATGAAGACAATGAAGATTGACTAAAAAGGTGAAGATGAAGAGCTTGCAAGAATGTCTTGTTTTTACTTTATTTTTGTTCATAAGATGGATCTCTTGGTATTACGGCTGTAGTTTATTTAATGCTTGTTTTATGAATTGCGCATCACATGATCACATGTCATGTATGATTAGGAGTTGTCACGCCCCCAAATTCTGAGCACTCACAGAATCAGGAACGCGACTTCCCCACGCCCACTCCAGGGGTCGAGGGTTGAGTACCGATTCAACCCCGTACAATACTACAGCGGGGGTAGCATTGTACTTGTAGATATTCCAATGCAACATACAAGTCGGTAATAAATATGTCTGCAAATAAAATTACCAAGTCGTAATCGTTTGTACAATTAGCACGGACCCTAGTCCGGAAAATAAATAAATAATAGAAAGTAGGCAAAATCTATAGAAGAAATCCTACACAAGATGTCCCGTCCGCTTTCTTTATGGCTCCAACATTACTCCTACAACTTTGTAGGAAATAGAAATAAGGTAGAGGTGAGCACAAATGCCCAGTAGGTGATCCTCATCTCCACTATCCCATTACATAAAAATTCCTAGGACAACATGAACAGTGTATGCTTGTGCCAGTGTAGTGTCACACCCTATCATAATTAAATTTCCATACCAATCACAAATAGACATCACACCATACTTGATCATCAAAGACTCACACCTGTCATTAATCCATACACGGAAATTCCGCAACCATCCTCCAAGAATTTCAAGTCAATCACCACGACCATATGTGGGACTGTGGTGTCCTTCAGACACAAAATGCCACATATGGGACCCCGAGTTACCAGCCACATAAGGGATCTGTGACCTCTTGCCAGCCCTATGTGGGACCCATTGTTAACCCGACCGGTTCCACCACTTATTCCTCTCATTTGACCAATAAACGGAATATTCCAGCTTACCAGTTATTTAATACAAGAATTTAAACAAATTAGTCATCCAACGGACAAAATAGACTACCGATGTCATATACATATTACCCACTTGATATATTTTTTTTAATAACAATAATAACCTTAACAATATTCACATGAATAAATATCCAATAATATTTATAATAATTACAATCAAATTTCAAAAAAAAAATATTTATTTGACGATCTACAATCTTTAAACGTATGTTATAATGTATATATATATAGTATTCATATTTGTATATATATATATATATATATATATATATATATATATATATATATACATATATATATATAGTATTCATATTTGTATATATATATATATATATATATATATATATATATATATATATATAAAGCTACATGGGGACGGCATTGTCGCCCCCTCTTTTGTTCCAATCGAGATGATGCGGCAGGGTCACCCTGCCCGTTTATCCATGCTGTCGCCGGAGCAACGGCTTAAGCTTGCGTCGCGAGAAGGGCGGGACGAATGGCCATGCCACACAACACCTAACGTTATATATATATATATATATATATATATATATATATATATATATATATATACTGAAGGTGAAATAATAATAGAAGAAGTGGTTACAGTAACCGGTACCGAACGCAGAGGTGTACAGGCCAAATCAATCAGACTAAAGACGGACAGGTACGGATCGTGTAAGGGTTATATATATATATATATAAAGACTGTCTTCATGAATCCTGTGTACCTAAACCCCATATTAATACAGCAAAAGAAAATAGACTATAACGTCTGACCAAGCATCGGTTCGAAGGCATCGATATGGTTAGATTAACGCATATAAGGTAGTAAGAAATCTAGGAAAAAAACAACACCTACCTGATCGTTCCGAATTGACAAAAAGACACGACGCTCCAACCCTTCTTCCTACCAAATCTTGCACGCACGACCTAGGTTTTTTTTTGTCCTTCCCTTGTTTCTTTCATACTAACCTTTATATATATACTCACACATATATATGTATGTATTAAATCTAATAATAAAAATAAAAATAAATAAAAGATGATTATGATAATCTAATGATAATAATAACTCCAACTATTAAAATAATGAACCTCAAATAATTAAATATTAGTATTATCATTATTAACAACAGCACATTAAAATAATTAAAATAATTATTTTAATAATCATAATAATATATAATAACAACCCCAGCCTATCTAAATCACTGGATAATAATAATAATCCAAATTGCTAATACATATTTTTAAACTCTAACCGGGCCTAACTTCCGACCTCCCTCCGATACGGGTCCTTACATCCTCCCCACCTTAAGACTTTTCGTCCCCGAAAAGACAAACTATTTTAAACGAGATAACACTTCACTTCACAGGCTAAGATAATTATACACCACCTAGCGATAACCGAGCATCATGAACTAAGGTACACTCACAAACAAAATAATCAATAACCCATCGAATCATACGCAACCCAAAAAAAAAAAAAAATTAACTATCATAAGCACAATAAACAAAAACAACAAGGTTAACTACCTCAACACATGGTAAAGATCTTGACATCCTCCCCACCTTAGGACTGTTCGTCCCCGAACAGCTCAGGGTGAAGAGCACGCATCTGACTCTCCCGCTCCCAGGTCTGCTCCTCCATATTACGGTGGCGCCACAAAACTCGGACCAACGGAATCGTCTTGCCTCGCAAGACCTGCTCGCCTGGTCTAAAATCGAGCGGTGCCTCTACAATGGAACCATCATCAGCTAGCTCTATCTCACGCCAATCAAGCATATGGGAAGAATCCGGGTAATATCTCCGCAACTGGGAAACATGAAAAACATCATGAACACGAGCCAACTCGAGTGGTAACTCCAATCGATAGGCAACCGGTCCCACAGCTGCAATAATAGGAAAAGGACCCACAAATCGAGGGGAGAGTTTGGAACATCGCCCAAACCGCCTGTGTCCCCGTCGTGGCGAGACTCGCAAGAAGACGTGATCCCTACGACGAGCCCAAGTGGTCGTCGCCGTCTATCGACATATGATTTACGTCGACTACGGGCCGTCAACATTCGTTGTCGGATCACACAGACAAGTCTCGTAGTCTCCTGAACCATATCGGGACCTAAAACAACCGTCTTCCCCGCCTGAGCCCAACACGGAGGGGAGCGACACGGTCGCCCATACAATGCCCGATATGGCGCCATCCCTATCGTGCACGATAGGCTGTTGTTGTAGGAGAACTCCACCAAGGGAAGGTGAGCCTCCCAACTACCACCAAAATCCAATACACAAGCACGGAGCATATCCTCGAGGATGCGAATAGTGCGCTCGGGACTGGCCATCTGTCTGAGGGTGGTAAGCTGTACTCAAATTTACTCGGGTGCCCAAAGCACGTCAGTAGCTGTGCCAAAACGTGAAGTGAACCGAGCATCCCATCGAAATGATCGACAACGGCACACCATGCAATCGGACCACTACGTCGACATATCGTTGTCCCAAAGTCCAAGTGGATCGGTCTCACGAATCGGAATAAAGTGGGCAAATTTCGGTGAAACGATCTACAACAACCCAAATGGTATCATGACCTCTAGAACCAGGTAGCCAGTGGACGAAGTCCATAGTCACATGATCCCACTTCCACTCCGGCACAGGTAAAGACCGCAACTCACCGACGGACCGCAAATGCTCGGCCTTGACCTGTGGCATGTCAAACATCGTCGAACAAACTCCGTAATGGCTTTCTTAAGGCCCGACCACCGAACTGGCGTCGTACGGCATGGTACATCTTCGTTCCTCCAGGGTGAACGATCAAACGAGAGTGATGGAATTCCCGTAGAGTCGTCTCCCGGAGAGAAGATGGAACTATCAATCGACCTCGATGGCGCAACACATGGTCGAATCCTCATCCAATCCGCCGAAAGTACGGCGGTCCAATCTGATCCCGGAGGACCTCACACTCAACATCCCCCAACCGACCTTCAATAACCTAACGCCGCAACTCAGGCAACTGCTATAACCACACTCAACATACCCTGTCCGGTCTAACCTCGGAGCGCATTTAGTTGCCCCATCATCTCCCATTCCTTGACGGCACGAGAGAGCCATCGTGGCTCGCCTCTTCCGGCTCAAGGCATCAGCTACTACATTCCCCTTCCCAGGTGTATACTGTAGATCAAACTGGAACTGTTGCATGTACTCCACCCAACGCCTCTGTCGGAGATTCAAATCCCTTTGAGAAAAAAGATGTACTGCAAACTCTTGTGGTCAGTATATACCACAAACTTCTCCCCAAGGAGATAGTGCTGCCAACTCTTCAATGCAAAGATCATCGACCGGCTCTAAATCGTGCGTAGGGTAGTTCTTCTCATGGGTCCTCAACCGGCGGGAACCATAAGCAATTACCCGTCCTTCTGCATGAGCACACATCCCCATCCAACATTAGAGGCATCACAATAGACCTCATAGGGTACACCCTCCTGTGGCAGGACCAGGATAGGTGCCGAAGTCAATCTGGCCTTCAACTGACTGAAAGCATTCTCACAAGCATCCGTCCAGACAAATCGTACCCCCTTTCGGGTTAAACTAGTCATCGGTGTCGCTAAACGGGAGAAGTCCTTAACGAACCTCCTATAATAACCTGCCAACCCCAGAAAACTCCGAATCTCAAAAACATTTGTTGGCCGCTTCCAAGACATCACTGCCTCAATTTTGCCAGGATCTACGGTGATACCCTCTGATGTTACCACGTGCCCTAAGAACTTCACCTGCTGTAGCCAAAAGTCACATTTCGTGAACTTCGCATACAACCTATGGTCTCTCAACATCCGTAACACCACCTGTAAATGCTCCTCATGATCGTTCTCCGTCCGGGAATAAATCAGGATATCATCTATAAAGACCACTACGAACTTATCAAGGTAAGGTGTGAAGATCTGGTTCATCAATCCCATGAATACTGCTGGGGCATTTGTGAGCCCAAAGGGCATCACTAACCACTCATAATGGCCATATCTACAACTGAAGGCTGTCTTCGGGATATCGACTCCCTGCACGCAATCGATGGTATCCAGATCTCAAATCAATCTTGGAAAACCAACGGGCACCCCTGGCCCGGTCAAACAAATCATCGATCCTCGGTAGTGGGTATCTGTTCTTCACTTTGTCACCCGGTTCAACCGTCGATAGTCAATACACAACCGGGAAGCGAACCATCCGCCTTTTGGCGAATAACACCGGAGCACTCTAAGGCGAACTACTCGTCCTAATAAAACCACGCGCCAAAAGATCGTCAATCGCCTCTTGAGCTCTCGAGTTCAACTTGGTGCCATCCTGTAGCGACCAACTGGATAGGTGCCGTCCCTGGTAACAACTCTATCGAAAAAGTCCACTTCTCTCTGGGGTGGTAAATCAACCAAGTCCTCGGGAAAAACATCGGGAAAGCGATCCACCACCTTAGGTAACACCGCCTTACCCTCCCGTCGGGTGTCAACAAGTGTCAAAGCGGCCAACCGATGGGTTACATCACCCCATCCTTGCCTCAATGGCCCCAACTTGCACGCATCATCAGACCACTCACCCACGAAGGTGCCTCGAGTTCCCTCAGGCGTGAGGAAGGTCACTCGTCGCCTATAACACTCAATCACCTGCCCTACATGGGTCAACCAGTCCATACCCAATATCACATCAAAAGCATCAAAGTGCATCACAAATAGGTTACATCGGAGGTCAACACCTCCGAGAGTAACCTCACATCCCAGCAACTCTATCAATCACCATTAGGCCCCCTGAGGTGTATTAACCACAAGGGGCCGATCAACGGTGGTACAATCCAACTCCAATCCCTCTACGATGGAGTGCGCAATGAACGAGTGCGTAGCACCAGTATCAATCAGAACAGTACAAATAGTGCGTGAAACCAAAATCGTACCTCTCACCGCAGCTGGCCCCTGACTCGCCTCGTCAACTGGTGGAACTTCCGCCTCCCTGTCAGTGATGGCGTAGTTCCTCCCCTTCGAACACTTGCCACTAGCTTCGACTCGCCGTAGCTCGATCATTCTGTCCTTCGAGTCCGGGGCCTCCCACCGAGGCTGCGTGCGCAGGTCGTCCTTGTACCGATTGCCCGACCGAGCCGGTCTCTGCGATATGGAGCATCGCTCCTGCGGCCCTGGTCACGAGGTCGATGTGGCCCCGGCAACACTAGCCGAGCCGCAGGAGGGACACTCTCTATCTTGTGCCCCAGTCCCCCACATCGAAAACACTTGAGTGGGTCTTTACTCTTCCGCCTACAATCGCCTCCCTTGTGTCCCCGAAGTCCGCAAGATCGACACGTCCCTGGAAAACCGTGAGGTAGAACGCTTACTCGAGTTCCCCGTTTGTGAGAATCTGGGCACCGGCCTCTTGTCCCCCTTGTCCTCGGATTGTTCCTCCTTGGCCTCTTCGGCTAGCCCTGTTGAGCTCCCCGGTTTACGAGTCCCGATCTGGTTTAAGTCCCGTTCTCCAATAAGTGCCTTGTTGACCGCGTCACTATAAGTGGTCAACTCCATCATATTCATCCTCTCTCCGAGTGATGGTCTCGGCCCATCAATGAAATCCTGGGTCTTATTAGTCTCAACCCTCCATGACTCGGGGCAAACCTCCCCCGGCTCGGTGAAAGGCAGTGATATACTGTCACAGTCCGACTGCCCTGCTCCAAAGTGTAGTACTCCCGTCGCCTCGTCTTCTGCACAGAGCGAGGGAAATACTCTGTGTAGAAGAGCTCCACGAAGTCCTCCCATGCCATCGGGCTCTCATGAACATGCTTCACAGCGTCCCACCACCTACGGGCCCCACCTACTAGGAAATGCGTGGCTAAGCGGACCTTAGCCTCCTCGGGCACCTGAATCAGCTCGAAGATGTCTTCTGTCCATTTGACCCATTCCTCGGCTTCATCGGGTCTTGTGTTCACCTCAAACTTCGTCGGTTTTCCGCCCGAACCGACTCACCAGTCGATCGATGCAATGAACTACCAAAGTAACCTCGTGCCGGCTCTCTCTTAGAACCTCCGATGTTGCTCTGTTGAGGCTACTGCTGCTTCCTCGGTTCCTCCTGCATCACTTCTCCGGCCACCTCTCATGGTACCCTGCATACAAGACTGGATTTGGCTCAATATTTGAGCCCTCACTGGCGAAAGAATCTCCGAACCCAAGATGTCTTCGGAGAACTCTGTTCTCCTTGTGATTCAGACTGAATTGATAGCTCCTCTGCTGGACCTTGAGCCCTAGTCTTGGGTGCCATTCTGCACCAACACATATCAACAATATCTATTAACTACTACGCACTAGATAAATAACCAAAATTAATTGAGCCAATAGGCAGAACCAAGTCCACCACACCATTTATGAGGTTTCTAAGCCCCTTATTCTACTCATCAGATTATTTTGTTAATCACTTAAACCTCCTAGGCTTAAACTAGCATAATAGCATTTTCAATTAGGCACATTTAATTACCAAAGAAAAACAAACCACAAACAACCAATAGTATAATTAATACAAGCACATCATTATAACAGCATTTGCAGATGATTTCTAGTGCCTAGATATGCACACAATCACGCAGCATGTATGCACCCAACCCAAATGCTTCCTAGGATGATCTGATGGACCCTTAGTCAACCCAGAACACATATAAGGACTGCGTTGATCAGGCGCCCTCCCTATAGTCTTCCAAGCTTCTAAGTGTCTATCAATCACCCCTCACTAACCTAGGTCCACTAGACCAGGCTCTGATACCAACTTGTCACGCCCCCAAATTCTGAGCACTCACAGAATCAGGAACGCGACTTCCCCACGCCCACTCCAGGGGTCGAGGGGTTGGTGACTGATTCAACCCTGTACAATACTACAACAGGGGTAGCATTGTACTTGTAGATATTCCAATGCAACATACAAGTCAGTAATAAATATGTGCATAAATAAAATTCTCAAGTCCAGTAATCGTTTGTACAACTGTCATGAGACCCTAGTCCTGGAAAATAAATAAATAATAGAAAGTAGGCAAAATCTATAGAAGAAATCCTACACAAGATGTCCCGTCTGGTCTTCTGTATGGCTCAACAACTACTCCCACAACCTGTAGGAAATAGAAATAAGGTAGGGTGAGCACAAATGCCCAGATGGTGATCCCCATCTCCACTATCCCATTACATAAAAATTCCTAGGACAACATGAACAAGTGTATGCTTGTGCAGGTGTAGTGTCACACCCTATCATAATTAAATTTCCATACCAATCACAAATAGACATCACACCATACTTGAATCATCAAAGACTCACACCGGTCATTAATCCATCCACGGAAATTCCCGCAACCATCCTCCAAGAATTTCAGTCAATCACACAGCCATATGTGGGACCTGTGGTGTCCCTAAGGACAAGCTGCCACATATGGGACCCCGAGTTACCAGCCACATAAGGGATCTGTGACCTCTTGCCAGCCCTATGTGGGACCCATTGTTAACCCGGATGGTTCCACCACTTATTCCTCTCATTTGACCAATAAACGAATATTCCAAATTTACCAGTTATTTAATACAAGAATTTAAACAAATTAGTCATCCAACGGACAAAATAGACTACCGATGTCATATACATATTACCCACTTGATATATATTTTTTTAATAACAATAATAACCTTAACAATATTCACATGAATAAATATCCAATAATATTTATAATAATTACAATCAAATTTCAAAAAAAAAATATTTATTTGACGATCTACAATCTTTAAACGTATGTTATAATGTATATATATATAGTATTCATATTTGTATATATATATATATACATATATATATATATATATAAGGAAACTGCATGGGGACGGCATTGTCTGCCGCCCCCCCTTTTTGTCCAACCGAGATGATGCGGCAGGGTCACCCCTGCCGCTGTCCAGGCTGTCGCCAGACAGCCTGGCCTGAAGCTGCGTCGCGCGAGAAGGGCCAGGCCGAATGGCCTGGCCACACAACACCGTAACGTTATATATATATATATATTCTGAAGGTGAAATAATAATAGAAGAAGTGGTTACAGCGAACTGGTACCGAACGCAGAGGTGTACAGGCCAAATCAATCAGACTAAAGACGGACAGGTACGGATCGTGTAAGGGTTATATATATATATATATATATAAAGACTGTCTTCATGAATCCTGTGTACCTAAACCCCATATTAATACAGCAAAAGAAAATAGACTATAACGTCTGACCAAGCATCGGTTCGAAGGCATCGATACAGCAGATTCAGTTAACGCAATAAGGTAGTAAGAAATCTAGGAAAAAACAACACCTACCTGATCGTTCCGAATTGACAAAAAGACACGACGCTCCAACCCTTCTTCCCTACCAAATACTGCACGCACGACCTAGGTTTTTTTTTGTCCTTCCCTTGTTTCTTTCATACTAACCTTTATATATATACTCACACATATATATGTATGTATTAAATCTAATAATAAAAATAAAAATAAATAAAAGATGATTATAATAATCTAATGATAATAATAACTCCAACTATTAAAATAATGAACCTCAAATAATTAAATATTAGTATTATCATTATTAACAACAGCACATTAAAATAATTAAAATAATTATTTTAATAATCATAATAATATATAATAACAACCCCAGCCTATTTAAATCACTGGATAATAATAATAATCCAAATTGCTAATACATATTTTTAAACTCTAACCGGGCCTAACTTCCGACCTCCCTCCGATACGGGTCCTTACAGGAGTGTCGTCTACATATTATGTTTCATGCATCATATTTTATTTAAGATTTAAATAAAAATATTAAAACCTAATTTTCAAAATATTGAGTATGAGAGGGTTTTAATGGGAATAAGACCTGTTGTCTCCATTATTAAATAACTAAGATATATGTCTTAATATATCTCTAAAGAGATTTTATAGATTAGGCTTAAGTTATTTTCCTAAAAGGATAGTTTACTTATTATTTAAATCGGATAATTGACACCTCGCCAAAGCTAGGCACAAAAGGTTTAAGTAATAAGACACGAAATAATGGTTAAACACTCAACGCGATTTCTTGTATTAATCTTCCAAAGAAGCTTTATTGCAAGGGATGTGGGCCAAATATAAACGAAAATTGAATTGGTTGAATATGAAATATTAAGGAAAGTTAAATTAATCGGGAGGGTCCTGACAAAGTAAAAAAATCTTCCAAAGGAGGTTTACTGATTCTGGATATTTTGTTATTCTTAGTAAGAATATTGATTTAGGGTTTTATGAATACTTGTGCATTCATGCAGTCATTAATGTATATGCATTTTACTAGATTTGGTTATGATGTATGTCGTTCTAAAACATTTTAGATTTTATATTTTCAAAAAATATCTTTTAACCCGCTAGCCGTTTTATTGAGCCAAAACAAATTGACCGGTAAAAATTTCAATGATTGGAAGCATAATCTGAATATTTTGTTAACTGCTAAAAAGAACAAGTTTGTGATATCAGAGCCTTGTTCACCTAAACCTCCAGCTATTGCTTCAAAAACCGAAAAGGATGCTTATGATAGGTGGATTGCGTCCGATGATATGACATATTATTACATGTTGGCATTCATGTCCAATGTGTTGCAACAACAACATCAAGGGATGCGAACTGCCAAGGATATCATGGATTCTTTACAAGCTATGTTTGGGGAGATCTCAATTCATGCGCGGTTTGAGGCCGTGAGAGCTATTATGAATAGTGGCATGAAAGTAGAACTCTATCGGGGATTATCTCTTAGAGATCATGGCTCATTTTAATGAGACCGAGATCCATGGAACTAGTATAGATCAACAGACTCGGGTTGGTATGATACTAAAGACTCTCCCTAATAACTACATTTCTTTTAAGATAAATTATGTATTAAATAAAATGGATTTAAAACTCATCACTTTTATGATGAATTGTAAACCTATGAGGGAATAATTAAGTATAAAAAAGGTAAGGTGAACATGGTTATTGTTGTACCCCGCCCAAGTGGGGGCGGGGTATACCTATTATTATACCCCGCCCCGCCTAGGTGGGTAGTAAAATTTTAAACCGCACCTGTCCCATGTTTAGGCGGGACACGGTATCCCGTCATATGCCGGGTTGGGGGGGAGGCTTTATTCGCCCGCTCCTCACTAACGACATCTATTGATCTCTCTTAAGATAATTTTGCCTTTTAGAGGCTTCATAAAGCAGTTGATAGAGGTGATTTGGGTCCTATCGATGGCGTAATCAACCTATTACCGCTTTTACCCCCGCTAGGTAGTAAATCAAATTTTAAAATTATACCTCGTTCCATATATAGGCAGGGCAGGATATCCCATTCTTTAATGTGTTTGTAAATGAGACTTCATCCGTCCGTATATTGCTATCACTTTTTATTTTATCTGTACATATGAATAATTTTGACTTAAATCAAAATTTGCCATCATTTTAACCAAAAAATTATAAAAATGATTTAATTTTATAATAATAAATACCATTCAAAAATATTAAAAATCATAAACAATAATTAAATAATAATATTTGAAATATTATGAAATTATAAATAAAATTATTAAAATTAGGCAGGGTGGGGTATCCTGCTACCTATTACCGCTCCTGTAATGACCCGTGTGTAAGAAGTTAACCACAAACACCTTGGATGTTGGTGCACAAGTTTGAGGTAAGAGATGAGCCTAAGAGGGGACTTTTGGGAGGTGTATGTGACAAGTGATAACGTGCATTTATGCCCTAGGAAGATGCTAGGCATATACATGCGGTTTTAAGCTGTTTTGGCAGATTTTGGAGCTCACTTTTGGTATAGTAGATGGCCTCAAACAATTGGCGTGCAAGAACAAAAGTTTCTTAGAATGAGGTCCTCTATCTACCACAGAAATTTCAGAGCATTTGGAGCTGCACGTGAATTTACCCATTTCACGTGCAAGCATATTTTTGCTTCTCAGACCTCTACAAGATGCAAGGAGGCTTGGGGTGAAGTTTGAGTGCATTTGGAGCTGTACGCCAATTGGGGAATTGGCGTGTAAGCATGTTTTTACATGGTTACCTTGGTTTTGTCATTCTAATCATCTTTTCCTAAAGGACCATGTTGGAATTGTGAGTATTTTGGTCTGTATGGATGTGAGAAGGTCATAGCTTGTTCCATCAAAACTACGTCATTTTGATGCTGGGATTCACTTAATCAAACTACGTCGTTTTGATGTTGTGTTATCTATATAAGGAGGAGAAGCCCCTCTGTTTTAGGTTGAGGGTTTGTTGCTCCACCAGCCGTCAGAGAGAGAGAGAGAGAGAGAGAGAGAGAGAGAGAGAGAGAGAGGGGAGGGAAGGAGAGCTTCTGGTGGCTGCCGGAGCGTCTTGTGTGGGTGGTCGGAGTCTTATGTGGAAGCGGGAGCAGGAGAACATACAAGGTAGGGGTTCTGTTCTTCCTAAATCCTCCTATGTCCTAGGGTTCTAGGGCAAATTATGGAGTTATACCTGTTTATATATATATGCAATCCATATAGGTGTGATCTCCTATATGGATGTTGGCCTTCAATGGCAGTTTTTGATGTATTTTGGTGTTGGATGGTGAGCGCATATCAAGTGTTCGATAAAATGCCTGTGTGAATATGTCTGTGTGAATATGCCTAGTATGTGTTTGATAATATGCATGTGTGGCTGGGTTTATGGGTTTGTGAATGTATGCGTGTTAAACGTTTGGTAAAATACACAGCGACTCTACATGTCAAGTGTTTGTTTTTATGTCGATTGGTTGTGCGGACCAAGTGTTTGGTATTATACCCGTGAAAGTGTGTATGCTACGTGTTTGGTTTAATGCCTGTGTGACCTTGTATCTTGTGTTTGTGGAACCCGGTGGTTTGTGGGAGCCTGGGGACTGGAATTAGCCCGTGTGGCTAAGCTATATGGCCGTGGATATGTTAGCCCGTGTGGCTAAGCCTATATGGCCGTGGATATGTTAGCCGTGTGGCTAAGCCTGAGAGTGGATATGTTAGCCCATGTGGCTAAGCTTTATATGGCCATGGATATGTTGGCAGGTGGCTAAGCCTGAGAGGTCGTGGATATGTTAGCCCGTGTGGCTAAGCTGAGTGGTGTGGATATGTTAGCTTATATGGCTGGCTGTATGGTCGTGGATAGGTGTGTTCCGTGTGATTGTGGAATACAACTTGTTTATATCTTACCGTTACTACATCGCACTGTACACACCCTCATGTAGCCGCTAGGAACATGGGAAGGGTTGGGGAGACTTGATCCCTGCGAGCCGTTGGGGTTGCTCACCCCCTCTTTGTGTTTACTTGTTTTCCAGGGACTTACGGGCGTTAGGTGGATACACCAAGGTGGAAGACCATCTTCGTTTTATTGTTCACTTCGGTAAATGTAATTTTATAATTTATGTAACCCCAAGGGGGAAATGTACTAAGGGATTGAATTGTAGTAAGGAACCTGGTTGGTTTGTGAACCTTTGGTGTTTGATATTAAATAAAGATGTAGCTTGTTTGATTTATTGAAATTGTTAGTTTTGCTTGTGTGGCATACAGTGATCCAACCCCGTTGCCCTCCGTGTGGGTGAATGGGGAGTCACGTACCTGTTTCCTTGGGTTGGAAATTCGGGGCGTGACAGCTCCTCATCCTCGCTTGGGTGAGGTGTCAAGCTTAAAAATTGTACCCTGCTATTGTCTGGGTGGGTAACCCGCCGCATAGCGGGCGAGAAGGATAAAGAGTGCGGGCATTTATTGCCCACCCCCAATATCATGTTTTAGTGAGAGTTTGTATTATTTTGTGTTTTGTTGTTTTATGTTTGGTTTTGGACATTTTTTATGTACATATGGATTTATACATTTTCTAATTAGAAATAAAGTATTCAATTCATTACACTCTATTATATTATGTTAAATTTTGATCTTAATAAAGAATTCAAGAGAGCTCTGGAAATAGACATGTATATATCACATTGCATATAATTTCCATGCTACAAATCCATAACCGATCTATGTCATTTGATTGTGGTGTTGTATATTACCATTGATGGATTCGATCACGCTAAAAGTGGCAAAAATCACTTGATCCTTTAATGTCATAATTAATGGACGAGATTGTTTAGATACCTTAAGATTAATATAACAACATTTTGGAGCTCATAAAGTTATGCATATTTATATAGTTACATATATGGGCCATTAGGAAATTGTTTGAATAATTCCATCATATGAGGCCAATATATGTAAATATTAAATGTGTTGTGTTATCTTTAGAAAGGCCTAAATTAAATTGATCTAATTAAGATTTAAAATAAGGCTTAAAGATATACTTGTCATGGAAATAATGCGTAGATACCAGACTGTTATTTTTAATTTGATGATGGGCCAAATTCAAAATATCAAACACTATATATATAGGGTTATGGTCCCCAAATTACACAACGACTTATTATGTATGTATTCCCATCAACAGAACTATTGGAAACTAGGTATTGGTCCCGGAGAGCCTAGAGGGAGGTAAGTAAGCTATTTGAAAACTCTTTCTCACTCTTTTAGCACAACACTTAATTTGGTTGAGAGAATGAATCAATGCGGAAGACAACCAGATAGTGAAAGTACTTTGTATTATTATCAAAAAATAATTACAACAAATAAGTAACAAATAAAACTATTTGCATAAGCTTGAATCTACTGAAAGAATATCTTTATTTGGTTTACAATAGTACTCTTCTACAATTACGCACACGTTAGCCAAAAGCTCTATTAAACACACACAAAACACTCTCTCAGCACACCCGTACAAATGTACAAAGTTCTATATTTGTAAGCATCTCTTGGAGACATTCTTGGAATTGAGCATTTTGGATGATGTGCTTCAATCAATGATCTTCTTGGAAAGTCCCTCTGTTTTAATGCTATAGATGTGGAGCTCAAGATATTGGAAATAAGAATGAATTAAATCCATTTTGTATAGTTCCAATTTCATTGAAAATTATTCCACGCATCCGTGTGATCTACGTGTAAGATGACTTAAATGTCTTCAATGAATTTTTTCTTACATCGGAACACAACGAGTTAAAGTAATTAAATGCGCTAAATTATCACAGCGAATAATTGGAGTAATATCATCTTATTCCGTCACAAGGTTCTTTACTCCGTGTTAATAAAGTGCTTGGATTCCTTACTCTGTGTCAGTGATTGCTTACTCCATGTCAGTTAAGTACTCGGATCCTTATTCTATTGTAAGGTTTCTTACTCTATATTAATGAAGTGCTCAAATGTCTTACTTCGTAGCAAGGTTCCTTACTCTGTGTTACTTAAATGTTCGGATCTCTTATTCAGTATCAGCGATTTCTTACTCCGTATAAATGCAAAGCTCGGATGCTTATTCCGCGTCATTTCTTCCTTACTCCATGCGAATAAAAGACTTGGGTCCTTACGCCGCACTAATGCTTCCTTACTCCGCATGAGTAGAAGACTCGAATCCTTACTCTGCGTCTTTTTGTCCTTAGTCCATGCGAGTGGAAGACTCGAATCTTTACTTTGTGTCTTCTCACCCTTAGTCTGCTTGAGTGGAAGACCCATATCCTTACTTCGTGTCTTCTTGTCCTTAGTCCACGCGAGTGAAAGACTCAAATCCTTACTCCGTGTCTTCTTGTCCTTAGTCCGCGCTATCGTTCCTTACTCCGTACATGTGATGGCTCGGTTATTTACCAAGTTAATGGTTGACAATTAAAGGTCTGGACTGAGATTATGTATCCTGTCCTTGTTGTATCACTCACGAGTGTATATTGTTTAAGCTTAACTTCTGCAACATTGTTAGATATATAAAAACAAAAGATCTCAAGTCAAATTATAAGGGATTTATTTTGTATCATCCAAATTCTGGGTTCGATCAAATACTAGGGTTCATAATGGTCGTACTAATTTGGAAGATCATAACCCATTGATCTAACTCTGGAAATGAATTTAGGTATGCTTTCGATTTATTATTTCAGATCAAACAATCTCTAGACAAATAAAAATCTTTTAGTTAATTAAATTCGACACTTTCGCCCAAAAAGGCACGTGTTTGCAATTACATCATAGTTTTATTTTTTATCAGGAAAAATGTAATTTATTAAAGGCATCAAGGTGACAAAATTAAAGCAAACAAGAATCTAAGATGTCGCACCACTCATAAGTAATAAAAATTATAATATATGACAAAATCTACTAATGCTACTTAATATGTTTTCCCTTCGAATATTAGGTCAACATAGGAAATGAAAATGTACAACCCTTCTCTAACCCTGTTTTAATTGCAAACAAACACAAACATGACACTTTACTAGGCATAATAAGATAAGCGGAGAGAGAAGCAAATGGGGATGGTGATTACGAGGTTACTGGCTCCGACTGCTATAACATCTCTTCTTAAGGCAAAGGCTCCTTAAGGACTTGAATCTCAATCCTCAACAAATCAATGGTTTGAGTTGTTGTGATTGTGTTTTACACGAAATACCTAGAAGGAGGAGGGTTAAGGGAAACTCGGAGCAGAGGTAAAGGGAGGACCTTGCCCCTCGCCCAAGTGGTCCTCCCACCTTATTCTGCCTTACTGGAATCGATTGTTGTCCTTTCCTGTACGCCATTGGCCACCTCTACAATGTTAGCAATAAGCTATCCCTTTTCTCATAATGGATCAATATACACTTCCAGCTTCGCCGCCGACAACCTAACAAATCTCGACTTGTCGAAGATAGGCTATTCTGATCTCGCATTTGTGTTATTTATGAGATAAGGGGGTAGAGTTGGAACGTAGGAAAATAATAGAATTGTTAAATCATATAAGACTAATAAGAGGAGATTTAATGGCTAAGAATCAAGTTATGCTCTTTCCTACATGTATATAAGTTTCAAGAAACATTAATCAATTGTTAGTAATGACTTATTGCGTGTTGAAAATGATACTTAATTAGAAGAAATATATATGCTGTCAAAATTGCATCATTTTTGCATTATCATGTTAATATGTCACGCTGTGATTGGTAAGAAAAAGCTAATAACCAATGAACGATCAATTACAATGCAACACGTTAACATAATAACACAAAAATAATGAGCCAAATGTATCTAGCCTTCCATAATGCAAACATACCTCTTATAAATTATAATTATACCCAAAAATCTTAACAAATGGCACATTAGGTAATAGTGACGACAACCTATCATAGAGGCCCACATCTAAAGGGGCGGGTCAGAATCATGTGCTCCCGAAAAATAAATAACATTAACAATATTTTAAAATGAAAGATGTCGCCCCTTAAGTGAGAAAACTAAAAATGTCATTTTTTTTAAGAGCACTAGTAGCAGATTTTCTATAAAAATCTATTTCCTTATATTTAGGAATAAAAAATAAAAAGTCATAAAATCATTCTTACAATAGTTGACTATAAAATCTCAACTTGTCAAGATGATTGCTGCAATCTCACGTCCGCATTGTTTATGAGATACGGGCGAGTTGTAAGAAAAATAATAGAATCTGTTAAATCATATAAGAGCATCTCCAACCCACACCCTATTTGGCTCTCTACCCTATTATAGTGGGTTAAATGCATACTGTAGCTTCTCCAATCGTCTCCTCGAACGACTCTCCAAAATAAGTAACTCGCTATTAGGTTCGCCACATGTAACTGTAAACGCTCGCTATCAATAATTTAATTATTTTATCTGTGTCGTCTTCATCGCCTCGTCCCTTCTTCGTCTTCTTCCTTGGCTCCACGATGATACTCTAGCTCACGATGGTGAGGTTCGCACGGCAACGATACTATAGCTCACTGTCTCATGGCCTGATCTGGGCAATTTCCATCCACTTGCTTTTGTGCTTTGTCCTGGCGATGGTGAGGTTCGCGCGGCAGGATGGCGGCATCACTTCCCCCGTCATCTCCCCTACGCTCGGCTGTCCTATCGGGCCTCTTGCAGTCGAGTTCGTCTTCCCTGATGCTCTAACTTGGTCGTGCGGTGCTCCTTCATCGGCATGATTGCTCTCTGCGTTCGGGCCTGCGGCTTCCTCGGGCTGACGCAAGCAATGTTCTGGTGTGTGCAGCTTGGATCAGACGACCTTGGCGTGCGGAAACTGGAATCCCTTGTCACCTTGTCACTTGCTGTGCCTTCTGACCCGCATAAATTGTGTCTATAGGTTTTGCAGCAAGTGCACTGGTCAAGTAATAAAATGGAGTATTAAGACTCCGGTTGTCGAACCCACAGGGAGGTAGCTAATCTGTTAAGCAGCAAGCACTAAGCTAACAAGTTGATTTTATGTCTGGACAATTGATGTTTGTTGTGCAAAAATTTGAACAAAAAGATATTAAATCAGAATGTTGGCAAGCGGTTGGTATAGACATCTAAAAATTTCTGGAACTGAGCATCTAATTTCTTTTTCCTCAGCCTTTGAGGATACGGCATAGGAGGTTTATACGGAACGGGAGGGCTAACTTCATGCTGACGGCTTGTCGGTTGACTACTCCCAACCTTTTCTGTCTGGTCCTTACAGTGCTCAGCATCTCCTTCTTTAGCTTCCTCCTGGGCAAGCTGTTCGGACTCCTCCTTGGTTGGCTCGATTTTCTTCTCTCCAGCTGGTAGTTCTTTCCCACTTCTAAGCATTATAGCTTTGCATTGCTCCCTTGGGTTGACCTCGTATTCTTCAGGAAAAGTGTTTGATGAAGATGGCTTAACTGCATTTGCTAACCGGCCAACTGTCTCGATATTCTTCATGGCAGCCCCAAGATCCTGGGCCAGACGTGGTAAGGGACTCAATCCTTGTCTCCCCACTCACTCGTGTCGGTTGCTTGCTTAGCAAATTGATAAAAGAAGTTCCGCATCTCTTCAATCCTTTGCCTTCTCTTTGTCTTCCTCCTTACTTTGAGGCATCTTCCGGAACCCGGGAGGGAAGTTGTGGACCGAGAATGTTCTCCATCTTGTGTTGCTCCGATGGCAAGGAACCTTATTCGCCTTTGCCATAAGTAAGGCCGTTGTTGAAATTGGTGAGGTCCTCCTTGATTCGAAAGTGGTTGGGCTGAGGAGGATTCTGTACTGGTTTGGATTCCGATATTGTCGCTGAAATCCTCCACCTCGATTCCCAACATATTGGGCTTCTTCGTATAGTTGGTGAAAAAGATCTTCGAACCTGCCTTAGGTGGTTCGATTCTGCCCTCCATGTGAACATCCATTACTGACATTTGCTCTGTCGGTAACTCCATCTTCCTTGTCAACTCATCGAACCGAGTTGAATTTGACGACTTGATATCTGCGACCACCGAGACAGCTCTAGGGCGTCTGTCGTTGGACCATTGGCGGTTTGACAACGCCATTCGCTCCATAAGCTCCACCGCTTGCGAAGGCTCCATCATCATGAACGCTCCTCCGGTCGTGCATCATCATGCTCCTTGTATTTGCATGCGGACACTGCATAAAAAGATTCGACTTGTAACCATTCCGGCCTGCCATGATTAGGACACCTCCTCACCAAGTCTTTAAACCGCTCCCAGGCCTCGTATAGCGACTCATCACCATCTTTGGGTGAATTGATTTATCTGGCTCCTTAGATGAATAACTCTTGTTGGTGGAAAGTACTTGGAGAGAAACTTCTCCACCATTTGGTCCCATGTGTGTATCTTGCCAGGCGGGTAGGACCGGGAACCAACCAAGAGCTCGGTCCTTCGGGAAAAACGGGAAAAGTCGCAGCTTAATGGCGTCATCCGAGACTCCATTAATTTTGATGGTGTCGCAAATTTGCAAGAATCGCGCTAGATGGTTGTGTGGATCATCTAGCCCGAGCCTCGAATCGTCTTGCCCAACCATTTGCGGTAACGGAGCTTCATTTCGAAGTTGTTTGCTTGGACCGGCACCCTTCGATGCTGAATACTCATCCGATAAGATGGTCTAGCATAATCCATGAAGGTCCTTGGCTGATAACCTCCTTGGCCGTTGTGTCCCCGATCTTCCCTTGCTCTGTTTTCAGTCATTTCTTCACACACGGTATGTTAGCCTTCCAATCGCTGTTCACCATGTCAATACCCTCTGAGCTCTTGTTGCTCTCACAATGTTCGTTCGATTTCGGGATCGTATGGTAATAGCTCACCCCTGGTGTGACGCATACACAGAGGAATTTTCTTAAACACCTAAGGTGCACTCGACACGTAAGCAAAAACAAAAAGATACCAGGTAACACCGTCTTAGCAAAAGTACAAGAAAATAAAATTCCAGATCACAAATAAACTTGAGCACCTAATGTCACTTAGTCCCAACAACGTTTGGCGTGCCTCCCGGCAACGGCGCCAAAAACTTGACCCGCATAAATTGTGTCTATAGGTTTTGCGGCAAGTGCACTGTCAAGTAATAAAATGGAGTATTAAGACTCCGGTTGTCGAACCCACAGGGAGGTAGCTAATCTTGTTAAGCGAAGCACTAAGCTAACAAGTTGATTTTATGTCTGGACAATTGATGTTTGTTGTCTGAAATTTGAACAAAAAGATATTAAATCGGAATGTTGTAAGCGGTTGGTATAGGCATCTAGGGTCACAATGTTTACCACCCAATCGATTGTATTAATCTAGTTATGGCTCTTGTTCTTGATTTATGTTCTAGTTCAAGTTCATGTTGATTATCTCCTACCTATCTTACATTTGGTCCATGCTAAGATAGATTTAAGGCTTTTATCCCATTTGGTCCATGTGAATAAAAGTGATCAAGGTAGATAAACAATCTAATAGTTGCAACTTGGTCCATCATGCAATATTAAATCTAATTCACTAGTGTTCCACCCTAGATAAGGGCTAAGATTACCTAATCATGCATAAATCAGGCATTTGCTTTCATACAAGTGAATTAAACAAGAACCAGAATTCTATTTTATTGAACAACCATAACCAAACGACTACAATTTCTTGGGGACTACATTGCTCCCCTAGACTAACAAGACTACTCCATAATCATGATAAAAACAATAACAATCATAGGAAAGAACATGATTACAAATACCAGGACAATAAAGGAAGACCCCAAGATGAACCAGGACTCCGGCCTCCAAAGACTCCGGCTCTGTGCCCAAACTCACTCCTTGCCAAGGACAATCCGACTTTTAGCAATGGCTATAGCTCTTTTCAGAACTCAGATCAGATTCTCCCACTCCAGGATGATTTATAATGCCTCCAAAGACCCCTATTTATAGGTTTTAGTGGGCCAAATTAGGTTCTAAAAAGGTGTGCCCTAATTATAAATGTGGTCGCAACGAAAACGACGTCGTTTTGGTTAGTGACACTAATCGACGTTCTAGGCGAAATAAAACTCAAACTACACCAAATTTGACCCGCTTTAGAGGAAAATGATTAAAACAACAAAATACATTATTGGGAGCACAAAAATGCTTGCACGTGAGAATGCACGTGAGAAGACCCTTTTCACGTGCAGCTCCAATTTGACTCAAATTTGCTCCAAAGCTTCCTCTTGAGTTGTAGAAGGCATCCATGCAATAAAATCCTTGCACGTGAGAATGCACGTGAGAAGGCATTTCACGTGCACCTTGATTTTGCCTTCATTTTGCTTCCATCTTCTTCCTATAGCTTCCTTGTGAGTTGATGGAGTGATCTAGCCAAAGTGTGTGGGACAAGGTTGCTCCAAAACCTGCCAAAAACACTCAAAAAGTACCACTATACACCAAACAGGGTCTTCCTAGGGGTTAGAGCAAATATGTCGAAAATAACATGCAAATAGGTACAAAACATACGCTAAAACACCCTATATAAGGCATAGGATAACGGCATAAATGCACGTTGTCACCTTCCAACTGCTCGATATAATTCCCCACTGATCTGTCTCCATCCCCCATACAAAATCAGGCTTGTGCATCAATGTCGACAACCATATGTCACGGGGTCAGCCTTTATAGCAGCTTAACCCGTGCGGCACCTAGTTCCCACCCGTACGAAGGAACGCTAGGTCAGCCTAACTCGCCGCATTTGGATCGGAACCCATCGATCCGTTGTAAAGCATTTGTGTAGGGAAGCGCTTAGCGGAAGATCGATTTAAACGAAGGCAACAAACGATTGTATTGATTGCTTGAAAGCTTTACAACATCACTCCCCTACATATAGATGTTAACACTTTTCTGGCTATGTCGCCAGGAGACATCATATATGATCGAAATCTAAAATCTCTACAACTCACGCTATAAGCTAAGTACAACACTTTACAAGGGGGAAATACCCCAAAATGGCCTAAGTATGCTAGGATAAGCCTCGGTCCGTGACATTCTCCCCCACCCGATTTTGCGAGCTCCTCGTTGCGTCTTGACTTCCTCGAACTCGTCGAAGGCTGATGTAGCGTTCGGTTTCTTCCCGGTACTCTTCAATCTCTTTGGAGAATTGCCCTAGATCCTCTTCCTTCTCCTGGCTTGCCTCTTCACCTGCCTGTTCTTCCATTGGACGTAGTACTCCACCCGGCTTGGATCTACGCCCTTTCTTGGCACGACTCTACGAGAGTGGATTTTCTCTATCTCTTTATCGTAAGTCTTGCCCGTTGATGCTGTTGGTGTCCGCACCGCCCGTTGTCCGCTCGTATCTTCCAAGTCTTCGTGGTAAGGCTTGAGCAAACTAACGTGGAACACCGGATGCCTTTGTAAACTAGTCGGGAGGTCTAATTTGTATGAGACCTTCCCAACTCTCTTAAGTACTTTGAAAGGCCCCTCATATCGGCGCACCAAACCCTTATGCAATTGTCCCGAGTGCTTTGGTTTGGCGCGGAAGGAGTTTGAGCATCACCATGTCTCCTTCCTGGAATTCCAAGGGCCTCCTTTGTTGATCCGCCCACTTCTTCATCTTCTTCGCCGCTTTGTGCAAGTATGCCCTGGCCAGATCCGTCTGTTCATGCCATCCTTTTTGCAAACTTGAACGCCGCGGGGCTTTTTCCAGTGTACCCCCGGTGATGGAAGTGGGTGTCAATGGTTCTTTCCAGTTGCGAGTTCGAACGGACTCTGTTCGTGGACTCGCTCTTTTGCAAGTTATATGAGAATTGGGCTATGTCCAACAACTTGGCCCAATCTCTTTGGTTGGCACTCACGTAGTGCCTCGGATACGGCTCCAATAAGCCATTGACATGTTCGTTTGGCCGTACGTTTGTGGGTGGAAACTTGTTGAAAAGTTTAAGTCCGAACCCATTATCCGAACATTTCGGTCCAAAACCGCCCAGTGAATCGTGAGTCCCGATCACTCACAATCGTCTTTGGAATGCCCCAATACTTCACCACATACTTGAAGAATAGTCGGGCCGTGTCGTTCGCCGTGCGATCTTCTTGGAGTTGGAATGAAAACTCCATACTTAGAGAATCGGTCGACCACCACAATGATCGTACCGCATCCTTCGGATCTTGGGAGACAAACAATGAAGTCCATCGAAACACTTTCCCAAGGTCTTTCCGGAGTAGGCAGAGGTTCTAACAATCCCGCCGACTGCCGATTCTCTATCTTGTCTTGTTGGCACACAAGACAAGTCCTCACGTACACTTGGACGTCCTCGTAAAGTTGAGGCCAGTAGTAGCTCCTTTCCACCAACGCCAAGGTACGATCGACTCCGGGATGGCCAGCCCACCGCGAGTCGTGACATTCTTTGAGGATGTCTCTCCTCAAACTTCCCCATTTAGGAACGTACACCCGTTCCCCTCAGGTATGGAGCAAGTCGTCCCTTAGCGAAAATCGCCGCGTCTTCCCAATTTGACGCATTCCACCAAGGACTTGGCTAATGGATCGTGCTCCATTCCTTCCTTCAGTTTGTCCACCAGGGGGAATTGTGGTTGGCTAATGGCTGCGAGTTCCGCCTTCCGACTTAGTGCATCAGCCACCACATTATTTGTGCCCGGTTTGTACTCGAGCACAAAGTCAAATTCCGCTAGAAGTCCTTGCCACCGTGCTTGCTTTGGAGTTAAGTTCCTTTGAGTTAGAAAATAACTCGTAGCAATGTTGTCCGTCTTCACCACGAACTTGGACCCCATCAGATAATGCCTCCACACTCGAAGGCAATGCATAACTGCCGTCATCTCCTTTTCGTGCACCGCGTACCTCCGTTCGGTGCCATTGAGTTTTCGGCTTTCATATGCTACAGGATGCCCCTCCTGCATTAGAACTCCACCGATGGCAAAGTCTGAAGCATCCGTGTGAACTTCATAAGGCTTCGTATGGTCCGGCAGTGCCATCACCGGTCCGTTTGTCACGGCTTGCTTCAACTTATCAAACGCCTCTCGGCAAGCATCATCCCACACCCAAGTCTTGTTTTTCTTTAATAGTTCCAGTCAAGGGTGCGGCAATGTGGGAATAGCCGCGGATGAATCTTCTATAGTAGTTAACCAGGCCAAGGAAGGAACGCATTTCAGGGGACTTTCTTGGGCGTCTCCCATTCCTTGATGGCTAACACTTTCTTGTTATCCATCTTTAGTTTGCCGCCAATGATGTGACCCAAGAAGGGCACCTCCTTCCTCGCAAAGTCACATTTCTCCTTCTTTACAAAGAGTTGGTTCTCCTTAAGATTTGGAAAACCCGCCGTAAGTGTGCCTTGTGTTCCTCAACGTTTTCTTATAGACGACAATGTCGTCAAGGTATACCACGACGAATCTATCCAAGTATGGTTGGAAGATCCGGTTCATCAACGTACGAGAATGTGGCGGGGCGTTTGTGAGGCCAAAGGGCATCACCAAGAACTCGTAAGAGCCATATCTTGTGACGCACGCCGTCTTTGCCTCATCACCTTCGGCTATCCGCACTTGCCAATATCCCGACCGCAAGTCTAGCTTTGAGAACCATCTCGCAACACCAAGTTGATCAAAGAGGTCGGATATAAGTGGGATGGGGTAGTGTTCTTCACCGTTATCTTGTTCGAGCGCCCTATAGTCAATGCGCGGCCGCATCGACCCATCGTGCTTCCTTTGGAACAACACCGGTGCTCCAAATGGCGCTTTGGATGGCCGAATGAATCCGGCATCCAACAAGTCTTTTAGTTGTTTCCGAAGTTCCTCTAACTCCGGTGGTGCCATCCGATAGGGCACCACGGCGATAGGCCTTGCACCGGCCTCTAGTTCGATCTTGTGGTCCACCTCCTGCCCGGCGGAAGTTGTTTGGGGAGTTCGGGTGGCATAACGTCCCCAAACTCTTCAAGGACCATCTTCACTTCGGTTGGGGGCTCCTCCCCAACACTTGGGCATCCTTCCTTCACCATAGGAATGAAGGTTGGCTCTGTCGCCTAACTCCTTTAGGCAGTTGGAGCGCCGAAAGAGACTTCGCCTGAGCTCTTCCTCCCGCATTACCTTCACCATGCACGTTTTCCCCTCGTCCATGATGCACATTGTGTTGGTGCTAGGAATTGGAATTGCCCGCACCTGGTCAACGAACTCCATCCCCAACACCATGGGATAGTCGTCCATCGACACCACGGAGACATTCACCTTGCCTCTCCACTCGCCAATACTTAGCTCGACGCCTCGAGCCACGCCATGGATTGGACTGGCACTAGAGTTCACCGCTTTCAGCCAGCCCTTCTCTTCCTTGTAGACTATCCCTAGTCTACGAGCTTCTTCGACCTTGATGAAGTTGTTGGTCGCACCCGTGTCCACCAAGGCCTTAGTTTCAAGGTTGTTGGCCTTAGCGAGCACGTACATGCGCCCCTTCTGTCGTCCGGATGGTGGCACCTCCACCTTCGCCTTGATTGCATTGAGGAGTTGCAAGGAACCAAGTCGTGGATCCCTCGTATCCCTTCCTTCGTCTTCATTGATCATCGCGGAGAGCTTGGAGCGCTTCGGGCACTCGAACGCCTTGTGAGGGCCTTCACAAAGGAAGCAGGAGATCCTTGGCTTCTCCCCGTCCTTGGAACTATTCGCGAATTGTTTTGGGCGAAAGTCCTTAGATGGTTGGAAGGGTCTCCCTTTTCCTTCACTCCGGTTGTCTCCCCCACGTTTCTCCTTGTGGAACCTGTTCGCCTTGGAAGTCGATGAAGAAGCTGGTGGTTTTCTCCGCTCTTGTATTCGATGAGTGATTCGGCCACCGCCATGGCCGATGCCAGGTCCTGCACATTTCTCCGCAGCCTCCAGTTTCGCCCATTGTTGCAATCCGTCCATGAAGGAAAATAGTGAATCCTTCGCGGACATATCCGGGATCTCCAATATCGCTCGGAAAATTCACGGACGTACTCCCGCACCGTGCCTTTGTGGGTAAGGCGCCGAAGTTTCGCCCCGGGACTCGTCTTCCGCATTCCGGGGATAGAACCGGGCCTTGATCTCCCGCTTGAAATCTGCCCAATTGTCGATAATGCATAGGCCGCACTCCTTGTCGGCATATCGTCGCCTCCACCACACCATGGCCGAATCGACTAAGTATAGCGGAGCGGTCTTCACCTTCTTTGCCTCGTCAACAATATTCAAGGCATCGAAGTATTGCTCCATGGTCCAGAGGAAGTTGTCTAACTCCCTCGCATTCCTTGACCCATAGGTCTTAGGCTTTGGCACGTCGATTTAGAGCTGGAATGGCCGCCAACGCCACCTTGGGTGACCGCCATCTTACGAGAGAGACCAATCCGCCTTGATCTCTTTGATTTCCTCTTTGCATCGCCAGGATTTGGGACATGAGAGAACCCTTCAAGCCCTCAAATCGAGAATTCATGTCGTCCATGACGGAGTTGAGAAGCCCTTGCATCCTCCCATAGCTTTCCTCACCCTCCGAGTCCGACTTTTTCGATGCTTTCGGTGTGCTCCTTGACCACCTCCATCCTCGTTCATTAACGCCTACTCCAATTTGGCTAGTCGACTCTCCAGCGGACATGTTTCCCTTGAAACGGACTTATCTCTCCTCCGTTCCTTAGCGTGGTGCTCCTTGTCACGGCCTTCGTGGTCGCCACCACTAATGACAACAGATCCTCCGTTTGTCATTTTCACACCGTCTCAAAGTTTGATTGTTCCACCGAACTTTAGCACCAACCGTGCTCTGATACCACTTGTCACGGGGTCAGCCTTTATAGCAGCTTAACCCGTGCGGCACCTAGTTCCCACCCGTACGAAGGAACGCTAGGTCAGCCTAACTCGCCGCATTTGGATCGGAACCCATCGATCCGTTGTAAAGCATTTGTGTAGGGAAGCGCTTAGCGGAAGATCGATTTAAACGAAGGCAACAAACGATTGTATTGATTGCTTGAAAGCTTTACAACATCACTCCCTACATATAGATGTTAACACTTTTACGGCTATGTCGCCAGGAGACATCATATATGATCGAAATCTAAAATCTCTACAACTCACGCTATAAGCTAAGTACAACACTTTACAAGGGGGAAATACCCCAAAATGGCCTAAGTATGCTAGGATAAGCCTCGGTCCGTGACACATATCAGCCACCAAATAACACCTCCAATCACTCGTCGCCGGAAGACCATCCCTCCAGCCTCCGCCTGACCCTTCGTAGCATTCACCATCATCAACTAGTACTGCATTTTGTGGGCTCGCCCCCAACAAACATATTTTTGTGAGGGTGTGGTGTCCCATTTGCACCCTCAATCGCTTCTTGACTACCCCAAATGAGGACCGTATGATCTTTCTCTTGCTGTCCCAATGGAGGTCAGGGCCGTCTGATCGTTTGCACTTCCTTGCTTTGATCTCAGAGTTGAGCTGGGGGATGGACCATGACCATCTCATCGAAGTGAATGGATTTATTTCTCATTGCAAAAGTACATTAAAATAAATTTCTAACTATGGGAAAAAATATTTAAAGTAAAAAGTAGGGAGCATGATTGGAATGGGCAAGATAAAAGTAACTCCCTAAAATAGCTTTTACCTAAAATAGGGAGAATACATAGGGAGTATGGTTGGAGATGCTCTAAGACTAATAAGAAAAAATCTAACAATGTAGAATCAAGTTGCACTCTTTTCATATGTGTATAAGTTTCAAAAAACATTAATTAATTGGTGATAATCACTTATTGTTTGTTTAAAATGACACTTTATAATTAGAAAAAAATATATATACAATCAAAATCCAATCATCTTTACATTATCAACTTGATATGCCACGTGATGGGTAATGAAAAACTAATGACCAATCACAACGCAACGTTAACATAATAATACAAAAATAACTGAACCATATATAGCTTTCCATAATACAAACAAACCTTTTAGAGCATGGTCACCAAATTTTTAATTAAATTTGCTTATATGGAACAATATAGCGATGAATTTTTTTTCCAGATTTATATTTTAAATATAAACTTTATTAAAACCCGGGCGATGAACATCGATTATTTAAATTTAACCAAATTTAGATAGTTTATCTCCATTTTTTGGGTTTTAATAAAATTTATATTAAAACACAATCCTTTATAATTTATAATCCATATTACTCAATGTAGACAAATTTATTTAAAAATTTAAAAAGACTGTGCTCTTATCAATTATTAAATTATACCAAAAAATTCTAACAAGCGACGCATCGGGTAAATAGTGACGACAGCCCATCATAGAGGCCCACGTCAAAAGGGGCGGGTCAGAATCACGTGCTCTCGGAAAATAAATAACATTGACAATGTTTCAGCTTTCAAAATGGTAGATGTCGCCCCTTAAGCGGGAAAACCAGAAACGTCGATTTTTTTTTTTTTTTATTTTAAGAAAGAAGAGATTAGCAGCCGGCGATCCTCAGTCATAGCCAGCCATGGAAGACGCCATATCTCGGATCGTGGGAGACATAGAAGCCCTCCAATCCGACAACCTCACCGACGGTCCCCACTCCCAGCAAACGCCCATTTCCGAATCCAGCCTCCTACATCTCCGAAAGCTCCTCGACAGAGTCGTCGATGCCGGAGACTCCGAGGAAATCGACCGCCTCTACGAGGGCCTCTCGTCCAAGGGCCTCTCTCCGACAACTCTCGTCCGTTGGATCACCTCAGCCATGGATTCCTGCCCTACCGTCCTCTCACTCATGGCCTCCAAGGTCTACCTCTCCCTGCTCCTCTCCCCAAATGCTCCTGTTTTCACTCTCTTCACTCCCATGGCGTTTCTCTCGCTCCTGCGCTCCGTCCGGCTATCCCTCAGGCGCCAGTCTCCGGAGCAGCCACCGCATTCGTCGGGGTCTGACGTGGCCGCCCCCGCGGCTTGTCGGAAGAGGAAGGGCGGAGGGAGGAGCAAAGGGGCTCGCTATTCGGCCCGGAACGACTACCACGACGATGATGGGAGGGAAGAGATTCAAGGTAATGGTTTTGACGTGCGTGTCTTGTTTGGTGTGCTCGATAGGCTACAGCGGGTTCTAGGATTAGTACATTTGGGTAGGTTTCCAGATACTTTGAAGTCTTTGATTCAGGCCATGGCTGAGGTTCCAGTAGCTGCGCTTGATTTGTCCCTTGAGTTTGGGATTTACACCAAATTATTCAATCTTTGTTCCCGGATTTTGAGCGACTTGTTACAGCCTGAACACGGGGAACAGGCGAACACTGCAGCTGAGATTTCCAAGTCACTGACTCCATTAATCCTTATGCATAAATCACAGGCTCGATCTTCAGCCCTCGATTTTGTAAAAACTCGGATGGTAACTGCAGCGGGGGATTCAGATGGCATCAAGAAAGCACTAGTGAATCTCCCTAGGTATTTAGCACATAAGGCGCCTGAGAAGTCTGAGCTTCGGGCTTCTGCTGTTGAATCAATAATGGACATTATCTGCACTATGGAGTTTGAGGATCAAATCGGGTTTGCAGATTATGTGGTGAAGATGACAAAATGCAATTCCCAGCTCAGGCTCTTGGCTGTTGATCTTGTTCCAATGCTTATGATGTCTTTGAGGGATCCATTTGGGGTGAAGTCAGGGAATGATGTCAACGATTCATGGGGGATGAGATGTTTGGAGGCTTTGATTGAGCGGTGTTCAGATGTGAGTGCAGTGATTCGAGCACGGGCCCTGTCGAATGTGGCTCAGCTTGTGGGGTTTCTCTCCGGTGATGATTGTAGACGGGATATATTGAAGAAAGTGATGAGGTTTGGTACACTTGGGGATGGGAGACCAGAGGGTGGGATAAATGAGCTTCTGACGAACAGGTGTATGGATGAAAAGGCAGGAGTTAGAAAGGCTGCACTGGTTCTGATTACAAAGTTGACTGCTCTACTTGGTGGTGCCTTCAATGCAGATGTCGTAAAGACAGTTGGAATGGCTTGTTCAGACCCACTGGTTAGCATAAGGAAAGCAGCAATTTCAGCTCTCTCCGAGGTTAGATTATTTTTTTGACCTTTTCCAATATAGAAACTCAAACATGACATGAAATATAAAGTGTGAGATGCAGACAACCTAACAGTGCGTATAGTTCAGCGCTACAAATTCTAATCACATACATTGTAGATTATTTATTTACTGCTTTTTTCTGTTTTGTTGATGAGTATTGCGATAGTTTCTGGTACCATAAAAAAAGGAGAACAAAATTACAATTGCTGTTACTAAATGAATTTGTCATTGCATTGTAACATGCTGTGTTTATCTCATTATCAGATAGACATGGAAGCCCAAGCACCCATTTGAAGCCCTCATTGATTGTATTCCGCAATTCTTGCTACTCCTATGGTTGTGTTTTCATACCTGTGAATGTGTGTTCTTATCTGGATGCTTGCCTCCATATATACATACCTAGGTTTAATGTTTTTTATCTCTGAAGTGTTGATCTAATGTTGTGCTTTATGTTTATTCTAGGCCTTACGAACATGCCCAGATGGAAGTGTAATTGCTGAGTGGCTACATTCTGTCCCACGTTTAATATCTGACAGTGAATCTAGCATTCAAGAGGAATGTGAGAACTTGTTTTTGGAATTGGTCCTGGACTGGGTGTCAAGTGCTAGTTCTCCCAGTTCCTCACATCTCAAGCCATTGTCTTCCAGCTCTGTGGAAGCAGAAAAATTGAATTGCCATTTCCTGAGGGAGTATTGGGTCTATTAGTGGAGATCTGCAATGGGGAAGTTGCACCCTGGGTCAGAAAGATCTGTACAAGCTTAGGAAAGAAGAAACGCCTCAGGCCAAAGATTGCCATTGCTCTTCAGAATATCATAAAAACATCAGAGTCTCTGTGGTTGAGCCATTCTAGGCCTATTGAGAGTTGGAAAGCCCCCCCTGGTGCTTGGTTTCTTCTATCTGAGGTGTCAGCTTTCCTTTGTAAAGCTGTTGACTGGGAGTTTCTCCATCATCATTGGATGCTTTTGGACAAGCATGGTCTGGACACTGAATATAGTAGCCCATATGAGCATAGAGGTGGTGGTAAGGAGGTAAATGGAGCAGAAATTGAATCTGTTGCTCAAACTGGAGACCAAGTGTTCCTATTACAAACTATCTCTAATGTTTCTGTGGAGTTGCCACCAGAGCCTGCGGCAGGAGTAGCTCATAACTTGCTCCAACGGCTTGAGGACTTCAACATGCATTCAATTGAGGTATCCATTTTTTGCTCATATGATCATTCAACGCTCATGTTGTTTTCTTCATTTAAAAAAGGGTATCTAGCGTGACTTTAGTGTTGAATGGTGGGGTTGTGTTTGTTTTACTACTATTAAATTTGCACAAATGGATGGTAAAGTGCCGTTTCAGTCTATCTCATCTATTTTGCTTATATATACCTGTATCATATTTTTATAATTACAGTATTTCTCTCTTTATTTGGTCATTGCATTAGGTTGATGCTCATGTAAAGGCCCTTAGAACATTGTGCAAGAGCAAGGCTTTGAATCCTGAGGAGGCGGACGTTCTAGTTATGAGATGGGTACAACAAGTGCTTTCTAAAGCAACTTCAGTTCTAGATACATTTATTACCAAAGCTATGGATGCAAATAAAGAGAACAACTTTCTTTCACCACCAAGAACTGGGGGTAGGAAGGGGAAAGAATGCAGCATCAGTGTCCAGGTTATTGCCCCAAGCAATTGCTGCATGCTACACTATTGGGTCTTTGGTCATTGTTTGTCCTTCCGTGGACCTGAATGCCATTATTCCAATTTTGCACACCATTATCACTTCTGGAAGTTTCAACCCAAAGTTCACTAAAATCCCTGCAGTTTCCATAAAGCAAACTGCCCCTTCCTTGTACATTCAAGCATGGCTGACCATGGGAAAGATTTGTTTGGCAGATGGGAAGCTTGCAAAAAAGTACATTCCTCTATTTGTTCAGGTTTGCCGACTAATCTAGCATAATGTTTGTTCACGGTTTTAAAATTTATAGGATAAGATAACAAGTGCATGAGTTTCAATGGGGAAGCAATCTTGATTTATAGGCATTTTTAAATTTCTTATTGAGCTGATCATGCTGTAGAGTTTGATGGGCTACTTGAATTGAGACTAAATTCATTGTAAACACCACAAGGTATTCAAATATGCTTATGTCATGTAGGAGCTTGAGAAGAGTAGCCAAGCAGCCCTTCGCAACAACATTGTAGTGATGATGGCAGATTTTTGCGTTTGCTACACTGCTTTGGTTGATTGGTGTGGGACCATACATGCAATTTTTTTGGTTTCATGTTTGTAAGAGTTAGATTGTGGGTGTCATCTTCATTTCTAACTTTTTATTCTTGAAGCTAACAGCTATATATCGAGGATCACAAAATGTCTCCGTGATCCATGTGAACTTGTAAGGAGGCAGACATTTATTCTCCTCTCTAGATTATTGCAGGTTAAATACTGTCTCCAGGGTTTTTTCATCCAAAATTTTCCAGTATGAAGTAGCAAGTTTGTCACATATTAATTCAATCTTTTGTTTAGAGGGACTATGTGAAGTGGAGAGGGGTTCTTTTCCTGCGGTTCCTTTTATCTCTTGTTGATGACTCGGAAAAGATAAGGCAACTTGCTGATTTTTCTCTTTGGGAATATCTTGAAAGGTTAGAAAGTTTTGTTTGTCATTGCATCTTCATGGTCTGGATATGTATTTGTTGGGATTTTAGTTTTTTTACTCTTCTATTTCTTGTGGGGCTTTTGCAGCGAAAGCCCCACTTCTAGCTTATAACAGTTTTGTGGAGGCCATTTTTGTTCTGAATGATTGCCACGTACATTCTGGACATAATGAATCCCAGAGTTCAAAGGCTGAGAACAAGCTTTTCTGTATCAGGTAAGCATGCTCTATAACCAGTCCTGAGAAATAGCTTCCCTTATTGAAAGGAAGATTTTTCATATCATAGTTTGATGGTTCCAGAGGCAGTGATGAGGCATCAAGGTCCAAAAGAATGCACATTTATGTTTCATTGCTGAAACAAATGGCTCCAGAGCACCTTTTAGCTACCTTTGCGAAGCTATGTGCAGAGATCCTTGCTGCTGCATCTGATGGAATGCTCAATATTGAGCATCTTACTGCACGGTCTGTTTTGCAGGTACTAATTAGTATCAATTATATATCTCTCTCCCTTTATTGTAGCTCTATGGGAATATATAATCTACTGCAATTCAGCGTATTGATGTGGTTGCATAGAAAGCATGGGACAATGTCACATGTTGAACAAAATAACGTGCTTGCAATTTTCTACGATTAACGTGCTTTCCCTTCCTGTCACCCAGTATTCACCTAGTGTACTATGTTTGTGGAAATGAGGAAACAGGATGCTTTTCAAATTCTGGCATGCAAAGAAATCCGGATATCGACTATGACCCGTTCATCACCAACCGACATGGCAGACATGGACGAGGAACGAGGGTCAGCAGCAGCTGCAGGGGGAAAGGCTGTAACTCAGGCCATCAGAAAGAGCCTTGTGCAGAACACCATCCCCATTTTCATCGAGCTCAAGAGACTACTGGAGAACAAGAACAGCCCTCTAATAGGTTCTCTTATGGAATGCCTGCGTAACCTTCTAAAGGACTACAAGAGCGAGATCGATGAGATCTTGGATGCCGATAAGCAGCTGCGGAAAGAACTACTCTATGACATGCAAAAGTATGGAAGCAGCCAAGGCAAGGTCGACAGCCGCATTGACGCCAATGCAGGGTTCTGAGAAGCTGGAAAGCAACACAAGAGTTGGTTCTGGCAAGGATCGGTCAAGGCTCAAGGAAGTGAACCAAAGAGAAACAATGGTGACACCCCCACTCAGTGTCTTAAAAATGCCAAAGCTCAAATCTTCCCTGAAGGGAGACGCTACTGCCGCAGCTGCTGTTGCTTCTTCTGTAGGAGGTCGAACGGCAGAGGTGCTACATTCATTACGGAGAAGGCAGTGTTTCAGTTCAGACGAAGAAGATTGATACATGCTTCCTGTACTGCCATAATGTCCATAATGTCCCCCCCTAACTTCTGACTGTATATCGTACGTGGTAACTTTGTCAAATGTTGTAACGTCTCCAATGGCCCCATATCATGGTTGGGTTTTGGTTCCTCGCCAATAACCAACCCAGCCCAGCCCAGTTTCATTGATCTTTTAATTTGTATTTTGTACGTTATTGTGATTTTGAAGATCAATCTGTCGATATATTTGTACACTAATTTTTTGATATGTTTTCCTATGCAATTTGTTAGTAACATATATTTTGAAATAACTTACATTTCTGTGTATATTTAGAATTTTTTTCAATTGATTTATACTTGTGATTGTGTTTGTATGTGATAATGTTAAATCGACTTATTAGGATTAAGTTAAAAAATATTTTTCCTGCAAACATACAAATTAATTTTGTGTTTAAAAAATACAAAATTTCACTGTTTTCATTCTCAAAAATAACCTTTTTCAAAAAAAGATTGTGAACTCCTTTTTTAGGTGCCCAATCACACATTTAATTTGTTTGGTGACAACTGTGTTTTTTTCTTTTTTCTTTCATGATTTGTGCGAGCCTTGTGAGATACTCTAGGATCAACCGAATGAACTAGCATGAGTCCTTTTATAAAGTTCAGTCTCCGTTCAAAATGAATGATGACACGGAAAGTAGAAAAAGGTTTTTCAAAAGAGCCTATTCACCCCTATCTAAGCTCTTTGGGACCAACATGAATACTAAAGTCACCTCAAGCTATCAAAATTAATTTATAACTATCATAAATACTTAGTGTGGTAAGCTAGGGTCAATCCCACAAGGATGGTTGTAACCTATTGCAGCAAGTACCACTTATGTAATTTTATGCTTTGTCTAGGTAAACAAGTTTTGGTCTATGAAATTTAATTAAATAAAATGCAATTAACTTAACATAATGTAAGGATAGATAACTTTGGACAGTGAGAGCTTGGACACTGTTGATAGGTTTTTATACAACTTAATTCTAGAATTTCAACTCAAGTATCCAAATGCTGTCATACACAAGCAAATTAAGCCTAACCACATTCTTTAGTTCTTTTGTCCAATCTAGCTTAATAAAAGATCTCTAATCCCATTTGGTCCATGTGAATCAAATCAACAAAGGCTAGTGGCCTCATACACTTGTGAATATGTAAGAAATTGGTCTTTTTTTTTACCAATCACCATGATAAACAACCATGAAGATTATTCAACCAAAATATATGAAAGCTTAATAAACAATTTTATTCAAACACTTAGATATATGTGATAAGGGATTAGTCTTCTCTTATCCTTCCATCCAATAAAAACTCCACTTACAAAATTACATCAAAAAATAAAAAATTCTCAAAAATATTACATTAAACACATGAAGTTCATCTAGAATCAAGAAATGGAAGAAATAAATAACATACTAAAACTACCTGCCTTAGAGATGTGATCCTTCCAGAGAGTGTCTGTTTGTTCATTGGCACCTCTCCTTAGTGATAAGATGATCTTTTTTGAAGCTCTTACACCAGCAATCTCTCCAAGGGGTTAACTCCTTTTTCTCTAATGTTTTCTTTTGGTAGTGAGCTATGGAAAAAAAAGCCTCCTCTCCCTAGAACTAGGTCAAGAACCTAGAAGGGGTTCTTACTCTCGGCCTCTCTCCAAATGATCTCTTTTGATGTTGCCCCTATTTTCTTTCATCACTTTTCTTTAAATATTAGCACCAAAAAGCCCTCCTTCTTATAATAGAGAATTTGACAATTCTGCCCTTTTTCCAAATACAGCTAAAGCTTTTTCCTTTTATATCTCCAAGGCTCCCAGGGCCCAAGTCTTCCTTTATTTTGTTTTTATTATGTGTTAGCCCAACAACCTTGGTCACATTATTCTCTCTTGTTGTAATTCACTTCCCACTTAGCCTTAAGCACTTGAAAAATAAATCTAAAAACACACCAAAACAACATTTCTATATAAATAGTATCAACCAGTAAAATGTAACAAACTATTAAGAAATTACAATAAAAGTTATAAAAATAACTATAACATAAAGGAAAGACACAAAATAGCTATATAAAATTTCACTTATCAAATTTTCCCACACTTGAACCTTTGCTTTCGCCCTAAGCAAGAATCAGCATTAAGGAAACAAGATAAAATAAGAAAAGCCAAAACAAAAAATCTTCATGGATATAAGTTACCACAACGAGTACTTTTATAAAAAAAAAACAAACTTGGGAACCTAATTCGGTTGCAATAGAAAATCATTTGAGCCACCATCTCTCGAGCATCACGAGCAAAGTCATGAGAGCAAGACCCAAGCCAAATAGCACGATTCGGGAAAACAACTAGAAATAAACCCCAGCATGTCTGCTAAGGTACTTCAAACTCATGAAGTGAAAAATGACCTTACAACGCCAAATCCCTACATCTTTCAAAGCATTCTTCAATCGATGAAAGAACTCATTTCGAAAAAAAACCATCCTTGACTAAAAACCAATACCGTGCCTAACAAAAGACAGAGAAACACTATGACATACATTGCCATCAAAAGCACCAACAACCTAAAGTCTTCCATAACCATCGGATTTTCAACAACCGAAGAAACCGGTGTTTCCCAACATAATTAGCCCTGAAGAAACAAAATAATGACACCTTTGCCAAATGTTTTGCCTAATTGCACTGTATCTAGTCTAACAACTCGGGGGATTTTTTAAAAAAGAGGAAGATAGAACTTAAGGCACAACCATAGGCACCATTCCCGTCATTTTAGGCACAAGAACAACATAAGGAGCCATAACTAAAAATACCTTTGACCTAATTAAAATTTATGCATGCCCGATTACCATGCCCGTCAACCAACAACTTGAAAGCTCGAACACATGAATGTAGCAACCAAATCATCTAATCGCTTGAGTCATGACAACCCAACAACCCGAGTCAGAACCTTAGTGTTGACGAACCTAATCGGATTTTATTTATTTATTTATCGAAGAAAAAATAGAAAATAAAATGATAAAGAAAACTATACCTAAAACTCGGTTGCCTCCCTAAGTGTTCATTTAAGGTCTAGAGCTAGACCTATTCATACTATACTCCATCAAAGCATGGTTGGCCTTCATCCTCACAATATACACTTGGTAGTTTGATATTCCATTGCAATCGATTTATGTTGTGGCAACAACTTGAACTCCTAGATCAAGTACAAAATGAAGATCACCTCCACAAACTAAGGTTCTCCTTCCTCTCATGTTGGGTAGCAACACAAATTCTATATACTCCACAATTGGAATATTCAAAACGTATGTACCTTCCTCATCAAGCACTTCCTTTAAAACATAGGATAAGTTAATCCCCAAGCAAACTCTACAAAGCTTGACCAGCAAGTCTTCTTCATACTAAATAGCTTTGATTGAGGGGTCTCTAGATATCAAAATAAAAATGATCATCACCTAAATTCTGTGTGCATATTTGGGTTCTCCGTTATCCGTGGATCTTTTTCTTTAAACAACCTAGAAATGGTCAAGACTCTTCTTTTTTCAATTGGAAGAGACCAATTTAAAGTTGGTTGTTCATTTTAGGGCTTCAAATTACTTATATGTTCTTCAACCTTTGGGAGAAAAAAAGTAGATACAAGATATGGGCAAATTAGTTGAGATGGGTAGAACTCTTCATGGTCGACATTGTCCTTTGCACCACTTCATGTTTTGTAATAATAGCAAAATCATTGTTGCGATCTAGAATGGGATCATCATAAGAAGAATCATCACCATCCACAAACTCCCATTTTTTATGAAGAAAATGGAGGTTGAACTATGTAAGTCGGGAATGGACATCTTGGAACAAGTACAACTACCCAATCGAACCTCATTCTTATGCATTTTGGTCATTGGAATTAATACTCTTTCCTTTCTTTTTCTTCAAATCTAGGAACAACAACCTATCATAAAAATTATAATAGGGATATAGGTCATTTCCCCGCGACCTTTTTTGTAGCTTCACTGAAAGAGCTAGTTATTCCGATGGAAAAGTGAAAGCTGGTCTTGTTTTCTATAGTAACTCTGCTAAAGGTTGAATGGGTTGTCGGGCATTGATGATGTGTAATTTCTAATACTTGCCCAACCACCGTTTGCATTCGTGTACCTCTAAGACCTCAAATTTTTCAATAGACTTTTTCTTCAAAAGATTAAAAATTTGGAGAAGTAGGTTGTAAACCCCTCAACCTTTGTATATTGTAGTTCTTTAGTTTTCTTATTAACTTTCAAAAAGAACTCCCTCATTTCTTCAGCTTGTGACCATGTCGCCACTCTTAGGTGATCTAAATCATTTCCTCTAAAGAGTGAGGATGAACAAATTAAAATCATATAGTATCCTTGCCTATATGTCCTCTTCAAACTTCTTGAAGAATTCAATCATGTGTTGGGGTGATGCCTCTGGAGAATATTTAGCCCGAATTCTTCTTGAGTCGGCAAACTCCATTGCCATCTCTATAAAAAGTTATCAACATTATTCCTTGGTAAGTAGAATTAGTGGTGGGATATCCTTGTTTATGTCCCAAGTCTTAGATATCGAACATTCCATAGAACTTGGTCCACCATAGGGACAATCCCATAATCTCCTTGGTCTTCTTGGAGAGTGAAATGTTAAAAGTTTACTTAACAAATACTCCATTGCTTGCTTGGACTCAACTTCATACGTCCAATCCATTGGAATGCTTGATCCAAAACTATGTTTTCGTTTTTAAACGTACAAAAACAAAAAAAAACAACCGAATACCACACATAAACACGAACCAAAAAGCAAACAAAGTATAATGCATCAAAGCGAATAAAAAAACAATTCAAATCATAGATACACAAAAATATTAGATAACAATTTGAAAGTAGAAACACGGACACTCATATATCATATTCACATCCGAGATCAAAACCATTGGTTTATTAATATTACCATTGAAAATTAGATTCGTTGCATCCCCGACAATGATGCCAATTTGATAACACCAAGGTCCCCTCACACTATCAAAATTAATTTATAATTATCCTAACTACTTGTAATGTGGTAAGCTATCCCATAGGGATGGTCTGAACCTAATGTGCAAGTACCAATTATGTAATTCTATGCTTTGTCTAGGTAAACAAGTTTTGGTTTATGAAATTTAATTAAATAAAATGCAATTAACCTAACCTAATGCAAGGACGATACCCAAAGAGAGTTTGGAGACCGTTGATATGTTTTTATGCAACTTAATTCTAGAATTTCAACTCAAGTATCCAAATGCTATATCACACATGCAAATTAAGCCTAACCATATTCTTTAGTCGTCTTTGGTCCAAGCCACTTAATAAAAGGGATTTAATCCTATTTGGTCCATGTGAATCAAATCAAGAATGTAAAGACTCGTACACTGTGAGATTGTAAGTTAGGCCCATTGAGTTTGGGATATCTATCATGGCGGCATCAACATTTTGAATTATTATTATTATTATTATTATTATTATTATTATTATTATTATTATTATTATGGTGATTGAGTTATTATGATTATTATTAAAGCAATTATTTTAATATTTAGATTTTGTTATTATTATGATATTATTATTATCAATATAATTACTTTAATACTTGGGTTATTTAGATCACTAATCTTATTATTTTTATTATTATCACTAATCGTATTACATTTTTTTTATTATTATTATCATTATTACTTATAACTTATATAAAAGGGGGAAAACGTAGGTTTTTTGGGGCGTGTCTGCAAGTGAGGGGAAGAGGTGGCTTGGAGCAGAATCTCAATATTCGATTCTTCAATTCAGGTAGTATTCTAGACCCTCATTGTTTAATTTTTCATGAGTCTAAATGTTAGAGATAATATCTCTCCGAGTCTCATCTCGTTTCATTACGGCGCTCACCCTCCGGTCCCGTTGAATAATTGTAGGCCGTGGTCCGCTTGCATGAAAATTTCTTTGACCATCCGACTCTTGGTGCAATCCATCGATAAATATCATTATTATTATTTATTTCTAAACCATTCGGGAGTGTTATCTTGCATGCGATAGTTTTCGTGTGTCGAGTGTGCATGGCCTACTTGGTGATGTACGGGGCATGCAAGTGGGCGGCCGAGTACATCGGTAGTCCCGGTGCCTTGGGCAACCCACCATCTATTATTAATATTGAGTGTTACCAGGTTATTTACTCCTTGCGTATGCGTATTTGTTTTTAGCGTCTGGGGTTTTGCCAACCGTGTTCCATGCGTAAAGAGGAGCACGAGGTTCAAACGTGCGCACAAGGAGAGCATGTAAGCACTTTAATCATTGTCATATTATCAAACCAAGCCATTAGCCTGGCCCTTCGTCTCGGTGATAGGGGATGGTCCACAAAATAAGTATTAATTGGGATAAAATTCTGATGGTCCACAAATTAAGATATCATTTGGACCAAATATTGATCGTCACAATTTAGATATTATATGGGTTTGTTTTGGTTAATTTAATTAAATGGATGATGTTTGGGCTTGATATTGTCTATTATTTTAAATACTGATTGGGGTTAATTGATTAGTTTAAGTAATATCGTTGGATTAGTTATTATCGGTTTAATGACTTAATTATCACTTGTGGCATGTTATTGTTGATCTGATGATTTACATGACATGATAATGGTTATTGGAATTGTTATTTGTTGGTTGCACATGGAGTTGGTGATGAACCTGCTTGGGTTAACCATGGGTCCCACATAGGGGGGGCAAGAGGCCGTAGGTCCCCATGTGGCGGGTAACTCAGTCCCATATGTGGGTGTCATTAGGGACACCACGGTTCCACATATGGCTATCGAGGGTGCAATACTTGGAGTTAGTGGCGGGAATTCTATGGATGGGTGAATTATTGATGTAACCCTTACGACCGGATTGGATGTGATGTCTTATTTTGTGATCTAATATAATTTGACCGTGATAGAATATGACACTACGCACAAGATATCAAATATAGACTTAGGATTTTAGGTGATAAGACGGTGGAGATAGGGTTACCCCCTGGGTCAGTGCTCACCCTACTTTATTTCTATTCCTACAGTTATGGGAAGTAGCTTTCGAGCCACAATGGAGCGGGTCGGGATATCTTCGTGTGGGATTTCTCCTATAAACTTTGTTTATTTTCTATTGTTTATATATTTTCCGGACACAAGTCCACGATAGTTGACAAACTTGATTAGTTGCACTTCAAATATTATTTACGATATATTTATTAATGACTTGTATGTTGCATTGGATTATTTATAAGTACAATGCTACCCCCGTTGTAGTATTGTTCGGGGTTAAATCACTCACCAACCCCTCAACCCCGGTGGGCGTGGGGAAGTCGCGTTCCTAGTTCGTTGGTTTTAGAATTTAGGGGCGTGACAAAGAAGGCTAGTGGCTCATACACCCGTGAATAGGTAAGAATTGGTCCTTCTCTTAACTAATCACCATGGCAAACAACCCTTAAACAGTTATTCAACCAAATTATATGAAAGCTTAATAAACATTTTTATTCAAACACTTATATATATATATGTGATAATGGATTGGTCCTCCTCTTATCCTTTCAATCCAATAACAACTCCACTTACAAAATTACATCAAAGATGAAAATTCTCAAAGATATTATATTAAACACATGAAGTTCATCCAATATCAAGCAATGGAATAAATAAAAGAACAAATACTAAAACCTATTTGTTGGAGGTGTGATCCTTTCGAAGTATCTTGCTTGTCAATCAACACATCCTCTTCTCCTTGGTGATAAGATGATCTTTTTGAAGCTGTACCAACAATCTCTTCACGGGTTGGCACTTCTTCCTTCTCGATGTCTTCTTTTGGCAATGTGTTATGGAAAACAAAGTCTCCTCTCCCTAGAACCAGGCCAAGAACCTAGCTAGGTTCCTTAGCCCCACCTCTCTCCAAAAGGTCTCTTTGATGACCGCTCCTATTTTCTTTTATCACTTTTCTTCAAATAATGGCACCAAAAAACCCTACCTTCCTATAACATTTGATGATTATGCCCTTTCTTCCAAATACCTTAAAGACTCGTACCTAGGTGAGGTTGTTAAAGTATTATTAATATTATAATATTCGGAGTTTATTGCATGCGTTATTGGGTTTATAATTAATATGACGTTAATATTACTAATATAATTATTTAATAATATTTGAATTGTTCCTATAATAATGAGTATTGTAGTTGGGAATTATTATGGATTATGATTTGTTACTGTAGGTATTTTAATATTCATTATCAATATTAATTGTAATTATTATTATTATTTATTATAATTATTGTTATTAATCAAATTATTATTATTATAATTATTACTATTATTAATTATAAATCAATTAGTATATATATATATATATAGGTATAAATAGAGGGAAATCTAGGTAAAAACCCTACTTTCAGTGTCTTAACTGCGGTAGGGAAGAGTATATTGCATTGTGTTATTGACCTTGAATCGTAGGTGATTTTAGACGATTGATTCTTGATTATTGACTCTTGATTATTGGTTCTTGATTATTGATTGATTTTATTACGGATTCCAAAGTTAGTGGGTCGAGTCTTGTATAACAATTGATAAATATATATATATACATAAAATCACTGTCCGTTCGTAGCGTTGTTAGTTGACGGGAGTCGACTTCAAGACGGTGATCATCCGTGCACGCCCATGGTGATGGAGGAGAAGCGCAAGAGGCAGCCGCTTTTGCGCGGAGGAGACGGTGACCAGAGTCTTGGAGGCGAATCTGCGCGTCTCGCGCGATCTACGCACCGGCGTCCGCGCGACCTGGCGCCCCGTGCGCCGCGCAGTTGGTACGCCGGAGAGACAGAGTTTGGGTGTGGTGGCGCCACCGGAACCAGGAGCGCCCGTGGGGCTGGATTGAGAGGAGGGCGGCGGCGGCATCGTGATGCCCCCCTCCTCTGCGCATTGGCTTCGGCTGGGGGGGGACCCAAGGGACCGGCCCATGCTCATTTGTTTAAAAAAAAATGCATTAAGCATAATAATATATAAAGTATAATAACAATATTGTTAAAAAAAGGAGTAATTTATTATATATAAAAGGTAAATAAATGTATACGTCGTTAAGGGTTACTAACAATTTAAATGCAAATTCTTTGGGTTCGATTTAAATTAATGTTCGAGGTCTGAATGTTTGAAGAACATTTATATATAAATGTATATATATGTATATATATTTCTTGTTTATTTTTAATGTAACTGGTAAATTAGATATTTTGCGAGGCGTTGTAATGAATTTTGTCCGTGGGAATGTTTTTAATTGATTATATGCGTGGAGCTGATATTAGAATTTGTTGGGTTGGCCATGGGTCCCACATAGGGCGGCAAGAGGCCGCGGGTCCCTTATGTGGCTAACTTAGGTCCCATATGTGCAGGTAGTTGGAAATACCGAGGATCCCACATAATACGCTTTACTCACGAGCCTTAATGTCGTGAAATGTGGAGTGATGGCTTAATTGTGATTGGGTGGTATCTATTTATGTTGATTGTGGCACTAACCGACATGCATTCACCGATCATATAGACTTAGGAATTTGAGTAAAAAGGATAATGAGATGGGAAATCACCTACTACGCACTCGTGCTCACCCTACTTTATTTCTTTTTGCTTAGGGGGGGGGGGGGTTAAGGGGGGGGGCGAGGTTATAGGGGGGGGGTTTTTTTTAGTAGGGGATTCCTCTTCATGGATTTATTTACTGGGTTTGATTATTTATTTTCCGGACTCCATTAGGACGTTGTATTAACTTGGATAAACTGGACCATGTTACTTTATGTTTATGGGTGTTGATTGAATTTAGTAATAATGACTCGCTAACTATTGGTTGATTGTATGTTGTGTTTGGATCATTGGTAAGACAATGCTACCCCGTTGTAGTATCGTACAAGGTTAATCATCACAGCCCTCGACCCCAGGGTGGGTGTGAGGGGCATCGCGTTCCCAATTCCATGGTTTTCAAATTTGGGGCGGCAAATACAAAGTAGGGCTTAGCTCTTTCTTTTATATCTCCAAGGCTCCAAGGCCCAAGTTTTCCTTTGTTTTCTTTTTTTATTATATCTCACCTTGGTCACATTATGCTTTCTTGTTGTAATTCACTTTCCTCTTAGCCTTAAGCACCCGAAAATATATCTAAAAACACACCAAAAGCAACATTTCTATACAAATAATAACAAATGTAAAATGTAACAATCTATTAAGAAATTAAATAAAAGTTACTAAAATAACCATAACATAGAGGTCGACACACTCAAAATAGCTATATAAAAATTTTGCTTGTCACCCACAAAGTGGGCCGATTAAATGTACCCGTATAATCATATAACATGGGTGTTCCAATACATTCCCAATGATATATAATTAATTAGATAATACCCATCACATAACATATAAGTATCATATATCAATTATCTCATACCAAAACAAGGGAAAATATACCAAACAATACAACATGCACGAACTTGTGTCCTGGGAAGGAGAAAATAATAATATAGGATAACAATTCAATTGGAGGATGGCTACCTCCGCTGTAACCCGAAAAGATAAAATAACAATGTAGGGTGAGTACAAATTCCAAGAGGTCACACCTCTTACCAAGACTATCTAGGATTATATGTTTAGTGTGTGCATGTGCCAATGTAATGTCCTATATGTTAGACATCATTTTTTCCGGGTTAGACATACACATTTATTTTTCACTTAAACTTCATTTCTATTTATTAATCATTTTGAACAGCTAAATAAAGAGACGTGACCACCGATCTAAGAGCGGGATTTCAATGACTTCCTTAAAAAGGCATTCAAATGTCAAAGAGTCACCCGAGCGATAGAAAATCAAATTTGAGAATAAAGCCTTCGACCGCACTCACTTTCGAAGTCAAACGAAGAAGATATGGTTAAAACAACATTTGGGGCGCTAATGGTGGTCAAAATGATAATTGGCCTTTCAAACAAAGACTCTAGATCAGGTCACAAACCTCACATTCTCATTCTACTCGTGGTTCGAGAATTTTGACATATATATTGTATATATTTGCTCCCGGGCCTTTTTTCAATAAAAAATCAAAAATAAATTATTTTTCGATAATAAAACAGCTCTTAGAGCACTCGGATAGGATTGTCACAAAAACGAGACCGTTTTCAAATAAAAAATGACACGGTGTCGCTGGACGCCCTAAGTCCAAAAAATTATTTTTTCACATGTTATTAAAAAATCGATTATTTTGCTAATCCTAAAAAACCCAAAACATCGCTTAAAAATTACAAAATTGAACAATAATTTTTTTTTCCTTTTTTTTCCACCCCTCTTAGTTACATGTCAAGCTTTCATTAGTTGATAATAATAAAAAAACAAAAAAACAACAAAAATAAAACAAAATAAAAAAACCAGAGCCACACAAAAACGTCCGACCTTATCCCATCTCTCCTTGCGTCTTCTTCCTCCCCTCCCTCTCCCCCGTTTGTCTCTTTCCTCGCTACCGACCACCACACCGGAGGACCACCCATGCCCGGCCAACATCCTCAATGACAACGCCAGCTCTCGCCCATCCCTCATCCCTTTTCTCTCCTCCTAAACCAAACCATGGTCAAGCCTAGGTATCCCTTTCTTATCCGGCCGACCTCACCCTGGTCATACTACTTACCATGGTTAAACCATGCCTCGCTGCCCTCCATCAAACCTTAACCCTAATCCTTCTCTTATTTAAACCTATCAAACCCATCGATTCAGGGGGGCTCTCAATTTGCAAAAATAAAAACACATCTCATCTCCCTCAATCCCAGAGAGTTCCCCTGGTGGCCGGAAATCACCACGCCGGCCGCCGCTTATGTTCCCCTGTTGGACGGAGGCTACGTTACCGTCACCACCATTTCAAATCCACATCGAGCCGCCTCCCTTTATCTTGCCTATTCTTCCCTTCCACCAACGATCCCAAAGCCGCTTTCCGCCGGCCCAAATCGCACCTTCCCATAATGACTCCTCCATCAATGCCGTACGCCCAGCAACACCAATTACGCCAACCGCCATCTCCTCAACCCTCCACGGCGCCGCTATCAACCTAACGCCAACCGTTCACGCCATGACACGCAAAGGCCCTCGAACCCGGTAACCGTGTTTGGAGCCTTTGAACCGGACAAGTTCTACCAGTGCCGCATCCCGGTAGCTAAAGAGTGCAGGGAAGGTGTCGCTTTAGTCGCTAGGAGCAGCCCGGAATCCGGAAGAAAGAGGAGTTCGTCGTGTTGTCGCTTGGTTTTGTTCACGGTGTTTAACCATCGGTTCAGGACACAAAGCGAAGACGATTTGGTTTGTGAAATTGAGGAAAGGTGTGGTGTGGGATACCCGATCTTTGCTTTGTTTCATCTTCTTTTCTGGTTTGATTGCTCCTCCTTGCAATGTCTTTTGTTTACTTTGCTAGATTTTTACACTAGTCCATATGTTTCTTGATTGCTTACTTCCTGATATTAAATCCACTGTCAAAAAGATAGAATAAGGTCCCGAAAAAATTAAGTTGATTTTTTACACGACTCGATTTTTGTGTTTCGTTTGTTGTAATTTGTCCGGTTTCTTGTCTTCCGCGTTGTCTTCGTCTCTCCTTTTTATCATATTGTTTCTTGTTTGATAAGTCATTAAAAATCAAACTGTTTGATCATGTTGTGAGGGGGGCGTGTCCCAAATGGTTGTTGAACCATTAGTTTTTTTATAAGTAATGTTGTTGAACCTATTAGTTTTAACTTGCTTCCTATATTATCATTGAGAAAGAAGCAATTGAGAATAACTCCCTGTTTCCTCTATTAGTTTACTCCCGTATTTTTCGTCTCACTTCGTCTCCGATTTTCTCCACAATATGTATGGGATCTATTTGCAAGTTGCACAACATTATTTCACCAAGAAACTCCTGGAAGTATTTAATTTTAATGTTCACTTAATTTTCTATGTGTTTCGGTATGTTCATCTTGCTATGTTTTGCTGTTTACGGATGTAATGAAGTTAATGATGGGTTTTGGTTTTGAGTTGCTCTAACAATTGTTTTGCAGGCAGCAGTTTTTTTTAATCTTTTCTTGAATTTCATTCCACATCTACAATTTCATTTTTTTTCTATTTATTTCATTTCTTTTTTTTGGGCTCTATTGTGAGTTTTTCAATTGCTTCTTTAATTAATTAATTAATTTATTTTATTACTGTAACGCCCAAAAGGGCCTCTATGTAATATGTAATTAAAAGTCAAAATAGCGAAATGAGTAAAAAAGAAAAAGAGAGAGAGAAAGGAAAAAGAAGAAAGAGAGAAAAATAAAAAAGTGTCGAGTATTTTATTTGTGGATGACATAATCACATACAACACACTTGTGCTTATTTTTATTTATTTATTTATTTATTATTATTATTATTATTATTATTATTAACTTTCATTATTTTTCAAAAACAAAAACATTTCTAAAATTAAAAATATTTTCTAAACAAAAAAAAAACTTCTCTCAAAGAAAATTATTTTCTAAAACAAAAACAAAAAAATAACCTTTCTAGAAAAAGTGTTTTAAAAACAACAACAACAACAACAACAAAAAAAATATTTTCTCTAATTCTTTTCACTCGTTCCTTTTTATTGTGATTTGAAATAACTCCTAGGATTTATTTTTTTAAAACACTTGGTTTTTTATCATTTCTCACTCATAACATTTTAAGAAAAATGTATTTTAAACTTTGAATATAAGACTTTGATAATTTAAACACTTAAGATTCTTTTAGCTTTTAAAGTTGGATTTACTTTCTAACTTTAAATTTAGAAATAAAAATGTATAAAAAAAACAAAAAAAAAGAAAACAAAAAAATAAAAATAAAATATTAGGATATTCCTTAGAGGCATAGGGTAATTTTGATTTGATTCCAACTTTAATAAATAACTTAGAAAAATAAAAAGAATAGAATTTTAGGCCTTATCAAAATTTTGCCATGGACTAGCAAACAGTTAAAACAAGTTAGAAACCTCCACACTCTTAAGATAGGTACCAAAAGGGCGTTGTGAGGATGTTAATCCTTTCTCACGTGTAATCAATTCCCAAGCCCATCTCTAACGACATAAATCACATATTTTAGGTAGCCAATTGCACCTCAAAAATAGTTGGTAGTGATTCCGTATTTTTTTCATCATCATTCAGGTGAAGGGTGAGAGAATCACATCCCTGAAAGCGAGTTTCCTCCCGAACGAAATCCGGTGATGACATTATATAATACATATGAAGTCAAAATAGTTCACAATCATATAATACATTAACCACTGCCACATCAAATCAAGGCAAGACCCTCATAGTTTGCTAACCATATATGGGAACATAGTGCCAAGTCTGTCACACGTGGGACTTCAACGAACGAAATAAACCAGCCATATAGGGGAACTCGACCTCTAGTTAGCCCTATATGGGACCTCAGTTAAATAGCTAATCAAACCAAAACACTAGCTTGGCACTCCTGCTTGAAACACTACTCAACTCTCATGCTCGATACCTTGCACGAGGTTGACTCGACACTAGAGCCTCGAGTAGGTTGCCTGAAGTAGCCCTTCGACTGTGTTTGTCTTGGTTTCACCCTAGAGCCCATTTATACCTTTTCAATCCCATTTTCAAGCATGCAGATACCCATAAAACGATCTCTTAACAACTTAAAAGAATTAACAACAAGATTCAACACTCAAACAACATATGATTACATCAATTCCTGATTAACCCCAAATTCTACGACCTAGGGTTCATACTCGTTACATCTTCTACCCTAAAACTAGATGAAGATAGGAACATAGACAATATGCAAAGGTTAAAATCATCTACCTAGAATGAATTCATGGATAGAATTAGCCCAAAATCCAAGCTCCAATTCAAGTTACAAGCTCCAAGCCCTCTTCTAACCCCCTTCTTACCAAGCATATGATAATAATATGTTGGGAGCCTCTCTCTTCTCAATTTATATTTTTCTACCTATTCTTTAATTAACAAAATTTTAAAACAATAATTGGCGTACCAAGGTCTTGAATTCCAAATTGGATCAAATTACTGTCAAAACACTTAAAATGATGAGCACATCACCATTCAGATGATTTCACCATCAAATACGAACTATTTCAAGGACCGACCCAACTATTGGTCTTTACAGAAACTAGCAGGGTCACCACTGCACTAGAAGAACTTACCTATTAATGTATAGTGTTGGACTATATCATTTGTATTTTGTTTTCTTGATTTATTGGCGTGGACATTGGTTCGTGGAAAATTGTTATTGAACTTGTGATGAATGTCATAATGATTTGTTTATTGGAATTATTAAATGTGATACATGATATTGATTTCTTATTCATTTAGGAAAGTACAAAATTACTTCTAATGTATGATTATATAAATTACATATGAGACTACACCCGCTATGTAATCTCTTTCTAAGTGTAACAATCCTTTAACCCTCCAGGTGTAGGGATAAAAAATTAATTATGCGGTATCAAAATTTATGAAATTTGAAAACACGATATTAAATATTATTTATTAGAGTTTCAATTATGTAGATCCATTTGGTTTCTATGTTAATACTATATATTCTTCTATAAAGTAATAAATTTATTTTAAGGAAATTCTCAAGCTATTTTATGAAATTAATAAATATGATATGTATGTATATATTTATTGAAAAGTTAAATAAATATAACATATAATTATTTATTTTATGATATTAAATGAATAGTAGAAATAAATAATGAAATGAATATTTATTTATTTAATGAGATTAAATGAATAATTGAATTGCACATATTTATTTAGTTAGTTCAAACTATCCTATTAATTTAAAAAGTTTAAACTAATGGAAAGATATCTGTGAAATTATCGATTATTTAAATTAGTAATTTATTACAAGGTTAACTTAAGGCAAATTGGTAAAAGCAATGATTATTTATTAAAAATCCTAGCTTTATAAATAAAGCTAGTATTATCGCGATAGGGAACAACTTTGTGATAGGGATAACTTTAACTAAACTTTCATGTTAATTTGTAAGTGTGAAGTATTTGTGGGGGGTCAGAAAAAGAGGTTTCTTCTTCTCCTTTGGAAAATAACATGCTTTGTGATGATGTACTTGGCAATGGTTATAGAAGAACATATTTGGACTATATATATTTCTCCTTTGGAAGATATTTCTTCTTACCCTTTAGATGATGATGGTACTTGGCGATGGTTTTAGAAAAAGATATTTTTTTTTCTTTTCCTTTGGAAGATAGTGTGTTTTGTGTGCATAATCAATATTTTGTTCTACGACATAAATTTCAAATCACTTGAAAAAGAAATTTGGATTTATTTAGAATTGAAATTAGAATAGAACTTGGGTAGGATTTCTTAGCAAGAGCGACAAAATTTTTAAAAAACCAAATGTATTATAGAGACAAAAATAAGGAATGACTTGGGTACGTAGAGACAATAGGGAACATGCAGGACACACAAGAAAAACAGAAAATAAATAACTCGAAAGCAGACGACAACAAGAGTAATGAAGTCACGATGTAAGTGGTGATGGTGGAGTCGTGAGATGGTTGATACTGGAGAGGAGATTCTTATAGAGCTATCCTTGCAAAGACAAATGCAACCACAGCTCGAAACGCCTGTCCGCCGACAACTACGAAAACTTACAAGTACAACCATGTCACTATCCAGTAACCTTATAAATACTACGATAGGCTATGATGTAACTAAGCATATTGTCCGACAACAAAATGATATTACATAGACGTTATTTCCATATGCGTATGTTATAATATTTATTTATAATTGTTTGTTTACCTCGGTTCTCCCCCGACCCCACTACCCTCTCTCGAGCGCGAAGGGAGAGCTCTGCGGCAATGCTCTTCGAATCAGGCGCGCGTCTTTGATTTTTTCTTTTCATTTTTGGTTGATTCGTGTTTTGATATGCATAATCGTAACCCTAATTTTGTGGAATCTTTATGTGAAATCGATTCGTATTAGGATTTTGCGAAACGAATACATTAATCCGGTTATTTATTGAATCAAGCCATTGCAACCCTAATTTGAATTGCTTCGAATCAGGTTGTTGAATTCGATCGGATCTCCAGGTTTCAGGTGAATCTTCATTTCTGGTTGTGGGTGTAGTTTGTGGGGCCTTGTGTGTGCGCAGTTTCGATATTGAATTCTTCTTAGACTCGTGGAATTTTGTGTCGGGGAAGTTTGAATAAGATTTATTTAGGGTTTTTGAAATTTGGATCATGGATGGTAATAAGGATGAAGCAATGAGATGCGTTCGTATCTCTGAAGAAGCTATTGCATCAGGCAACAAGCAGCGAGCCCTGAAATTCATTGGAATGGCGCAGCGGCTTAATCACAATCTCAGGGTTGATGATCTAATGGCGGCATGCGAAAATCTGTGTTCCGATTCACCTGCCACTTCCAGCGAAAAATGTGTCAATAGGGATGAGAACAGGGCAGCTCGGACAAATGAGGGCTCAATCGGGGAGAAGAAATATACTGATAAGCACGTTCTATTGATCAAACAGATTAGTGAAAGTCGGGACTACTATGAGATTCTGGGGGTGGAGAAGAGCTGTTCATCTGAGGAGATTAGGAAGGCTTATAGGAAACTGTCTTTGAAAGTTCATCCTGATAAGAATAAGGCCCCAGGATCTGAGGAGGCCTTCAAGAAAGTGTGCAAGGCTTTCAAGTGCTTGGGAGATGATTCTTCAAGGAGGCATTATGACCAGACTGGTTTTGGTGCCGAATTTGAGTACAACCAGCATGTCACGAGGCGTAGGACGGCATCAAGAACTTCATCGCACGACCTCTTTGAAGAAGATTTTGACCCTGATGAAATATTTAGATCATTTTTTGGACAGACTGACCTGTTTCGGGGGCCAAATGTATTCAGAGCAAGAGGCGTGGGTAGTCAACCAAGGGAACATTTTAATGGAGGAAGACCTAATTTTATGGTTCTTCTCCAAATATTGCCCTTCTTATTAATATTCTTGCTTGCTTATCTGCCCTTATCCGAGCCTGATTATTCTCTGCAGAAGAATTATAATTACCAGATTTCAAAGGAGACTGAAAGTCATCATGTTGAGTTTTATGTTAAATCATCCGAATTTGATCAGAAGTACCCACCTGGAAGTGAGACTAGAGCTAGTATTGAGGAAAGTATATATAGGGATTACAAAAATATGCTTGGGCGCTATTGTCACATAGAGCTTCAGAGGCGCCATTGGAATAGGAATTTGCCTGTTCCTCACTGTGACAAGCTACGAGGTCTCGGGGTTAGAGTAGTATGAAGGTTGTTTGATATATATATATATATATATATATATATATATATATATATATATATTTGTGGCTTATAACTTATTTAGTTGTTTTCAGGGAAATGAAACCCTTTCTTTTCCATCTGGTATTTGTCAAGTTGATTTGGTAGTTGCAAACTTTTATTGTTCATTACGGGCATTCTCCATTTCTTCTTTTCTAGCATCTCGTAGTCTTTTCTTTTTTCCTTTTTTGTGCTGTTTATCTTTGGATTATTTATGTAACAGGTGAGTGGATTAGTTGCTTTTGTTAAAACTAATAAATTCTTGATTTAGCTCATGGATGGACCTTAATAGTAACACCTATTTTCATTTCAAATGATTGATGTAGATCTAAATTACTACATGTATTTGATTTGGAGGCTTGGCTAAATAATTCCACTGCTATTTTGATGTGGGGCATGCAGGCTGCAAACCACCAAACGCGTGTGTTCTATTCTAGGTTCAAGCTCTAGAGCAATTTTTTTAATCCTAGTTAATTACTTCTTGTTTTTGGATTGGGCAGGGTTCATGGCCGAAATCCGGATGACGTTCATGCAACACCATGATTGGCCAAGAAATCAGAGTATTCCTGTACTGATGGTCCTGGTCTTCGGTGTGGCCTAGAATATACCGTGCCTCGGTGGGCTTTCTTGTCTAGGCCATTACATCCGATGGCCATGGTGGTCCAGTATGGAAGGTTCTTCACGATGTCTTGCCCCTGCTGATCTTCCTTGATAAATACAGAGCCCCGTTACTTTTTGGCGTTGTCTTGCCTCCAATAATCTCTAATAATTCAGAATCCAATTACCCCTACCTGCTCTGCTCAGAGTAAGCTACTCGGAATGAAGTTGTGTAGTACTTCAATGCGACCCTGTTCTTCCATCCTGCATTGCCCAGCTTTAATACGATGATATTACTTCAAGGTTTAGGCCTTTTGCTGCTATGCCCAATTGACCATAATTAAATTATGCTATATCAAATGCTTAAGTTGAAGTATCATGACAAAGATGAAAATTTATGGGTTGCTTGGAAACATGTTTTTGGTTTTGTTTTGTTTTTTTATTTAATTTTTTATTTTAAAAATATATTGTGAGAAAATGTATTTAAAAAGAGTTTTTTTAAATTTATATTGTATAGAGAAAATTTAAATATATATATTAGGTTTCACATGACAATCGAGTTTTAATTTTAAAATAAAAATAATTGAAATATATACCAAACATACCTACTAGGTATGTTTGGTATATATATAGATATGTTTGGTGTTGTTTTTTGTTTTTTATTTTAAAAAGTGTTTTTTGATATTGTATTTGAAAATTATTTTATGGCAAATTAGATATAATTTTTGTTTAGAGGTTGTTTTTTGTAAAATTGAAAATAATTTTAGAAACTCAGGGAATGTCATCGGACTGGATTGCGCAAGGGGAAGCCATTGAGGGATTGAATCGCACATGGGGAGGTCATAGATCGGGGGTGGTTGTCGCAGATCTAGAGTGGTCATTGCTGGGGGAGGTTGTAGATCAAGGGTGGCCATTGTAGATTTGGGGTGGCAGTCGCTAGGGGCTGGGGTGGCTGTCGCTAGGGGTGCCGCCATCGCAGAGGTAGTGGCTATTGCTAGGGTGGTCAAAAAAGAGTAAGGTGTCGCCGAAAAACAGAAAGCACAAATTAGAAACACTAAAAAGATGTTTTCATTTTTTTTTATATTTGAAAAAAATTTAGTTTTTGAAAACAAAAATTGAAAACTGCAACCAAATAAGAAAGAAGAGGTGTGATATGTGTTTAAATACAGCAAATATATTTTGAAAACTACTAAATATGCTGTTATTTTATTCAAATTAGGTTTTGAAACACATAATTATATTTTAAAAGCACTTGAACCAAACATGGCTTAACCATTCTTATCAATTATTATCACTTGATTTGTTATAGTTTCACGTTAGAGAAAGTAATAAAGTATGACTTGATATAGATTCAAGGTCAGCTTTTCTTATAACTAATTGATTTTAAAGCGTTGACCTTTGGATTCTAATATGATATTAAAGCAAGTTATATTTTTACTCACGATGTTCATTTTGTGAGGTGTGTGTTCCTAATGTTTCGTCTTACTCACGATTTTCAATTATGTATATCATCCATGTTGCCATGTGAGAAATATTGTGTTAAAGTCTCACTGTCGTACCTCAATTTTGTTCAGGTTACATATACATTTTTATTCTATTATATATTTTATTGTGCTTTATTTCACGCTTGGTCAATAAAGGGTCATGCATGTCACGGGGTCAGCCTTTATAGCAGCTTAACCCGTGCGGAACCTAGTTCCCACCCGTACGAAGGAATGCTAGGTCAGCCTAACTCGTCGCATTTGGATCGGAATTCATCGATCTGTTGTAAAGCATTTATGTAGGGAAGCGCGTAGCGGAAGAACGATTTAAACGAAGGCAACAAATGATTGTATTGATTGCTTGAAAGCTTTACAACATCACTCCCCTACATATAGATATTAACACTTTGTTGGCCATGTCGCCAGGAGACATCATATATGATCGAAATCTAAAATTTCTACAACTTACTCTATAAGCTAAGTACAACACTTTATAAAGGGGAAATGCCCCAAAATGGCCTAAGTATGCTAGGATAAGCCTTGGTCCGTGACATGCAGCTAATATGAGGTGTGCGATTTTAATGAGGTGTGCGACTGTCATTGAGTCGGTCTCGAGCGTTTGAGAACAATTTCGCAATTAACCGCAAAACAACCTTTCAAACCCGACCGAAACTGAGGCTATGTTTGGCAGTGGTATTTGTTTTTTGTTTATGAAAACTGTTTTAAAAAATTATATTTAAAATTATTTTCTGTGTATTTGGATACACGTTTATTTGTTTGGGGGTTGTTTTCTGTGAAAACTGTATTTTGCTTTTATTTTCACCGGATCCGGCAGCAACGGTTCGCGCAGCGGCAAGGGGGAGGTCGTCGTCGGAGAGGGAGGTTGCTGGGGCAGGGAGGCCATAGATCGGACGTCGTGGGAAGGGAGGCCGCAGTCGGCTGTCGCTGGGGAAGGGAGGCCGCAGTCGACTGTCGCTGGGTCGGAGGGGGAGCTCGCAGGGGGGAGGTGGCAACGGGGTCGCCGTAGCGGTGGGTCGCGCAGCAGTAGGGGGGGGGGAGCACGGGGGGCGGGGTTGGCCATCGCGGGAGGAGGGAGGCTCAGACCGGCCGCGGGAGGCGTCGTAGGGGGTAGAGGCGGCGGCACGCGGAAGTGTGCTTGCAGGGAGCGGCCAGCGCTGGGGTAGGAGGGGGTGGCGGCGGGGGGAAGCGTGGTGGAGAGGGAGAGGGAGCCGACCGAAAAGCCGTAATAAAACGAAAATAACAAATTGTTGTTTCCTGCACCCAAACGCACTTTGTTTTCAAAAATTAAAAACAAAAACACTAACCAAACAAAAGAAAAGCTACGGTTTCTAAAAACAGGAAATAAATGCTATTACCAAACATGGTTTCTGTGATGCGTTGACCTATCCCTAGATCCCTCCGTCGACTGCTCCATGCTCGATGCTCTTCCCCCTGCATCACAGGCTCCTCCCTCGCTTTGCTGGACAAAGCCCAACTCCCTACAGTCAAATCGAGTGTTATTTTTGAAGATAAGATTGTTTTTGAAAACCGTGTATAAAGTAGTTATGAGCCCGAATCTCCCTTATCCCCTAAAATTAAGGAAGGGACAAATGTAGCCCGAATCTCCCTTATCCCCTGAAATTAAGGAAGGGGATCATCAACCTGATCTCTCGCTTGAGTCGTCCCTCGCTGCACAACGCCTTACAACTACAGCCACACCGGCAGTCATCCCACGCTGATGGCCACCTTCCTCCACCTGCTCCATCCTACAGTCCACTGGCTATAAAAGGGACTCCATGGGGAAGAAGAGGGGGGGGGGGGGGGGGGATGAAATTCTATGAATTGGGAGAAAGTAGAGAGCAGGCACAAAGAGGGGGGCGTCTCCGCAAATTGACATAAGGAAAAGAAGGGAAAGTGAAGAAGGCGGTCAGCAGCTCATCTTCTGTTCTTGTGAGTCAAAAAAAAAAGTTGTTTGGATCATCATAACATTTGTCTCTATGTAATCCTTGGAGAACCTTTGTTTAGTCTGTACATCTTGTAAAATAAAGTTTGAATCACAAGCTATGTTCTAAATCCCTTTGTTGTTCTCATTGAATGTCGTTTATTGTTTGGTTGTTTTAGTAACTTCCATTTTGTTGTCCCGCTGTATATACGTGATTTGCATTTTGGTCAAGACGTGCTTGTATATAAGAGCCGTGATTACATGTAAATAACCCCCTAATCTGCCTGTGTATATAATAAAACCGTGTCGACTGCGTGTGCCTGTCTTAGTAGTTTATGTGGTCAAGATCTGCTTGTGTATTTTGGCATGTGCATGTTTTGTTTTGACACGTATGTGGCACTGATGTGGGATCATTTGGAAGATCAATATGAGCACGTTGAGTTTGCTTCCCCTGTATCAACACGGTTTGCCTCTGGTCATTTGATATGGAACAATTCATTGGGAATTTCTAGCTGTATTGTATAGATACTTTCAATTATTTTTTTTATTCAAGTCGTTGCTGCAGTTGATGTTACCCTAGGTCGCATCTTGGGTGTATTTTAATGATCGTATGCTTTGTCTGCTGGCTCATAATTTTAATATCATATTCTTCATGATATATCCGGACTGTTATCCCATCGTGAGACTGAAGCTTGCTAGTGTTTGCTCCTATATTTGCTTGTTGATGTGCTATTTGGGCTCATTAATCTAAGCTAATTTCCTAGGATATATTCACACTGTTTGTTCATCATGAAGTTGAAATCTTGTTGTGATTCGTTAAAGTCCTTACTGCGTTGTTGTGTCTCTGTTTATGATTTTGGTTATTCCTTTTCTTTATTCCTTTGTAACCACGGGCTTGGACTAATGCTCGCCGTATCTTGGCCATGTAAATAGTCTCCATCCTATCCTGTTTGGCCATGGAAGGCCCCCATATTCCTAAACAAAAAGAAAACATAAAACAAAACAAAAAATAAATAACAAGATTTTAAAAGATTTTTGTTGGTATGTCATGCCTTAACTCATTTTTATTTAAATCTCTAAGTGTGAATGAAAATCTTTTTTTAAACACAATTGTAATCATTGTTTCAGCATAATTTTTCTCAAACAATTTTAGTTCTAAATTGTAATCATTGTAATCCCTTCCGTAAATTCTCAAATATTTTTTATTTCAGCATAATTGCAATCATTGTAGTCTTTAAAATTCAAACTATTAATTTAAACAATTAAATAAAAAAAATCTCTTAATCCTAATTAGGTACTAATTTTTAAGCCTAGTCGGATGCCTAATACAATTTCTACTTATCACTGACTCTCGCACCTTTAAACTCTAGTATGCAAATCATTTTTATTTTTGCTACCATTGGTGACGGGTGTTTCAACCATACTTTTATTTTCGGTTGGTGACAACTCCAAAAGCACGTTTTATTTTTATATCATTTCCAAATAGCTAATTACTAATTGGTATCATTGGAGAAGTTACCAACCAAATAAATCCTAATAAAGAACAAGGGTAGCCTTTTATGACATTGATCCTTGGATTCGAATATGATTTTCTTCGATGGTGTTCAAATTGTAAGAGTATTCACTATAGATTCATCATACGTATGCTTTGATTAGTTTAAAAAGTCAATTTAGCAAAAAATCTAAAAATTATACTTTTTAGACTCTTTATTATAATTAAGATTTTAACAAAATGAATAGTAATTCTATAAATGTAATCCAATACTATTCACTCTCTATTTATTAAAATATTATATTTTTATCACTTTTATTTTTAATTTTTTTCTCTCACTATATTAAATTTTGATTTAAAAGAATAATAAATATTAAAAAAATTAATTAATAAATTGTTAAAATAGGGGGACTGAAAAGTAAACTTAAAAAAAAATAGTTTGTTAAAATAAAAAAAAATAATACTTTTGATTATTTTGAAGAGTCAATTTTAGAGATACTACAGTGGATGTTTTAATAAAATTTACCTAGCTAAATAAATTAAACTTGGAGTCAATCGCAACTAAATGGGTATAATTGGACACCTATGATTTATGTCACCAGAATTTTACAGTAATAAAGTATGGTTGTATGTGATAGTATACACTTATATCCAAAATTTGTACATAGTATTTTATGTTCTTTTTTTGTCTTCTATTTTTTATTTTTTATTTCTTATGCACATTTACCATCAAAGAATTTGATTAAAAAATTTTAGCCTTTGCTTTTTTTATTTTTCAGTTACTAAAAAAATATCTTTCAAAGCCTATATTATTATTATTATTATTATATAGGTTTCAACTTCAATTTCAATCAACAATAATTTACTTTCCTATTTAAACCTAAACTATCAAATAAAAATTTATAAATCTAAGAATAACCTAAATTCAATAAAAAAAACATTCAATGTAACTCACTATAACAGTACGATAAGAAGTTAATGCTCAAAGAGTTAAAGACTATAAGGCACAAACGGTGTGAGAGAAACAGTTTGTTGAATGTTCCTCAACTTGTTGTTGATGATTGTGGTTTTTCAATGGAAAGCTTACCAATTGATTTGTATTGGATCTTTCAAAACAAAGATTGAATCTTTAATGAAATGCTCTTTGATTATCTCGTGAGCTCATAGCACTTAAAAGTAGTTTCACACTTGATAGCTCTCAATGTTGGGAACTCTTGATTTAACTCTCAAAAAGTTATTTATTTAATGTGTGAGAGTTATTTTTTATAATCCTCGAAGCTCTCTATCTCGATTTCTGTAAGTGTATATATTTTAATGCAAAGTCCATGTGCATGTGCACTCCCACCCCTGACAATTTGGCTTCCCACCAATGAAATGTGGCGGTTAAAGGAAATGTGCAAATTTGCTCGTATCGTGCATATCAATTGCCTATACTAGATATCTCATGCCCATACCTTATCATTAAATGTCACGCCCCCAAATTCCAGGGAACCCGGAACTAGGAACATGACTTCCCCTTGCCCGCACCCGAAAGGTCAAGGGGTTGGTGACTAACACCAATAGAGACTACACCGCGGGTGCTGTCTCAAATATGCAATCCTGTACAGTCATACATCAAAGGTAATTCTGTACTTTCCCATACATCATCATGCATACAATAAGTCAAACAGTCATACAGACATCACATCACAAATAGTATGCAAATATAACTGTCCACGGACTCATGTCCGGGATACAAACATAAGATAATACACAATACAGAATACAGTACTGTATCATACATCAGAGTAGTGGGCACGTCCTCCTGGAAGAAAGTCCTCCACTAGTCTCGGGTCACACCTGAAAAAGGTAAACAATAAGTAGGGGTGAGCGACAAGCTCAGTAGGTGACCCCAACACTCCACATCATGCAGACATACAAGTCTATATTACATGCTCTGTGTACTCGTGCACTGTGTAGTGTGTACAATCATTAGGACTCAGCCTGCAAACAAACATCAGGACTCAGCTTGCTCACACAGGACAACTTGTCCACGATCCTCCATGGGATCCCAGCTTAGGGCACTCAGCCCTAGCTCCACGAGCTCAACGGCTCAACTCAGGCCTTAGCCTGTCCACAACGCAATATGCCCGGCCACAATCGCCACACAGGCCTGCCATCGGTGCATATGCCTGCCACGTCAACCACATAGCACCATCGGTGCATCACGGTGAGAACCCAAATAAGTCACGGAGTCCATGCCCCAATACCTCACACCAACATACTAACATTAGTATGACATGTCATTCTCAACATTTCCTTTGGAACTGTAGCCAGTCTTCACAAGTAAATCCTCAATCCTTGATTTATGAAGGAAGTACCCATAACAGCTATTTTCTTAAAATTAAAAGTCCCGGCATTGGGTTCGCATATCATAAATAAGATAATCTGATTTTTGGGGATTTTTCTGAGATGTCTAACCCCACTTTCCAAAAATTCACCACTACGAACTTTTGGGTTTTTCCGAGATTTTACACTAAATCCCAATTTTCACATTTTAAAAGAGTGGAATTAATTTTTCTAGTATTTTTCTTTGAATCCAAATGAGGGGTATTTCGTTATTTACATTGTAACTTAAGTCTAATACTTGAGGCATAATGGTTTACAATGTAAATGTCCAGGTCGGTTGCAGACATCAGGATCACTCTCGCGATCCGGACCAACTCCTCCGGACTATCGCTCCGGACTAACTCCTCCGGACTGCGATCCGGACTAACTCCCTCCGGACTACGATCCGGACTAACTCCTCCTGGACTACGATCCGGACCAACTCCTCCGGATTACGATCCGGACCAACTCCTCTGGATTACTGATCCGACTAACTAAGTTCTTGACTTCATAGCTGACTGACTACGAAGTCTTGACTCCATAGTCGCTGACTCCATAGCTCGCGACTCCATAGTCACCGACTCCGAAGCTGCGACTCCATAGTCATCTGATCATGAAGTCGTTGACTACAAAGTTGTTGATCGGTCCGGCGACCCTAACACTCGCCCAGGCTACTGTTCATCGTCGTTTTTGGCTGTTCTTCGTCTGGAAGCAACCCAGTGACCCCCGACGCTCATAAACACATGTTTTACGCAATAAACGCAATATTTACCTGGAAACGTATCCTAAACGCCTCTAATTCGCACGATAACGACGTAAATACACACAAATCATATATTCATCTAGATCTAAATCTAGACCTCAATGGTTGACTTCTCAACCCTCATAAAATACACACTCATACAACCACAGATCACATATTCAAGGATAGGATCGAGATAAGACAGTTAAGGACACCTGCCTGGAAAGGTTTATTGCGATCCACGAGCTCTAATCGCCCCAAAATCGCCAAGAAAGCTCTTCCCTTACTTCTCTCTCACCTTCTCTTTTTCTCTCTCTCTCTCTTGCTCAAACATGCACGTACCAATAATTGGCAATTAAAGAGATAAGGCAGTTCTTAATTATATATATACTGTTGCCAATAATTAGCCTCCCAACAATAATTGACCCGAACGCAATAATTGACCTCCCGAGGTCACGAACTCCAAATTGAGTCAAATTACTGTCAAAACGCTCAAAATGACGAGCACAATACTGTTAAGATATTATTACACCCAAAAGACCGCCCAAACGCAAAGTCAACCAATAAACCCCGAAAAGTTAACAATCGGGTCAAATGGGGCCCCGAATCGAAATCGGGCCCAAGTACAGTCAAAATGCTCACATCGACGGCTACACTACCGTCCAGATAGTTACATTCTCATAGAATGACTATCTCTCAAAACTACCCAAATACGAGTCTTTACATCCTCCCCACCTTAGGACTTTTCGTCCTCGAAAATAAAACACAAGCCTAAAAGACATAACAAAATCCAAACTCAAGCACCGCACAACAACAAGACACAAAATATGATCATCAACATGATCACCAACCACACAGGTGCAATGCAACTCACAACAAGCCAAAAAGGCTCACACGATGCCAGGATGCCAACAATCAACAAGCTACACAATATCTCAAACAACATATGCAAAACAAATGCGTAAAACATAACTCATACTTCAGGGAAGGTCCTCACATCCTCCCCACCTCAGGACTGATCGTCCTCGAACAACTCAGGATGAAGAACCCGCATCTGGCTCTCTTTCTCCCAAGTCTGCTCCTCCATGCCTCGGTGTCGCCATAACACCCGAACTAGTGGGATCGTCTTGCCTCGCAGGACCTGGTCCCGCCTGTCCAAAATCTGTGCCGGCATCTCAACAACGTCACCATCATCAGCTAAGTCTATCTCGCGATAGTCCAACACATGGGAAGGATCAGGGTGATACCGCCTCAACTGAGACACATGAAACACATCATGTACTCGCGCCAACTCTGGTGGCAAAGCCAATCGGTAAGCCACTACGCCCACGGTGGCAACAATCTCAAACGGCCCCACAAAACGAGGGGGAAGATTGGATCCACGTCCAAACCTCCGATGCCCTCGACGTGGTGAAACCCGCAAAAATACACGGTCCCCCACCTCAAACTGCAAAGGTCGACGCCTCTGGTCCGCGTAGGACTTCTGCCTATTCTGCGCTGTCAACATGCGCTGCCGAATCAGCTGCACTATCTCTGTGGTCTCTCGAACCATATCGGGACTGAAAATTGCTGTCTCTCCCGTCTGTGCCTAACACAAGGGTGATCTACAAGGCCGCCCATACAGTGCCTCATACGGACCCATCCCAATCGTGGCCTGATAACTGTTGTTGTAAGAGAACTCCACCAAAGGAAGGTGAGTCTCCCAACAACCTCCAAAATCTAGGACACAGGCATGCAACATATCCTCGAGCGTCTGAATCGTCCGCTCCGACTGACCATCCGTCGGCGGATGAAATGCTGTACTGAGGTTCACCCTAGTACCCAAGGCTCGCTGCAACTGTCTCCAAAACTGAGAGGTGAACCTCGCATCCCGGTCAGATACAATAGACAATGGGACTTCATGCAACCGCACAATAACATCAATATACCTCTGTCCCAAAGTCCTCACTGGGTGTGTCTCTCGAATCGGAATAAAATGTGCCGATTTGGTCAACCGGTCGACAACTACCCATATCGTGTCGTGTCCCCTGGAACGAGGAAGTCCAGTGACAAAATCCATGGTCACGTGGTCCCATTTCCACTCGCACCGGCAATGATCGCAACTCACCAGCTGATCTCGGGTGCTCTGCCTTGACCTGCTAACAGGTCAAACACCTCCTCACAAAATCAGCAACGGCCTTCTTCAGGCCTGGCCACCAAAACTGCCTCCTCACGGCATGGTACATCTTGGTCCCACCAAGATGTACATCTAACCTCGACTGGTGAAATTCCCGAAGAACTTCCTCCTGAAGAGGAGTGGGAACTATCAGGCGACCCCTATACCTCAATGTATGCTCAGCATCCTCAGTCCAATCAGAAGATGCCTGCCCAGTCTGAATCCTGTCTCTAATGACCTCACAATCAATGTCCCCCAGCTGATCCTCTATGATCCTGCGCTGCAACTCAGGGACTGCGACAACAACACTGAGGATCCCTCGCCCCTCGCTGGTTACCATCTGCAACCTCATCGCTGCCAACTGACCCATCATCTCCCATTCCTTAATGGCACAATGGGCCACCACGGCCCTGCTCTTCCTACTCAGAGCATCTGCCACCACATTACCCTTCCCAGGGGTGTACATCATATCAAACTCAAATTGTTGCAGGTACTCCACCCACTGCCTCTGCCTAAGGTTCAGGTCTCGCTGAGAAAAGATATACTGCAAGCTCTTGTGGTCCGTATACACCACAAATTTCTCCCCAAGGAGATAATGCTGCCAGCTCTTTAAAGCAAAGATCACTGCAGCCAACTCCAAATCATGCGTGGGATAATTCTGCTCATGTGGTCTCAACTGCCTAGATCCATAAGCAATCACCTGCCGAGTCTACATCAGCACACAACCAAGTCCCACCCTGGAAGCATCACAATACACCTCGAAAGGCACACCCTCCTGTGGAAGAATCAAGATAGGTGCTGAGGTCAATCGTGCCTTCAACTCCATGAAAGCACTCTCACACGCATCAGACCAAACAAAAGGAACTCCCTTCCTGGTCAGGTGTGTCATAGGAGATGCCAACCTGGAAAAATCCTCCACGAACCTCCGATAATAGCCTGCCAAACCAAGGAAGCTACGAATCTCAAACACATTCGTGGGCCTCTTCCACGACATAACCGTCTCGATCTTCTCAGGATCCACTGTGATACCCTCCGAAGATACCACATGCCCCAAGAAGTGCACCTGTTGCAACCAGAAGTCACATTTCGTGAACTTCGCGTACAACCGATGCTCCCTCAAGGTCTGCAACACAACCTGCAAATGCTCCTCATGCTCCCTCTTGGTTGCTGAATAGACCAAAATATCGTCGATGAACACCACAACGAACATATCTAAATACGGAGCAAAGACCTGGTTCATCAATCCCATAAACACTGCTAGAGCATTCGTGAGCCCAAACGGCATCACAAGCCACTCATAGTGCCCATAACGACAACTGAACGTGGTCTTAGGGATATCTGCCTCCCTAACCCTCAACTGATGGTATCCAGATCTCAAGTCTATCTTGGAAAACCATCTCGCACCGCGAAACTGATCGAACAAGTCATCGATCCTCGGCAGTGGATACCTATTCTTCACAGTCACCTGGTTCAACTTCCGGTAGTCTATACACAGCCGAAGTGAACCATCCGCCTTCTTGGCGAACAACACTGGAGCGCCCACGGTGAGCTACTCCCGCTGATAAAGCCTCGTGCCAGTAAATCATCTATCCGCCTCTTGAGCTCTCTAAGCTCAGTCGGTGCCATCCTTGATCGGTGTTGTCCCTGGCAACAACTCAATCGAAAACTCTACCTCCCTCACGGTGGCAAACTGACCAAGTCCTCGGGAAACACATCCGGGAACTGATCTACAATGGGTGGCAAAACAGCCTTCCCCTCTCTCCTCCCTGTCAACCAACGTCAAGTCGGCTAACCGGTGGGTCACATCACCCCACCCATGCCTCAAAGGTCCCAACCTGCATGCCTCCTCGGTCCACTCACCCACAAAGACACCCCGCGTGCCCTCTGGTGTGAGGAACGTCACACACCGTCGAAAACAATCAATCTTGGCCTCCATGGAGACCAACCAATCCATACCCAGGATAACATCAAAATTATCTAACTCCATGATATACAAATCACACAACAGGTTAACACCCCCAAGTGTTACCTGACAAGCACGACAGATACTCTCAAGTATCACAAGTCCACCCAAAGGTGAAGCAACCATTAGAGACTGACTAACTGTCTCCTGGTCTAACTCTTAGCCAATCACTGTAGCATACGAAATAAAAGAATGGGTAGCACCAGTATCAATCAAAACTGAGTAGATAGTATGAGAAATGATAATGGTACCTCTCACCACTGAAGGTCCTGCTCCTGCCTCGTCCACTGGTGGAACCTCTGCTTCTCTGCTAGTAAGGGCAAACGTCCTCCCTCGTGGCCCACTGCCACTAGCCTAGCCCATTGGGGCCTTGCCCTGCTGATCAACATAACCTTGTGCCTCCCGCTGAGGCTGCTGCACTGCAGGTCGCATCTGCGTGCTCTGTGCCGGCGGCACTGACCTCTGAGACGGAGCCCCACTCCTCTGTCCCTGCTCTCTCGGACGAGGGCCTACACTGCTGGTCGAGCTAAGGGTAACACATTCCCTAGCTCCGTGCCCTACTTTCCCGCATCGGAAACAGGTCATCTTTTTCCTTGGGCAGTCTCTCGAGACATGCCCGGTCAAACCACAACTCCAACAGGTACCTGGCCTCCTGCTGGCTGAACTCTCACGGGGTCCCACTGCCTGACTGGAAATCCTCTGCACCTGCCTCCTCTCAGGCTGAGCAACACTGCTATCCCCACTCTGCCTCTTCTTGCTCGGACCTGCCGAACCGCCCGGCCTCTGGGCTCTCGCCTGATCCTGACCTCGCTTAATAATGAGCGCCTTGTCGACCACCTCCCGGTAGCTGGTCAACTGCATCGGTTCCAGCTGTCTTTTCAAAGATGGCCTCAAGCCCTGAATGAAGTCCTGCGTCTTCCGGCCTTGCTTTTCCCAAGCCTCAAGAGCAAACCGCCCTAAATATGTGAAGGCTTGCACATACTCACCCATAAACATGCTACCCTGCACAAGCTCATAATACTCTCTACGTCGAGCATATTGCAACGAGCTGGGAAAATACTCCCCAAAGAAGCGCTCAACAAACTCTCTCCAGCTCATCTGACTGACATGGACAGCTCTAGTGGATTCCCACCACCTGCGTGGGATCCCCAATAAATAGTGCGTCGCCACTCGCACCCGCTCCTCATCTGGCACCCCAATCATCTCAAAGATATCCTCTGTCCATCTAATCCAGTCCTCGGCTACCTCAAGCCGTGAACCATCCTCAAAAGTCCTGGGTGCATATTTCAAAAACTGTGCAGCCCAATCCACTCCTCGTCGTGCTATCACGACCTCCTGCTGGTGCATATCCTGTACCACCCTCGCCTCCTGCTGCTGAGGCTGTGGTGGCTGCTGAGGCTGTTGTTGCCTCTTCAGCTCATCCACCTCTCTAGCCATATCCCTCATTGAGCCCTGCATACCCTGCATGGTCTCCTGCAACTGAATCAACACCTGCGTTAAATCAGGTCCCACAACGGGAGCTGATGACTTTTGCTGTAGGCTCTGCTGCCCCTAGTGCCCCGACTCTATCGTGGGCTCCTCTGCCGGACCCTGGCCTCGGACAACCCTCCTCGGTGGTGCCATCACACTAGCCACAACAACAAACAATCAAACAATCAATACTAACACTACTAGCACAAACAGTCATCAAAGGCACAACCGACTTATAGGTTCTCACCACACGACCCGTAGGTCCATACCATGCATATAGCATCGTGTCACCCCTCAGGGTACACCACAATCAAGTCCTGGCTCTCACGGCTACGTGCCATCCTGGCACCAAATGCAATCATATCACACACAAAGACAATCTAGTGCCCTATATGCACACAATCATACCCCTAGCAATGCACCCCATCCCCATGTATGCTCTTAGTATGAGCTAACTAACACCACAATAACCTAGAATACATGTAAGGACTGCGTTGATCAGGTGCCCTCCCTATAGTTTTCCAAGTCACATGGAATCAATTAACCACCCTCACTAACCTAGGTCCACTAGACCATGCTCTGATACCAACTTGTCACGCCCCCAAATTCCAGGGAACCCGGAACTAGGAACATGACTTCCCCTTGCCTGCACCCGAAAGGTCAAGGGGTTGGTGACTAGCACCAATAGAGACTACACCACGGGTGCTGTCTCAAATATGCAACCCTGTACAGTCATACATCAAGGGTAATTCTGTACTTTCCCATACATCATCATGCATACAATAAGTCAAACAGTCATACAGACATAACATCACAAACAGTATGCAAATATAACTGTCTACGGACTCATGTCCGGGATACAAACATAAGACAATACACAATACAGAATACAGTACTGTATCATACATCAGAGTAGTGGGCACGTCCTCCTGGAAGAAAGTCCTCCACTAGTCTCGGATCACACCTGAAAAAGGTAAACAACAAGTAGGGGTGAGCGACAAGCTCAGTAGGTGACCCCAACACTCCACATCATGCAGACATACAAGTCTATACTACATGCTCTGTGTACTCGTGCACTGTGTAGTGTGTACAATCATCAGGACTCAACCTGCAAACAAACATCAGGACTCAGCCTGCTCACACAGGACAACTTGTCCACGATCCTCCATGGGATCCCAGCTTAGGGCACTCAGCCCTAGCTCCACGAGCTCAACGGCTCAACTCAGGGCCTTAGCCTGTCCACGCGCAATATGCCCGGCCACGGTCGCCACACAGGCCTGCCATCGGTGCATATGCCTGCCACGTCAACCACATAGCACCATCGGTGCATCACGGTGAGAACCCAAATAAGTCACGGAGTCCATGCCCCAATACCTCACACCAACATACTAACATTAGTATGACATGTCATTCTCAACATTTCTTTTGGAACTGTAGCCAGTCTTCACAAGTAAATCCTCAATCCTTGATTTATGAAGGAAGTACCCATAGCAGCTATTTTCTTGAAATTAAAAGTCCCGGCATTGGGTTCCCATATCATAAATAAGATAATCTGATTTTTGGGGATTTTTCTGAGATGTCTAACCCCACTTTCCAAAAATTCACCACTACGAACTTTTGGGTTTTTTCGAGATTTTACACTAAATCCCAATTTTCACATTTTGAAAGAGTGGGAATTAATTTTTCTAGTATTTTTCTTTGAATCCAAATGGGGGGTATTTCGTTATTTACATTGTAACTTAAGTGTAATACTTAGGCATAATGGTTTACAATGTAAATGTCCAGTGCAGTGCAGTTGCACTGCTGCGGATCACTGCTGCTGATCCAGACCAACTCCTCCGGACTACTGCTCCGGACTAACTCCTCCGGACTACTGATCCGGACCAACTCCTCCGGACTACTGATCCGGACTAACTCCTCCGAACTACTGATCCGGACTAACTCCTCCGGACTACTGATCCGGACTACTGATCCGGACCAACTCCTCCGGATTACTGATCCGGACTAACTAAGTTGCTGACTCCATAGCTGCTGACTACGAAGCTGCTGACTCCACAGCTGCTGACTCCTTAGCTGTTGACTCCACGATTGCTTGACTCCTGACTACGCAAGCGACTCCAAGGCTGCTGACTCCGACTCCACCTTGACTCCATAGCTGCTGACTACGAAGCTGCTGACTGGTCCGGCAACCCTAACACTCGCCCAGGGTACTGTTCATCGTCGTTTTTGGCCTGTTCTTCGTCTGGAAGCGACCCAGTGACCCCCAGACGCTCATAAACACATGTTTTACGCAATAAAGTGCAATATTTACCTGAAAACGCGTCCTAAACGCCTTTAATTCGCACGATGACAACAGAAATACACACAAATCATTTATTCATCTAGATCTAAATCTAGACCTCCATGGTTGACTTCTCAACCCTCATAAAATACACACTCATACAAGCACAGATCACATATTCAAGGATAGGATCGAGATAAGACAGTTAAGGACACCTACCTGGAAAGGTTTATTGCGATCCACGAGCTCCAATCGCCCCAAAATCGCCAAGAAAGCTCTTCACGCTCTTCACCTTCTCTCTCTCTCTCTCTCTCTCTCTTGCTCAAACATGCATGTACCAATAATTGGCAATTAAAGAGATAAGGCAGTTCTTAATTATATATATATATATACTATTGCCAATAATTGGCCTCCCAGCAATAATTGACCCGAACGCAATAATTGACCTCTCGAGGTCACGAACTCCAAATTGAGTCAAATTACTGTCAAAACGCTCGAAATGATGAGCACAACACTGTTCAGATATTATTACACCCAAAAGACCGCCCAAACGCAAAGTCAACCAATAAACCCCGAAAATTCAACAATCGGGTCAAACGGGGCCCTGACTCGAAATCGGGCCCAAGTACAATCAAAATGCTCACATCGACGGCTACACTACCGTCCAGATAGTTACATTCCCATAGAATTACTATCTCTCAAAACTACCCAAATACGAGTCTTTACATTAAATCTCATATGTTCATCTGTTATTAGTAGGTAGCAGTCATTAATAGACAATAAATGCACGTGTCTATAGAGAGCGGCATGACTAAGATGTAGAAACCCTACTGAAAATTTCACTAAGTGTTTGGCTATTTTGGATTTCAAGTTTGTTTGCCTTGAAGTTATGGTCAGACTCGAAGATAACAACATAATGGAATTCTGAGTCAAGTGTGATTGTCTTGAAGGTCGTTACTCTAAGCTCCTCTTCAAAAGGTTATATGTAGTTGGTTTGCTTTCAGGATCTTATAGGCTCTGCCTCGATGGTCTGTATCATGGAGATATGACACTTTACATGAAAGATGCTCTCCTTCAATGCATATAACCTTAAAGCCTTAAAGCCTTGAAGATTAATGGAGTCGAAGCTTTCTGATGAGGGAAGTCACTCAGAGATTTGACTATTACTATGATGCCTTTGACTCTTCGGACGTTCAAGTCTTCGAATCAATTAAAGTTATCTTAGCTCATATATTTTTAGGTTAAGGTTTCAACTCTTCAATCCTTAGAGTCTTAAAGCCTTCGGGTCTGTGTCCTTAGTCTTACTTTGCTCAAGAACTAAGTCTTTGACGTTCAACCCTTCAATCGTTTAGATCTTTGACTCTTTGTTTCAACTCAACCAACTTGATGCTTTGTGGTGAGCCTTTGACTCTTCAACCTTTGAGTTAGTCATTGCACTTGGTAGCTTCCACTGCTTTGAGGTATCTTCAACCCTTCGAATCTTCAGGTCTACATACTTGTTCGCGCATGGTGACCTCTCTTCTTTCTCTAGGTTTTAACTTTTCAAACCTATAGATCTTTGGGTCTTTGAGTCTCTAGACTAGATAAATTTGTGGCAACTTCAATAAATCAATTCTTTAACTAACAAATGCCCCTTAAATAAGGCCAAAACCTTAATGAATAGGTTAAGTTTAACCCAGAAATGTACCATAATTATTAAATGACTCAAACAACATCATCTATGAAATAATATCACAAAAATCTTCCAAATATCAAACCTGAAATCAACATATATATATATATATATATTGACACACACACACACATTACATCCTTGATTAATAATAGTAAACACAATTAATCAATAGTTTCACATTCATAGGGCCTCTACCATAACTTTTTAGGTTCAAAAGAATTCAAGACAAGTTATGGTGTCTAGATAAGGATAAACAACCCTACCTCGAAAATGCTTTAAAACAGTGTCCTGACTGCTTAGTGTCCAAAAATTGGTCTCATACTATTTTCTAGCGCCTCTTCTACTATCTAATTCTCTCTTAATTTCCAAAAACGTGAATGGATGACTCTAGAACTAATATGATAGAGTTAAAGAGTCTGAACTACACTCAAACACAATTACATAAGGGTTTACTTGTCCCACAAGTAACCTATTGCACATAGAGTTCTAATCCTACTAGGATACCTCTTTTAACCCAAGAAAAATATAAAACAATCCTCCATAAAGTTAACCTCATTTTTCCTTTTCCATAATAAAATAATTTAATTAAATTAACTTAAAATGACATGTAAGAATGCAAAAATGCCCTTTGAGGTCTCCAACTCTAAATCAAACACAAATATATTCAAAATGCTCTATTTAACATGAATATTAATGTACTGATGTTTATTTACCAAAGTAAGGCCTCTAATATATGGTTAACACTTGAAACCTATAAACAAGAGTCTTTACAAGGATGGTTTAGGAGATGTTATCTCTACTAAACTATGGTTTGCTCACTCCTCCCATCTATTTCACATTTTACAGGTACTTGCTAGCGCTAGGGAGAATTCTTGGGATGTGACAAACTCTTTTAGTTGTGGATCTCTTCTTTGGATATTATATTTTTATTTGTTTTTCTTGGAAATAGTTGTAATAACTTAACTAACTTAGAGTTTGTAAACTTTGATTTATTCTTCATAAAGACCTTTCGAGGGTATATTTTGTGTTTAATGTGGAATATATATGCATATATGTGTGTTGGGCATGAACAGGGAATGATAATATACCTAATTGTATATTGATTGTTTGTACAGGTTTGTACAACACTCGTTATATAGTTCATTATAGGTGTTTGTCTTTAATCCCTAACCCTTTAGGCTCGAGCATAGAGAGTCACTAATTGGTTCCTTGGTGGATGGGAACCTAGTGTGTGACATGAAGCATAGGCAATAACATGTGGAAAGCCCTCCACTATTTGAGATAAAAATAACTCTAACTACAAAGTTGGAGGCATCACACATGAGCTAAATGTATTGTCCCACTATAATGGTTGAATAATCAATGGAGAGTGATCAATTGCTTCTTCAATTCATTAAAAGCCTTCATGCAAGACTCATTAAAAAATATATTTTTTTGCGATAATGGCAATGCAATCTTACTGAAATATTATTTAATAAAATGCTTGTAAAAACCAACACGTCCAATGAGAAAGTAAACATCACAAACATAGGTTGGTTAATTTATTTTTATAGGGTAAGGGAGTTAAGAGACACTTGATAATGAAGTTGTGTAAGATGCTTAATTTTTAAATATCAAGACATTAGGTATTGGATTGTGATTGTAATAATTATTAATAATAACCGATAGTTTAAAATTTATATTAAATTATGTATTTAATTTTGTCAACAGGTCGAGACATTACAAAATTAATATAGGTTTGTGGTTGCAATCTAAATAAATTAATATTCTTTAATTCAAATGCAAATTTAAACACAAAAGCAATAGTTATATATAATCAACCATACTACTACAGTACTGCCCACATGGTCACATACCAAAGAATGTATAACGCTATAGTATCATAAAAAAAAATCAATTGGACAAAAAAAAAGTAAAGGAAAAGAGATATTTTTATGTAATTTTCCGCTATAAAAAATTAAAAATGCACAATTATATTTATGGCTATCCAATTTAGACGTAATCAAAAGTCAAAATTCAGCTTCAAACTTCAAAGTCCAAACGAAACCAACGAAAAGAAAAGGAAAGCACGCGAAAGCTCCCTTGCGAAAGGACCAAAATTTCCACGCTGCCTTAGAAGAGAAAGAAAGAAGCCCTTCGTGTTAGTTTCGGTGTGCCCGCCCGTCTGCGTTCGCGGTAGGGGCTCGCCCTTCCTTTCTTCTGGTTCGTCTTCTCGCAACAAGAACCCTAAAACAAGGAAGATCGCAGGCTTCACCAAAATGGCGGAAGGGGTGGGCTCTCTGCAGTCCCTCGGGAGTTGGGTCGCCGAGCACAAGCTCCGAACCGTCGGTAATGCATTTGTCTTCGTCAGTTTTTTTATATTCAATGTGATACAAAATCGCAATGCTTCATACCTATCTCTGTGAATGTAATCAATTTATTAACTAGCAAAAGAACCGCGCGAGAACCTATATTTGGTACATGAAATATGATTTCTCTGATTCATCAGATCTATATCTGAAACTTATGATCGGAGGTGTTTTTGGATTGGAAATGCAACTATGTTTTTTTATAGGCTGTCTTTGGCTAAGTGGAATGTCGGGTTCTATCGCCTACAATTGGTCCCAACCCAACATGAAAACCAGCTTGAAGATTATTCATGCCAGGTACTGGGCCATTTTTTCCGTGCTTAATCTTTTTATAGTTTTGATTAATAAATGGATTTTCAGGTTTTTTGATTTGGGTTTGTTTTTGTTTTAGTTCTTAAATTTTATTGCGACGAGGTTCTGCTTGGATTTTGAGTCCTGTTCTATGTTGTTTGTCGTTTTTGGAAACTTCTTCTTTTCTAAAAAATATTGAAACAAACGTTTCATTAGTATTCTATTGCCGAGGAAACAGTATTTTCATGAAAAAAGTTGAGTGGAAGTTGGAACTTCAGACAAAGTACTTGAATCTTGATTTCATGATAAACAGAAAATTTTAAATTTGAAGGGTGCAAGCACGCATAAATAATACATGCGATCCAAACAAACTTCAAGCTTTTTGACTGTTTCAACATTTTCTTGTTTGCAAATCAATTCTCTTATAGAGCTTACACAGATTGCTTGAATTGTTTGAGGACTTATGTGTTTTGAGATTTTATCGTGTTTTTATGTTGTGACGTTATCTCAATTTTTCATTTTTTATTCAAGCTCAAGGTAATTCTTTTTCTTGATTGTTTGAATCAAAATTTAGACTACTTCTGACATTCTAACCTTTTATTGATGTTAATGTTGCAAGTCTTGCATTTCAATGAAAAACAGTGACAGTCACACCTTTTATTGTTCTTCTATTGCTGTGGACATTTGAATGAAAAACAAGATGAACTAAAAGCACACAATGACCTGGATCTTGCTTGTTCTTACATTAAACCAAAATTTTCAATTTGCAGAGGAAAACAAGCATGGATATTAGAACTGATCCGCAGAAACTTTCTGCTATTTCAAAATGCTTTTGTTTATAAATCTATTTTCTAATCAAGCTCACCTCAAATGCTTAAACTGTTAGGGGAGCCATGTATTGTGAAAATAATACGTTCTATTTTGCAATACTATAGTTGGATAAATTTGTTAGTTAATTGGAAGTCTCTTTGTATATTATTACAACAAATTTTAGATTTCATGTGATAAATTAACATTTTACTGGTCTTCTATTGTCGGAGATGTACATTTGAACGAAAACAAAATGGACTGCACTCACAAAAGGACCTGGATCTTGTCGAGCAATAAATAGAAAACTTTCAATCTGGAGAGTGAAACAAGCATAGCCTTGTTTTTATTTTACAAGCCCATGTCTTTATCAATGCTTCTCCAAATGCTTCAACTTTTAATGTGAATACTGATTATCTCCCTGTTGTAGCATGTCTTTAACTATCAACTTATTGAGGTCTTTTTAGAGAATGCTTGCTATTATAGCTTGAATAACTAATTAGAGATGAATGGATGCTAAGTGTCCAATTAATAATCTCTATTGCTTTTGGAGTGGACAAAATCTTAATCATCAACATTTTATTGTTATTTCAGGTTGCATGCACAGGCACTTACTCTAGCTGCATTAGTAGGGGCTGCTGTGGTTGAGTACTATGAGCAAAAGTCAGGATCCAAAGCGGATCGTTATGCAAAGATCATCAGTATGGATGACCCGACACACAGAAATTGAAGACAGCCATCAACACAGCATGAATTTGTTGATTTTGAGTCGTGGTTTCCCTCCCACTATTCTTTAATCCAGGAATTCCATCAGTATACACAACTCGCCAATGCTTAAATTTACAAGCAGAATGGGATTTGAGCTGGTTTTAGTTGTATGTCGGCCTTCATTTTGTTAAGAGTAGTTGTTTTTCTCCATTATCATTTATGATGCATGGAGTTGTTTCAAAACAATAGCTGAGAAACATGTTGCGCTCTTTAATCCTATTGTTTTCTCGTTATCAGTCTCATATATATATATATATAAGGAGCGCATTGAGCCTAGTATGATCGGTGTTGTTTGATCATGATCAAGCGATTTATATTGCATTTTTATTTAAGTGTAACGGGTAATGAAGCAAATATTGTATTAAATGAATAATAAAATAAAAATGTGATAAAACATCAAATAGATTTCTTATATTTGAAAACAAGTTATTCTTAAAAATTAAATCTTAAAACAAATGTCAGAGGTATTTTTTTGTATTCTCAAACAGAAAACTGGTTTTGAGTTCAATGACCAAACACGCCCTTAATCCTATTGTTTTCCCGTTATCAACCATATATATATATATATGATAAATATAAAAGGAGTGCATTGAGCCTAGTATGATTAGATCACAATCAAATGGTTCATATCACATTTTTATTTAAGTGTAACGGGTAATGAAGCAAATACTGTAGGAAATGAATAATAAAATAAAAATGTTATATGAATAGTTTGTTTATGATCAAGTTATTCTTAGTGCATTCCTTTTTTTTTTATCAAACACACACACACACATATATATATATTATATTACATTGAGAACATGAGATCAAGTTATTATCATGATAACTTTAAGTTAGATGATTTTTTATTAAACTTTTATTGAACTGTAACTCTGTTAGAATGATATGTGTGGTGATACAAACAGGAAAATGAGTGTAATGTGTATAATTGTAATCACGATTGTTTGATCATGATCAAACAATGCAAGCCGTAGTTTGATTTAAATGTTGATCCGCTATAGTTGAATTAGATTGCGATCTAGGCCATTCAATAAAAGATCAAACAACTATGATTTCAATTGTGTTGTTTACACTCATTTTATCTTTAACATTTTCATGTTTGTGTGTGTAATTTTACTAAAATAAGAACATGAAGTAGAATTTTTATCATACGAATTTTAATATGGGTTATTAGATGTTGTAACAAATGATTTATATTAAACTTTTATTTAATTATAAAAATTAAATGGTTTATATCAAACGTGTATTATTTTCGTTATGATGATTCACGGTATCACAACTGTTAAAGAAAATTTTAATATAAAAATTGATTACAACATTCAACAATTCAAATTAAAGTTTCTATGATAAAAATTTATGCATAAGTCCGCTATGTAATATGACTATGATTATATATATATATTAAAACTTTATTATAAATGCACTCAACACGTAATTTTATAGTACTACATATTTATAACTAAGTGTTAGTTTTTACTCCATGTTAAAGCAAGTTTTCATATTTAGTGTTAAACTCTCAAAAATATAAATGAAAAGTTAATACTGAAGTCACAAAAGCATAATTATAAAATTATTGCTAAATTCGTGAATGTATAAGAGCAATCAATGCATATACTCTCTATACATATTTTTTATTAGTTTGAAGAGATGTTTAACAAAAAAATTTAAAAATTACATTTCAAACTCTATTTTAACAAATTATTTAACAAAATAAATAGTACAAATATAGATTTAACCTAATAATATTTATTTTTTATTTATTAAAATATTATATTTTCTCTCATAACATTTATCTTTTTATTTTTTTCTCACCAATCACCATATTTACTTTTTGATTTTAATAAATAAATAAATATAAAAATTAATATTTCAATTAATGAAAGTATGTTTTGAAAATAAATACTATCTTTTGATTTTAAAAAATAGACTTTTAAAAAGTATGTTGTGAAAATAAAATAATAATTTTTAAAGAATTAATTTTAGAAACGTCATTCTGACAAATATTATTAATGTAACCCACAATATTGGAAAAAAAATTGTCAAACAACTACAAACTTATAATTTAAGTACTTTCATTATTTTTTTTTATAAATTTATAGTATTTTTTCCCTTTATAATTACTTTTAAATTTCAATAGCCCACGCATTTAGCGACAATGAGTTTGTTTATTTAATGATTACATATTATTCACATATGCACCAATCCTTTTTGGACATATAATATTTAACATGGCAAAAGATCGCTGCAACAATATTCATGTAAAACAATTGTTGATACATTAGAAAAAACAACAATAAAATATTCAAATAATACCAACCAATATTTGAATGCATTAATAAGACAGTGTTCTACATTTCAAATTTAAAACGAAGGAGAAAGAAATGAAAACTGGCGAGAATTAGAAAGAGATGATTGCCATGTGATAGTGTGCGAATCACCTATAGAATTGGTTGCCGCTAGGTGATCATACTATTATCACTCCATAGAATATAATAACTAGATGATGATCATTTCTCATTGGATGAAAATATGAAGGAAATTTTAATATCTTTCACCCAGTTATATTTTCACCAGATGAAACGAAAGTTTCACGGATATTACTTTTTAGATGAGTCTCATCTATCGCATAGCGAATTATCATTGAGCGATAACATGGTTTTAAAATTTTATTTTAAAATTAAATATTTATATATTAATATTTATTTCATCATAATTATTACATTTGATTTTTCTTATAACCGACTAAGAGCCATTTTGATTTCTAAATTTTATTAGAATTAGTATTTAACTGTAATTCGAAAATAATTTTCGTTGGAGGAAGAATGTGTTTTCAAAAAAATACGTTTTTTTAAAAATTGAGTCTTTTTTTTTTTAAAGTTGGTGAGCTCAATTAATAAAATAAATAAACTAAAAAAATATTGTTTAGAAACATAAAATAGTTAAAGATACTTTTTAAAAATAACTATGAAATCTAATACCTTTAAAACCTGTTTTCAAATTTATATTATTACTAAATTATAGGATGGATTCATACCTGATTCACCATTTTTAAAAATAATCATTGGTTTGCTTTGGACCAAACGTATTATATAAATTACAAAAATAATATCTTTTCACTCGATGATTATCATGTAATAGATAAAATCATTAAGTGATAGCTAGTGTGTGTATCACCCAGTAGATTAGGCAATGTTAAGCGATATATCATATTGTATGTAAACACCCATATTTGTATTAGTAAATAGTTAGCCACAGAGTGTTATCAAGTGCTTAGTTGACTTTTGAGTTGATCGACTAAAAATGAACTGATCAACTCAAGATGAAAGATGTGTGCACCCAATCTAATGTATGATTTGATTAAATTACAAGATAACTTAAAACACATATAAGAACTATGTTGATTAGACATCCTCTTCTTTTAAGCTACAAGATATTAATCAATCACCCCTATCAATTTAAGTCAAACTAGAATATAATCTAATATTAACTTATCATGTCTTCAAATTTTAAGATGTCTAGAATCGAATAAGTGACTCATCATGTTCATATTTTTTTTTCAATGACTATTTATTTTATATTTAACCTATTAAATACACCAAATTTACTAAAATGTCATATGAGGCTCTCGAACTTCAAATTGGCTCTAATTAAAGTTAAAACAATCATATCATTGGTCACATCATCGATCAAATATTAGCAACATCAATCAAAGTCTATCCATCAAACTTGCCTTAAGTGCAGGTCTTTACATTGTTACATTTAAATGCATAATTTGATAAATGTGAGAGAAATAAAATTATAATATTAGACTAGTCGACCAAAAGTTTTAATTTTAAGCTATAATAATTTTATTGAATTTTTAAAATTGAAGAATTAATTTACATTCATAGCCTCATTTTAATATCTTATTTTTCCCCTCTAGTCCTTTTCACTTTCGTTTCTTTTTATTATTATTTTGATAAATGTCATGAATAATATAATATAAAATTATGAATAAAATTATTTTGGAGTTATGATTTTTTTTTAAATTGGATTAAATTTTAAAAACAGTAATAACTAATCCAATATCATTTTGTGTGGTACATATTTGTTTGGTCTCGTCTTTGGTTGGTATAATATGTCCTTTTTTTCTCAACTCTTTTTTTTTTGAGCAATAGAAAACCTAGCCAACCAACTAATAGATTCTGCGATTAAACTAATGACATGGACAAGCACCCCTTGAGTCTTATATCACCAGTCTTTATCACTACGAATGTTCAAACTGAAGACTCTCATCTCCCTCAACCCTTCTCGCACCGGCTGATCTACCCAAGGAACTCCCAACTTCATTTTTTAATCAAACATTCTGCCGGTGAGTACGTAGGTGGAGCACTTAAAGCCACTCTCATTAGAACTTAGAAGAGTGCTGTACCTTGGATATATTGACTGCTATGAAATTGGATTTATTTACCACGTGGCTATAACTTTGCTCACGCGGAATACCACAGGGCCTTAATTAAACTATATAAAAACAATTACAAACGCTCAACCAAAAGAAGGAAAAAAAAACTATCTGATTGAATTGTATCAAGTAAAACTCTCTAGTCAAAATTTTGGTATACTGAACACACAGCACGCACCTGTCGCAAACTGTACACTAGACCACATGATTTGATTTGATAGCCTAAAGAAATTTTTTCCAACCCGGCACTCTTTCGTCGCGGGAGAGTTCAGAGGCTGTGACTTCACTGCTTTCCGACGCATCGCTATGCACGTGAAATGAGAGTGCCGGTTCTTCAACACTGTTCTCCAACCAGCCCGTGGATGAAGGAACCATGCCCGAAGAAGAAGGCCCGAATAAAAACCTCCCGGTTTGATCCGATAACCCCGAATGCTCCGGTGATAAGAAGTCTCTTGGACCGTGAGATGAACCAGAAAGCATTGAAGCACGCACCAATGGTGGTGTACCAAGCAAAGGTGATGGTGAACTATTCGGCAAACTAGCTGGCAACTGCTGTGGCCGCCAAAAAGGTAAACTAATTGAAGCGATTAAAGGAGCACCCGTGGGCCTAGGCGTTACAGCACCATTCCTATGACACGCAAAAAATAACGAGCATTATTGCCAAATTTCCTTGCACACTAGATTGATGAGGGAAGCAGCTTTTTATTTATTTATTTATTTTTGAATTTTTTTAACTTTGGCACAAAACGTAGAGAAAGTTCAAAACATTTTATAAATTTGATAGATATAAAACGACAGGCCATTATAATTCCAGGTAAGCAACACTCGTAACAGTTATAGCACCAAATTTACCTGTGGGGCAGAATAACCGTTTCAGACAGCAAGTCAAGATCACGAGGGTCCCAACCATTTCTGGGAGTTGAAGTTAGAGCTGAAGAATGATTGCCGCCTGCACTTCCATTATTCGTGCGGTGCATTGGCGTAACTAGAAAATGGTGTCGAAAACAGTAACGGTAATACTCAATCGCTTGCAAAGCATGGGGACTGTGGACATCCCCGGGCATGTGCTGACCACTCCAATTAAAATCATTAGCATGATCATCAGAAAAAGCAAATGGTTCATGATCTGCAAGCATGAAGAGTCTGTCAGAATATCTTTTCATGACGTGTGGTAATGGTCAAAGGGGATGAAAAGATAATTGGGAAAAGACTTACGGAGAGGCAAGTCATGATCATTTCCCCTGCAAGATTAAATACAAGACTTTCAGGGCAGAAAGAGCAGTGATGAAGTTGGAACTTATTTAGAAATCAAATTCACGCAGGACGCTATTTTGCATAAGATACTATATACTTAGGAGTTAGGAACACTATACGTCACAAGAGAAAGTAACTCAAGACATCAAGCTTACTCAAAATATCTATTAACATCTTCATGCCCTTGATAAGGAGGAACTTCATAGCTTGGTAGCTGAAACATCCAAAAACATAAGCATATAGATAAGTTAAAAACATGCAGGGATCTCGGACATTCCAGCACAACTGCTGAAACCACCACTCCTCACCTCCCTCATTACCGCTCGCAAGCCTGGATGTTATGAACTCATTCCCTCTTTTTTCCATTCTCTCTTCTTTCACCTAATACAAACTTAATGTATATTTTTAAAACAAGGATTTCTAGAGAAAAAAAGTAGGTGAGAACCCAAGACTAAAACCACATTATCTGAAGATAAAATGTCGATTTTAAATGTCCCCCTTCTATAATAATAAAAGGTCCTAAATCTTCCACCATTACATGGAATCCAAGCCACATTCCTTTCATTGCAATCTCAGCCAACAGTCCATCATAACATGGTAACTGGCATCCAAGAATACTTCATACATATTAGAGCCTTTCCATCATAGATGTGAATTTCTAATTTTTCCTAATGTTTAGAGTAAGTAACTTGCTACAAAATAGATAAACCTAACATTCTTGTCTTTACTTATTCTCTCTCTCTCTCTCTCTCTCTCTTTCTTCTTTAGCAAACTGAAGCAGGAAACTAGTTGAACTGAAACCAATGGAGAAGTTAGTAACAGCCAGAATTTTTACCATCAAAATATCAGGATCATCATCCACATCATTTCCGCCTCGTATAAATTCATTGTCTGCAAAACGCCACTCACCATTTTCAACATCTCGGCAGTTGGGGCACTGCATTGCACCCTTTGCATTAAACACAGAGCCAATGCAATCTGAAGAAATTCAACAAAAACACAAACAGTTTACATACAAGCATTAACTGGAAAAGGAAAAAAAGAAAAGAAACTAACGCATACAATTCATCTCATATATACAAGAAAATTAATCTACTTGTAGCAAACCCTAACATTAGACTGAAGCTATAAATCAAAGACTCAATCCAATCGCATTTTAAGAATGCAAACCTAATAGCCAGACAAACAAAAAAAATGCCAACAAAAGAAGAAGAAGAAGAAGAAGGGATGTCTGTTACAATTTCATCAGACACGCTTGTATGGACACTTTATCCATAAAGCTAAAAAATTATGTTCCTGAGACTAACAACAATAAACAGATAGCTATATCCATAAAGCTTCAAAAACTGTTCAAATGCTTATATCATATATGTGAATTTCATGAAAACCCTTTTTTAACGAATAAATTCCATAATAAAAACAAGTAAAATCATTGTTCCTAAGACAGACAAGAACAAGAACAGATAGCTATGCTTCAAAAACGTTCAAACGCCTGAAACATAAATGTTAACTTGATGAAGACTCCTCTTCTTCTTTTCTGCTCAGATTTCATCAAACACTCTTCCTACGAACAAATTCCCCATAAAACTATTAAAATCGGTTCCTAACACAAACAAGAATTGGGTATCTCTGCTTGAGAAACCGTTCAAACTCCCGAAACCTATATGTGATTTTTTAAAAAAATCCCTCATTTTTTTACAAAGATTTGATCAAACACGCTCCCCCATGACCACTTTTTCCATCGCACCAGACCAAGAAAACGAAAAAAAATATATCAAACAAAGATCCAATGTTAAGTACCGAGATGAAATTCATGGCCGCATTGAAGCTTCGCAGTCGATCTGCGACTGTCGGCGGCGACCTCCTCCAAGCATACCGAGCACGTAATCGACGAAACCGTTTCCTTCGCCATTAGAGCAGCAACAAACAAGAAAAACCCAGGTCGAAATCAAAATCGAAACCCTAGAACTGTGCGCCTGTGGCAGCGAGAAGACAACTAGCGAACATATTTGTATGTGCCGCTGTGAAGGCCGCCAAAACTATATAGCGAGAGAGAGAGGGGGGTGAGGGAGAGTTGCGATGCGGTGGCGTTCGCTGCTGTGGGACGCTCATATATGGAAAGCTGATTCAGGGCCGGGGCTTTTATTCCTCTGCGTTCGCGTTTATGTTGTTCTTTACGCCTGGGGAGGCGTTGAGACGCCGCGTCATGCGTATCACACGTGTCTACTTTCTATTAGCGAATCACGGATGGTACTGTGGAAACGCGATGTATGTGGCAGAACTCGCTCGCGAGCCTCGTCCCGTGGTCTTCCTCTCCCCGTGAAGGGAGGTTTGATTTCGTGCGTGCCGAAACAGAGATGACTTTTCTATTTGAACACGTGGATGGTAAGGATGCATGGTAGGCGACCCTCTATGTATGGACGGCTACGATTGATGTTCCACGCCGTATTGACTAAACGGAGGAGAGGAACAGGGTCTTCACCATCGAGAGTGCTTGTGGGGGAATTATACATATTCCTTCGGAAAAAACAAAATCAAAGAAACGAAACGAAACAGTCGCAACGGCTCTGCTTTTTCTCTTATTATTATTATTATAAAATATGTATAATGTAAGTTAGTATTACAATAAGGGATTTTTGATATTTTCAAATTAGTATTTGGTATTTGGAATTGTATAAATATATATATATATATATATTAAGAATCATAAAAGCTAGTTATTTTTAAAATATCTCCAACCCATTTCTTTATCTTAACGTAAATTTTACACTAAAATAAAATATTTTTTACGAAAATGTTTTTCATCTCCAACCCACTACGTTAAATGATGCTCTATAAAGTATATTGAGAAGAATATTCCTCCCTCTCAACCATCAGTCCTCTTTGTTTTTTCTACGACTCCAATAACCCGAGACAACCAAACTAACCCACAAAACCCATCATCGGCCACATAAATGCCCAATAGTGAGGCACCAAAAAAGCAGGGAACGGAGGCACGATTTGGGTTTAGATCAGCAACCTCTAAACCCAGCGATGTGATTAGACAAGATAGATGGGCGAGAAATCCAAACAAATGTTTTTTTTTCCACAGCGATGCGTAACCGGGAAGCCATCAACATGTTCATTCACTAATTTTCGATTCTGCGTTGTACTTGTGTAGACTCCTCCTACTCATAGTTTTACTCCATTAACTCATTGCATTCCTTGAGAAAAGTCATTCAAATTTGAATATCTGAGCATGGAAGTTTCAATATTGGAGTGGAAGAATTTGGCTTCGAGTGGTTTCGGTGCAAAGTGTTGCCTTGCTTCCTTCAATGTATTCTTTAGGTTTGGTGTTTCATCTGTTAAATTATGATTCGGAAATTTTCCTTTAGGAGTGTGGCACACAATGAGTAATCTTATACTTGCTTGATTTCATTGTCACGTTCGGTAATGATGCTTAGTGCAAGGTAAGCAGCCACAAAGAACACGCCTACGTGACAAATATTGTGGGTTGTGGTGACTTATCACCGTCCTTTGAACTTCTTCCCCGACGTTTTGAATCTGCGACAATGCTATAGATGCGCTTTTGCTCTCCACTCCTTGGCTTTTATATGCACAACTGCCATCCTCTTCATCAACTTCTCTTCTAAGTTTGATCTCATCTTTTGTATATTTTCACCTGAACCATTTTTTCATATATATACATACACTTCACAACCCAGGTACAACCTTTGGAAGTAAACATGCAAGAAAACCGACGCTACAAACAAATCAAATGCATCAAGCACACCTCTACAACCTCTAAACCACCATTCTCACCGCCCAGATCAACCTCTCCAAGCACCTCGCCTTTACCACAGCAATAATGACCGTAATCCACCGCTTCCGCCACTAGTAGTTTAAGACCTTGGGTTTGCGTCGTTAGACATTGACATCGCCAAGGAAAGGAGATTGCTTCATGTGCTTCTTGGAGCGCTAACCCTCTACACCTTCGCTCGATATGGGTTTCATACTCCGCGAGTTTCATCACTCACGGCAAAACAATCAACCTCGTCATCATGGTTCGGCGGCAAAATGAAGGACGAGAGCATAGAGGAAACCAGACTGTGAGGGGATCAATCGGTCTTTGACGACGCCAGTGTAAAATCACAAAGACTCAACGAACCAAAAACAGAAACAGAGAACAACACGTTTTTTGTGGTGTTCAAAACAGCAACACCGTTTTCCTTTCTGCTGAATTATTCTTATAACCCGATTATAAAGAAAGTACAGACTCAAATAAGGCATCACACATGTAACTACTAAATAAGAAAAATTTACTGCTAGAAATAAAGAAATTCTTTCCACACTAATTACAACCCAGACATAGTAACAAACGAAAAAGGAAATATATAATAACCAAAGAATAAATAGCTGGCAAATGAAAAAGATAATTAGCTTATTCCAACATTCACCCCTCTAAGCTAGTTGATGTGGAGACACACACCAAGCTTCTCCCACAGCACTAAAAATTTGAGATGGTCCAGTGGTTTGGTCAAAATGTCCGCCAACTGATCATGTGACCCAATATGCTCTACTGTGATCGTGACATCCTCAATACAACTTCTGATATAATGAAAATGCATGTCGATATGTTTACTTCGGTCATGAAACACCGTATTTTTGCATAAAGATATAGCAGACTGGTAATCAATATACAATTTGACACAGCGTGGGTGATGCTTCAACAGATCGCCAAGGAGGGCTCCCAGCCACACCCCTTGACAGGCTACAGTAGCTGCCGCAACATATTCGGCCTCGCAGGAAGAGAGTGCAACCACTGGTTGCTTGCGTGACTGCCAACTGATTATGCTAGTACCCAAGAAAAAACACACACCTGTTGTACTTTTACGATCATCAACATCCCCAGCCAAATCAATATCGCTGTAACCCACTAAACAAGCATCAACGTTTTTCTTCCTCTCATACCAACACCCTAGTTGAATAGTTCCTTTAACATATCGTAAAATATGCTTGACAGCTGCCAAGTGTTCTCCCTTAGGAGCCTCCATGTACCGGCTGACTATACCCACTGAATAAGATAAATTGGGGCGCGTGTTGATGAGGTATCGAAGGCCGCCGATAATACTTCTGAACATGGTGGAATCAACAGAACTGGACATGTTGTGTTTGCTCAATTTTAACCGAGCTTCCATAGGTGTTTGAGTGGAATGACAATCCATCATCCCTGCTTTCCTAGAGTATCCTCTTTGCAAACGAGGTTTAACAAATAAAAATGCATGGGACGATTGATCCACTTGGATGCCAAGATAATAATCGAGTAATCCCAAATCACTCATCTTGAAATTCCTATGCATCTGCTCTTTAGAAGACAAAATTGTTGTGGGACAATTCCCAGTGATAATTAAGTCATCCATATAGACACCAACTAATAGCAGTACATTTCCTATATTCTTCTTGTATACGGCGTGCTCAAAAGGCCTCTTAACAAAACCCAGTGACATAAGAGTATTGTCCAACTTGATATTCCAAGCTCTAGGTGCTTGTTTCAAACCATATAGTGCTTTATAGAGTTTAAGCACTTTATGTTCACTGCCTTGTATCACATAACCGAGTAGCTATTGGACATAAACATTTTCTTTTAAGTCTCCATTTAAAAAAGTAGATTTTACATCCATATGATGTAACCACCACCCTTCGTGAGCAGCTAAGGCAACCAAAAGCCTTATGGTTTCAATCCTCGCCACTGGTGCAAACACTTCCTCATAATCCAAACCATGTTTCTCAATATACCCCTTTGCCACCAAACGTGCTTTGTGCTTGACCACATTGCCACTTGAGTCTTTTTTAATTTTAAAAATCCATTTCAGCCCAATCACTTGCTATCCCGTGGGTGAATCGACAAGACTCCAGGTATTATTGTTTTAAATAGCCTCCAATTCTTCCTCCATAGCTCGACTCCGTTTGCATCTTTTTTTGGCTTCTTGAAAAGTTGCTTGGCTCTTCCATAATCAGCAGACACACACCGGAGAACTCAAAATGCACAAGCTCTGTTGCATCATACAAATCTTGAATATTTCTCATATATACTGGTGTTATTGGTGATGTGTAAGTATCATTCGTTCCTTCCTGCATAGACATTGACGTGTGTGGTAATGAGTTTGGTGGGGTTAATAAATTTTTGGCACCACTTCCTTCATTATGGTTTGGGTGCACCGGAGTCTGTGGGTGCAGTTCAGGAGGAGTATCAAGCATGACATCGTTTAATTGAAACCGTTGTCTATAATCTACATGAAAAATCTTTTGCGTAGAACATTCCTCTACATGAGATATGTCTCCCCAGGTCCCACGGTTTTCCTTCTTCAAATATGACATCCCGTGAAATCACTACCCGTCCGGAAGATGGATCATACACCCGATATGCTTTGGTGTTGCACTCATATCCAATAAACACCATTGGTATGCTACGAGAGGCAATTTTGTTTACATGTCCATGCACAGGTTTTACATGTACTGTGCACCAAAAAGTACGTAAATGATGAACAACAGGCTTACGGTGATGATAAACTTCATATGGCATCTTTCCAATTACGCTTTTAGTGGGAGCACGATTTAGAATATAAACTATTGTTGTTACAGCTTCGCCCCAAAATGGTGCTAGCACATTCATACTCCTCATCATGCTACGAGCCATAGCTGTAACTGTTTGAATTTTCCGTTCGACAACTCCATTCTGTTGAGGGGAATAAAGGGCTGTGAGATATCTCTTGATGCCTATTTGCTTGCAATAATTTATGAAATCTTGGGAACAAAATTCACCACCCCGATCGGTACGCAAAGCTTTCACCCTCACACCAGTCTCTACTTCAGCTGCAACTTGAATGTCTCGAAACCTCTGAAAAGCTTGATCTTTGTTTTTCAGTAATGAGATCCATATATATATGCTACAGTCATCTATCAGCAAAAGAAAATACTTGTTTCCAGTAGGGGTTGGTGGTGTAATAGGCCCGCACAGATCTCCATGCAATAACTCCAGTAAATAATTCGCTCTAAATGTAGCTTCTTGTGGGAATTGGGTATGCTTCTGCTTTCCTGCGAAATATCCTTGACATAATTGATTTTTCTGTGAAATTGTTGGGAGGCCTTCTACCATACCATCACTACTTAATTTATAAAGTGCCTGGAAATTTAAAAGCCCATACCGTGCATGCCATTTCATGGTTAAGTTAGTAACACATGCCATCAGCGACATATTTTGTGCAGAATCAATATGTAGAATGTACAATCTATTGTGTGATCTCTCAACTTGGATTAACTGTAGTCCATTGGAATCAAGCACTTGTAAAGAGCCTCCACTGATGTTAATTTGGCATCCACGTTCTTCAAGTTGCCCCAAGTTAATAATGTTGCTCATAAGTCTAGGTATATAGTACATGTTAGTCAATGTCCTATTTCCCCCTTGGCAAGCTTTGAACTTTACTGACCCACGACCGCCTATGGCTACCTTTGAGCCATCACCAAATTTGACGGTTCCACCAATTGAAGTGTCTAAATTTATGAGACATTCTTTACAGCCGGTCATGTGATTACTGGCTCCTGAATCTAGGGGTGAGCATCGGTCGGTTCGGTCGGTTTGTATATAATTTTTAAACCAAACCAACGACATTCGGTTTGAAAAAATCCAAACCAAAACCAACCAATAAATGTTAAAAACCATCGGTTTTGGTTCGGTTCGGTGCATAAAAATTCGGTTCGGTTCATCGGTTTGAATCAATTTTTGAATTTTAACGTCAAATAAAAAAATATATTCATTTTAATTCTTAAACATTATCACCAATTGGCTAAGTTTACGACTCTATGAGTAGATCCGACACAGATAAATGGAAATTGAGAAGTGGGAATGTCAACCTTTGGCCTTTCTATTTTGAGAAAGCGCAAAACTAAGAGATGCATGGGAATTGGGAAGCGAAAAGTGCCGACGTGCCAAAGTGATAACGTCTGTTCGGTCGGTTCGGTTAACCAAACCCCTAAAACCGTGAACCAAACCAATAGCATCGGTTTTCCAAAAATAAAAACCAAATAAACCAATATAATTTTAAAAACCAATTTTTTTCGGTCCAAACGGTTTGGTTCGGTTCGGTTCGTCGGTTTGGTTCGGTTCTTGATCACCCCTACCTGAATCAACATACTAAGTGCTACTTTGGTTTTTATTTTTTTCATTTTGAGTATACATATCAACATTGTGCAACTCCTCACCTTCTTTTGTTGTCCAGATCTGACTATTTTCAATCATAAGGAGGGCTAGTTCTTCTTCCTCCTTTTCTACAACAAATGCTCTTGCTTTCTTTGGCTTGTGACACTCTGACGCAAAGTGTCCATACTCAGAACAATTAAAACATTGTACTTTTGATTTGTCAAATTTCCGATAGGGTTTTTTTTTACAAAACCCGGCCTAATATTAGACCCTTCATGATCTTTTCTTTCCTTGACAGATAAAGCTTCCCATTGTGCTCGTGTGAGTAGCACGTGTTCTCCTTCATCTCTATTACCCCTACATGTGTTCTGATTTTCTTCATATATGCGCAACTGTCCTACTACTTTTGCAACTGTCATATGTGTCATATCACCCCATTGTTCTATAGTACTCACCAATGGTAGAAACTTATCGAGAACAACACTAAATAATTTTTTAACAACAAGGCTTTCTTCCATCTCTACTCCAAGAGACCAAATTTCTGCCACTGCACTGGTAAGTTTTGTAGAAAAATCCAAGATGATAAATGAATCTTCCATTATCATTCGATCAAAATGACGTTTTAGTACTTGTGCCGTTGCTTTCCTGACACGTTCTTCTCCAACACTCATTTGTTGGATTGCATCCCAAGCTTCTTTTGCAGTTTCCTTGTCTGCAATTGCCATCATGACAGAATCTAGTACAGATTGAGATATGGCGGCTAGAGCTTCATGATTCTTGTCTTCTTCAAGGTTTGTAACACCTTCAATGGCCTTCCATACACCAAGTGCGCGAAGAATGATTTTCATTTTTACTGACCACAACCCGTAATTAGTTTCATTCAATATTGGATACTGGATTGGAATGCCACTACCACGCGCCAGTACTGTAGGCGATTGTAACTTCGTTTTGTCATCCGGGAGATCTCCCATGGTCCTATTGCTTTGATACCAAATGTAAAATCACAAAGACTCCACGAACCAAAAATAGAGAAATACCAAAACAGAGAACAAGACGTTTTTTGTGGTGTTCAAAACAGCAACACCATTTTCTGCTGATTTATTCTTATAACCCGATTACAAAGAAAGTACAGACTCAAATAAGGCATCATAGATATGACTACTAAATAAGAGAAATTTATTGCTAGAAATAAAGAAATTCTTTCCACACTAATTACAACCCAGACAAAGTAACAAACGAAAAAGGAAATATATAATAAACAAAGAATAAATAGCTGGCAAATAAAAAAGACAACTAGCTTATTCCAACAGCGGGGAGGCAATTATGTTGCTGTGGATGATGATAGCGAAGCATAGTACCTGCGTCAAATATGGCGCGACATTATATATTGCACTAAATTTTAACGAAATAACGCATCGAAATAGCGCTTCGTTGGAGCCGAAATTTCATACTTTTACGTTATATTTGGTGCTTTGGCGCACTGGTTAGAGATGGTCTTAATGTTTAAACAGCATAGGCATGCTTTGTCTTAGGTCTAATTAAGGAAACAATTGTGTTCCCCTCTACTACATACTTCCATAGCACGGGCACTAGCAACTCTAAAAAGTTATTTGAGGGTGTTCAAATTCACAAATTATTTAATGGTGTTTAAATTTTTTATTTGAGAGTATTCAGAATTATTTTTTAATAATATCTATATATAAAAAATCCCATCAAGTTTTTCAAGATTGAGGGTGTGTGCACACCTTCATTTATATCTACAGCCACCCCTGATGTTAGGCAACTGGTTTTGTTCTTGTCACTACGTATTAATGGCCTTGTCGGAATTGTTTCATATTCTTAAAGAAAGAGAAGACAACAAAGATAGAAAAAAGAGAAAAAAAATATTGATGGATTATCAAAGATAATATCTACACATAATTATTCAAACTATTTTTTTGAGCTTAACATAATGTCAATACAATATTTAGTGCATAAAAAATTATTCAAGGTTCTAGAAGGGTTTGTCTTATTTTACCAATAGAAGATCCTGATTAAAATCCAATAACACTGTAGAGAAAGATAATTGAATATCCAAACTTTAATCCAAACAATTTAAGTAATGAATTAGAAAAGCTAAAATATAATAATAAACCTCAAATATGAGAGTTTACAATTGTTAATAGTTAATAATTTAAATGATCTCAATACGTCCAAATACTAGGCCTCTACAATATTAAATTTAACATCATAACACTATTAAAATAACTCAGTAATACTAAGGTAATGACCCTCAAAGTCCACACAAGATCCCACAACGTGCTCGGAGCGAACAGGGGACAAAACAACGAAAATGGGGCAAATCTACCTTGTTCAGCCACTACCCGCCACAACCCACCGCGATTGGTCACCTGTTTAGCTTCGACCCACCGCGATTGGATTTCTACACCAACCTTGAAACCCATTGGCCACGGCTGGGCTTTACCCACTGCTACCAATCGCCGGTTTTCCCCCCAATTATGCAAATTTTGAAGATTCTGGCCACTTTTCGGCCACTGGTTTGATTTATACCCAAAATTCACCCAATTTTGAGTTCCAAACACCAAATTATAACAACACACATCATCATGAGACTTAAAGGAACACAATTTATAGCGAATTAAAATGCCCTAAACACATAATTTCATCAAAACTCCCATTAACCACACATCCACACTTTAATTCCTCGAATTACTCATTTTAATTTGTTCTTTCGCAAGAAAATCACACATATATGTTAGAAATTACGTTCTAAACATGCTATAACCATTAATTTGGGCAATTAACCTCTAATTTCCATTTTCCCTAAATTCTAGGGTTCATCACAAATCCTCAATTTCTAGCAAAATCATGCATAATCGATGCAATTAAACGGCATATGGAGCTAGGAACACCTACCTAGAAGCAAATCCAACGCTTGGATTGCTCTAAATCACTTAAATTCGGCATCTCCAATTTTCACACCTCCTCTCTCTCTCTCACTCTCTCTCTCTCTCTCTACTATTTATACTACTACTACTATTATTATATCAGTAAATTTTCTAAAAATAAATAATTGACTTCTCGGGGTCACGAACTCCAAATTGAGCATAATTACACTTAAAATGCTCGAAATGATGAGTACATCACTATCTAGATGTTATTACATCTAAATAACTACTCAAATGTAAGATCAACAAATAAACCTCTAAAAAGTTAACAAATGAGCCTTTCGGGGCCTCGACCCGGAATCAGGCCTAACTAGTGTCAAAACACTCATATCGACGGCCACATTATCGTCTAGATAGCTACATTCCCTAAAATATCTATCTCTCAATATTACTCAAAATATGGGTCTTTACACTATCGGCTGCCTTAACAAGGTCCTCAAGGATAATATCATCGATGGTAGAGTTCTCTAAAGCTTATATTTTTCTATTTAATTAATTAATGGTGGACCAACTAAACTCTATCGCACTATTATCCTTACAACATATAAGAAGTGCAAGTGAATTCAAAACACATGTATTAGTCATATAGTAACCACTTTTGCAATAAGTATAAAAATTCAAAAGGTAATGAATTAACATATGCATCAAAAACACAATAATAATTAGGATAATAATGAGTGACACCTAAATGCAGTTGGCTGAACTGCCTAATAGTAGCCTTAAGACATCAAGAGGGCTCACACTCGTTACCGCAAAACATACAACCAACTGACATTTTAAAATATAATAAAAAGCATGCAACTAGCTTAAAAAAACTAACAAAAATAGCAAATAAAAAAACAACACACAAAACCAACAAATAAAAAATCAGCAAGAAAAAAAACAGTAGTTAAAACAATAGCAAATAAGAAAATAGAAAATAAAACAAAATGGTAAATAGAAAAAATAAAAGCACACAACCAAATGAAAAATAAAATCAAACACATCTATATACATGTCTAGTCAAATTTTTACACTTTCAGCTAACGTCCCCAAGATTGTCATGTCTTCGGTAACAACGCCAAAATTGATATAACATTTTGTTGTGCTCACGTTATCAAAATAATATTTATTAACCCAACTAACCTGTAGAAGGGAAGTTCGGGTCAATCACACAAAGACATGATTGGAAATCTCTAACTTAATTACACTCCTATTGTCTAAGTAAACAATGTGATTAAATAAAATAACATTAATAAATAAATAAATCATAGAGAAAATAGAAAACAAGAGAATAAATTTCTAAGGTCGAGATGCACTACAATTTCCAATTCCTAATTATATGATTTGATTGATTATTCGTATAACTTCTAATCATCTGAAGGTAATTAATCATAACGTAATCGTCAACAACTTTCATGTGAATAACGACGTGCCTAGCCTTAGAAACGACGTGTCTAGCCTTAGAAATGACATACTCTCATAACTTGCTGAAATAAAGTCAAACTCATTAAGGGATGATTCACCATAGATTCTCTTAAGATCACAAACTACTCTCATGACTCGCAAATCCTAAGTTTCATTATATGGGTTCATATAATCAAATTTCATCTTTAAGTTATTTATTCAATTATCTAAAACATGCAATAGGTTTGCAACACCCACAACATAGATTTAATTAATAAAATAAAATTACTTATTAGATAATCAAACAAATTCATACAATCAAAACATTGAGATTGAGCTACTTCCAATCATTAGGAAAAAGAGATTATTCCATGGAATGATGAATAAACATATTTATTGATTATCAAATTGGAGGTTACAATGAAGAGAAAAGAAACAATCTAACCTATCATGAAGGTCCATGGACAATCCTCCACCCAAACCAATGCATTTTTGATCCAAAATTACATAGAATCCATCCAAATCAAAAAGAGAAAACTAATAAACCAAACATAGGGTTCTTAGTCGTCAAGGAGGGCTCCCTTAAGGTTCAGAATCACTAAAAATATTCCATACATCTTCCTTATATAGTTCTTTTAATATTATACTAAAAATAAAATAGGAAAAACATAAAATCGAGCAAAAGTTGACATTTGTTGCGACGAAGTCAAAAGACTTTGTTGTGACAAAAATATATTTTTTTATGTTTTACGACGAATACAAAAAGATCTATTGCGGTGAAGTGCATTTTTTATTTGTTGCGACGGAGGCAAAAAGATCTGTTGCGATAACATCTTCTGTCCACATTCCGACTATCGCAACAAGTATATTAGATAAAAGTACACATAAAATTTTAAAAATAAATCACGAAAGTATATCAAAGCTTGGTTTCATTAGACAGCTAAGTGTGTGTGTGTATATATATATAAGGCAACAAAAATGAGAGACAAGGAGGAATATGTTTGGTGAGGGCTAAAAACATGGAGAAGAAGAAACCCTAGAGTAGCATAGAGATACAGAGTACAAAAAACACTGAATGGAATATAAGATGACGAGAGAGATAAGGAGACGAAAGAAAACAGAAGTTATGTGTTTCGAAGGGGTGGATCGACAAGTGAGGGTTTGAAGGCGGTTGTTGGATTTGCAAGGTTTGATTATGGATAAATGATGAAGTGATTGCCATGGGGTGAGAGAATTTGTGAGAGTATTTTAGTCAAAAATCAATTCCCTGGGAGCGGTAATATTTCAAAAACTTATATAGGTGGCTAGAATCAATTTTAATGTGATTTTCAATGTAATAAATCATGCTGATTTTCCACCATATTTGCATCCATAATAATGGCATAATGCAAAATATTTACGTATTGCTGTACCCACCATAGTAAATAAATGGCTCCGGACGCGCCGAACCGATTGAAAAGTCAAAAATTCTGATAAACTTCTAAGTCTCGTCAGTCGCCACAACCCTCCGCCTATAAATACGAATTGTCCCCTCCTTTCTTTCTCTCTCTTTCTCACACACACACGCCTCCTGTTTTTCCTCTTCTTGTTCGTGTTACAGCGATCCGAGAGATACTCTTTCGCCGCTGACATGCTCGTCTATCAGGACCTTCTTGGCGGTAAATCTCTTGTTAATAAATCCCCATGGGTGTACGAGTCCTTTTCATTGGCCAGGGACAGTAAATTAGAGATTTAAGGAGTTAATTACAGATCTTGCAGCACCTACTGCTAATTAAGTTGCTCCCTTGATGCGATCTGTCATATATTGATGCCCTAGTGTTTCTGATTATATGTTCCTAGTTTTTGCAGACTCCTGATTGATATTTGTTTTTTTTTTCCTGGCGTTCCGGTTTTGTACTATTATGTGGGTCTAGATGGATTAAATATGTCGTCACTATGGTTGATCTTTTATATTTGTATGTTTATGCGTTTGGTATTGTTTTATTCATATTAATCGTTTATTTATTAAAGTTTCCATGCATATATGTGTAGTTGTTGTCTACTTATTCCGCTACATGTTCCGCTACCGGGTTTGATCTCGTGTCCTATCGTTACTTTAATAGTTTAGTGTTTTGTTTGGCACATAAAAATTAGGGATCTTTTTTGTTTGTTCGCAAAATTAGATTTTGGGATTTTTGTACTGGTGCCTGTTTGTCCTGGTTGTTTCAGTGACCCGAAGTTTTCTGAGTTTTTTTTTTCAAAATTTCTCTAGATAAAAATTTAATGTTTCATGTCAAGGTTTTTTTTGTACTCTATCATATGCGACCCAGAAGTACCTCGCCTACAGGGGCATATTATAGATGTTGTTGCAACCCCTTCTTCGTCGCCTTGAAATTTTACACCAGCTGTTACCCAAATACAAATTTTAGCTACTGCTTTGATTCAGCTTGATGTGTTGAAGTTTGATTTGGATTTGCTGTTTTAGTTGGATTCGATATACTTTGAAGCCTGATTTGCATTCTAATAATTGGAATTTCATTGATGAAATTGTTGATCATACCAGTCTTGTTCGTTGGTTTCAGGAGATGAGCTTCTCTCGGATTCCTTTCCAGCCAGGGAAATTGAAAATGGAATGCTGTGGGAAGTTGATGGAAAGGTAATAAGGTTATATGATCTTTTTGTTAGTATGTCATGTTGTACAATGACAACTCCTGTGTATCATTCTGGATTATACTTCCTATTTCAGTGGGTCGTTAAAGGTGCTGTTGACATAGACATTGGTGCAAATCCATCAGCAGAAGGTGGTGAAGATGATGGCGTTGATGACCAGGCTGTCAAGGTTGTGGACGTTGTTGACACATTTAGGCTGCAGGTTAGTTTTAAATGTTGCCTTTGATGTGTTTTTTGTTAATTCCAGAGGGATGTTTGTTGTACCTTTTTCCTTCAGATGGTTCCAGTACCTCCAATGACCGTTGGAGTAGAGTTGTATTATTTACTGTATCATCCTATATTTTCAGGAAGTGCCTGCCTATGACAAGAAGCTGTTTATAGGTTACATTAAGAACTACATCAAGAACTTGACACCTTTGCTAGATGCGGAAATGCAAGAGCATTTGAAGAAAAACATTGAGGGAGCAACTAAGTTCTTGCTTTCAAAGCTTAAGGAGCTCCAATTGTGAGTAGTACACCGATTGACTGATTTTCCAATCCAAATAAGAATACTTGAACATGGCCATTTAACCCGATGTTCACTGTTTGTGTGCAGTTTTGTAGGGGAGAATATGCGAGATGATTGTAGTCTGGTATTTGCTTACTACAAGGACGGTGCAAGTGAGCCAACATTTTTGTACCTTGCCCCTGGTTTGAAGGAGGTGAAATGTTAGTTCGAAGAAGGGACAAGAGAAGAGATGGCTCTCATGTATGATGATGCATTGTGTTGTGGTCTAATGATATTCATGTACCGTAGCATGGTTTTTGTGATTTGGATACTTATTTGGCACTTAATTGAGCCCAAAAATAAATCTTTATCATTTGCGTCTAAGGCTTTAAGAGCATTTCCAACGTGAAAACTTCAAGTTCCAACAATGTATTTTTTTTACTATCATGTTAAATTTAGTGTAACCTATAGTGCTATATCAAATATAATGTAGCACTCTTGTGCTATCACGTGTCAAACATGTTCTTTTCGTCATATAGGTAGGCTAGAAAAAGAAACAAAAACTCACCACTACCACTAATAATTGGATTGAGCTAGCATTTTTCTACCTTGCTCTCAATTTGAAGGAAGTGAAATGTTAGGGTTTGTTTGATACGTAAGAATGAAATGGAGGGGAATGGAATTAATATGGGAATGGAATGGAATGGGAAAAGACACGAGAATGGTTCATTACCTTATCTATGTTTGGTATATAATATTATGTATAAGGTAATGTATAATAAATTACCATAGCACCCACTCTAGCCCCACCTCTCCCCCATCGCCCACGCCCCCCTTCCCCCATTGCGCACAACACCCCCTTCCCCCCCTTCCCCCGTCACGCGCAGCGCTTTCCCCCCCTCCCCCTCCCCGTCAAGCACAGATCTCCCCTTCCCCCGCCGCGCAAATCCCCCCCTCCCCTCACGTCGTGGGCCACGCGCGGTGCCCCCTCTCCCCGTCTGCGCAAATCCCCCCCTTCCCCCTTCCCTCTCCCCTGGCGGCGTTCCTCCTTCCCCCCTCCCCCCTCCCTGTCAAGCGCAAATCTCCCCTTCCCCTGCCGTGCAAATCCCCCCTCCCCTCACATCGCGGGCCACGCGCACTCCCCCCCGTTGCGCCTCCCTCCCTCCCGCCGCGCGCAGTGCCCCCCCACAGCCGGAAGTCGAAGCTATTGTCTCCAGTGCGTCAGCCTGTGAGAACAAGAACAGTGCCGGACGAGTCTGCTTGGGGTTGGGTGGCGGTTGGGCAGCGGTCACAGCTGGGAGGGAAGGGTGGGCGGTCAAGCATGGAGGGAGGGGAGCGTTGTAGCGTGCAGGAGATAGCGAAAGGGCAACATTGGAATTCAATTCCCATGTGCGTGGGAATGTTTTAAAACTTGGTATATGGGGGGAATCGATTTCACCCTATATAGGGGAATCTCACTCCGGTGGGAATCATCCATTCCCTCCTCTTTGGGTTACCAAACGTGGGAATGGAAATGAATTCCATTCCATTCCTGTGTACCAAACGTACCCTTAGTGTGGAGAAGCGGCAAAAGAGACAGCTCTCATGTATGATGATGCATTGTGCTGTTTAATGATATTCATGTACTGTAGCATGGTTTTTGTGATTTTAATGGATACTTATTTGATACTTAATTGAGCCCAGAAATCTTTATTATTTGCATCTAAGGCTATAAGAGCATCTATAATTGAGACGTTAAAACTTCATATATAGTGTAAAGTGTAGAAAATGTAGTTCCAACGATGCGTTATTTTCTTTTGTTGTCACGTTAAATTTTAGTGTAACCTACAGTGTTACATCAAATATAATGCAGCACTATTATTGTGTTATCACATGTGTCATGCATGTTGTTCCTCTCATCTCAGGTCTGCTTGAAAAAGAAACAAAAAAACTCACCCACCACCACCACTGACAATTGGATTGAGCTAACATTTTTGTACCTTGCCCTTGGTTTGAAGGAGGTGAAATGTTAGTCCGGAGAAGAGATAAAAGAGACAGCTCTCATGTATGATGATACATTGTGTTGTCTAATGATATTCATGTCCATGTACCGTAGCAAGGTTTTTGTGATTTCTATTGATACTTATTTGACACTTAATTGAGCCCAAAAATAAACCTTTATCGTTTGCGTCTAAGGCTTTAAGAGCATCTCCAACTGAGATGTTAAAACTTCATATATAGTGTAAAACGTAGAAAATATAGTTCCAAACGACACATTATTTTCTTTTGTTATCATGTTAAACTTTAGTGTAACTGATCGGGGGAATTTATACCCCCTTTTTAGGGCCATTTTGGGTACATTTTTATACTCTTTTGCTTTATTTATTACCCAAATGAGTTACATTATCACATTTTCATGCCCTAACCCAAAAAAGAAGATTTCTTATAGTTTTTGTAGTATTTTTGCTATATTTTGACAGGAATCCAAAAATCTAGGAAGAATTTACCAAATTCACATAAGGAAGAAAGAATCCCAATGATCTAAGGATCATAATGGCCAAATTTCATGGTGGTCGGGTGAAGGTTAGGTGAAGGACCTTTCACCCGACCAGGTCGGGTGAAGCCCATATTTCAGGGATAGCTTTCTAGAGCCTTAATAAAGATTTTTGTCTTCTGGTCGGGTGAAATCCGAGGTTGTTTGGAGGTGGTCGAGTGAAGGACCCTTCACCTGACCAGGTCGGGTGAAGCTTATTTTTCATATTCAGACTCTCCAAGCATCAAGGAACATAACTTCCTTTTGGTCGAGTGAAATTTGAAGACCCTACATGGTGGTCGGGTGAAGGTTGGGTGAAGCCTTCTTTACTCGACCAAAGCCCAAATTTCAGCGATGGACTCCTTATTTTTTGCAGCTCACTTTTTCCCTTCTGGACCGAAGTCATTTGATCAAAGGACAAGCACCAAACACTCAAGTCAAAGGGAAATTAATTGAAGAAATTCAAATTCAAATGGGTGCTCTGCATTTGGATTGAGGTCTTTATGGGATTTAAGAGAGGGATTTATCTCATTTTCAAATTAAAAAATAAGGGAGTTACAAGAGAATTAAGAGAGGCTATTACTTTAAAGATTTATGGAAAATTTAAATTTAAAAATTCAAATATAGCCTTGGGAGGCTATAAAAGGGGAGTGGATCCTTCATTTGTAATCATCCAATATCCAATATTCATACAGTTCTCTTTCATTCTACATTTCCATTCCTCACCTAGAGTAGAGAAAGGGAGAGAGAAGAAGGCTTGGGGTATCTCTTGGAGTTTGAAGACAATCTGCTAGGAAAAGAAGATCAACCTTGGAATTTTTGATCTAAATAGGCAAGCTATCCTTTTGGGTTTCTTATTCTATGTTTTGTAATTCTTTTGTTTTCAATTATACTATGAAATCTTAAAAACCCTTGATTGGGTTAGAATGGAGTTTGATGTAATAGATTAAATTATAATATTTTAGTTTAATCTTCTTCACTTTGTGAGTGTTTATTGAATATCTTGGGTTGAAATATAAAATGGACTCTGGCCATTCCATTTTATCATTATAGGTACTTATGTGAAGGATTGAAAAATGAAGCATAATTACTGGAAAAAGCAAGATAATCAAACTAGGGGTTGCATAATTTGCGAAAGCCAGTGTAAAACCTAGGATACCAAGTTAAGAGTGGGTGTGGTGCTAGCTCTAGACTAAACAACCCAAATCTTAAAGGATTAACCGTCCCCCATGGTAGGGTGTACACACGAATTATGACACCTGAAAAAGGTTAATTCATGCATTAGAGGTTGGGTATTAAATATTATCACAAGGAAAGAATTAGATTGAACTAAGGCATATTCTTGGGAAAAATACATTAAATGAAATCTTAACTCCAATCACCTTTATCAATTGAACTTATCTCTACTCAAACAACATTTTCATCTCTCACATATTTTCAAAAATCAATGTATTTAAATTCAGTTCTGTTTTTATATTTATTTCATTAAAAAAATCCCTTTATAAGCTAGTTAAAAATTCCCAATTCTAAATCTTTCCCTTGGGTACGATAATCCGGACTTAAAAATTCACTTTATTACTTGTCACGATTTGTACACTTGCAAATTGTCGATCAAGTTTTTGGCGCCGTTGCCAAGGAAGGCATCGTTAGAATAGGAAATTCTTTTCTAGCTTCAAATTTTATTTTGCAACTGTGTTTTGGTATATTCTTGGATATTGTTTTTGTGAGTGACAGCAGCCAGGTTTATGAGTTGAAGGTCAAAAAGCATTGACATCCCCTTCGATCCTGAACCTGAGAAATCGTTCCGAGCTCGGGTATGACAACTTAGGGAAGTATATGAGTAGAGGACGGCAAACTCAAACTAGGAGCTACCACAAACACCAGAAGGAGAATGGTTGGCTGTATTAGAAAGATTATTCCACGAAGAAGAGGCAGAACCTTGTCCTCAAACAAGGCCAATCATGGATGAGGCATAAATGGACAACAAACCTGTTTGGGAGTATGTTACTCCCGATGCTAGGCATATACACAATCTGATTTAATGGACTACGCCTGTATATAGATGTGTGTTTGATTTTATTTTTTATTTGATTGTGTGAATTTTTTTAATTTGCTATTTTTATTTATGTTTGCTATTTTTTTTATTTGTTGGTTTTGTGAGCTGTTTCTTTTATTTTCATTTGTTTTTTTCTTAGTTTATTTTATTTGTTTTTCTTTTTAACTAGTTGTACACTTTTCATTATATTTTTAAATGCCAGTTAGTTGTGTGTTTGGCAGTGGCGAGCATGAGTCATCCGAATGTCCTAAAGCTACAATTGAGCAGCTCAGTCAATTGCTTTTAGGTGTCATTCATGATGATCCTAATTATTATTGTGCTCGTGATGCGTATATTAATTCATTGCCTCTTGTGTTTTGTATTTATTGTGGAAGTGGTTGCCATATGGCTGATACATGCCCTTTGAATTCATTTGCACTTCCTATATCTTGTGAGGATAATGGTGGGATAGAGTCTAGTTGGTCCACCATCAATGAATTAAATATAGAGGTAGAAGCTTTGGAGAGTTTTACCATTGATGATGCCACCCTTGAGGATCTTGTTAAGGCAACCCATAAGAATGCATTTGATTGTCTTATTGCTTTGAACATTTGTGGGGATAGATATCATGCTTTGCTAGAGTCCATAGAGGAGACTGAGAGCTTAATTGTTGGGTTGCATAAAGGTTTATATCTTTGTACCCTTTCTAGTAGTCCCTTTAATAGTGGCATTGAAGCACCTTATGCACATATTGACAATACAGGATTAGTGAGTGAGATCCCTCTTAGGGAGATAGATGACATTAAAGAAGATGAGCATACTATTTTTTCTTGGTCCCCATTGTGTGTTGATTTATTTTGTAGGGCCAAGACTGATATCATTGATGACTACCACCCCAGGAGTACACTACTGGTTGATGGCATCGCTGGAGTTGACCATTTACATGAGACCATTGTGGAGGGAGATGTCCCCGAACAGGTAATTACAGCAGACTCCCAGTTGCATGTCCAAGAACCTGGGCAGGTAAGTCATGAGGTAACTATTCCTTCTTGCTCTAATTCTAAGAAGGTAAAAATTATTAAATATTATAAACCACCCTCCCACTCCCTATGTAATTTATTTATTTTACCTATTTCTTTTTCTTTTTCTAGCTATAGTTGTAGTTTGCAATTTTCGTTTTCTTGCTTGTGTGTAGTTCCTAACTTGCAGGGATTAAGCTTATGGGACATTCATTTACAACCATGTGAGTGAATTAAAGGGTATATAGGAGTGCCCTTAATTCCACATAGGTATGATCTCTCCTACACCCTGCGACCACCTGATAAAGCTGTAGTACTTGTTTTTCTTATTTTTATTTACGACTTATCTTTCTCACCTCGGCCTCTTGATTGGGCCATTTTTTTACTACTAACATTGTTATCTTTTTAATAAAAAAAATTCAATAACTTTTAATTTCTTGTGTGTTTGCTTTTTGAATAAAAGTCGTTTGCCCTTGATATGCCTTTTCTCTTTTATTTTCTCTACTTTTTCAGCCGACCAGCTTAGCCCAGGTACTCTTTTCCTTACTTTCCTCTCATTTTTGGCATGAGAACCATGCCTTGGTTTAAGTGTGAAGGAGGGGAAAGTGTTGCACACTTTTTACTTTTTGTTTGATTGCATGTTTTTATATTCCTTGTATATACATTGCATGAATGAGTGATTGTATGAATGTTTGCTTGACTCTAGAGATAGCATATGGTTTATGTTAGAGGCACTTGTACATACTTGAAGTATATCATGTGCATTGGTAGTAATGCTTAGACTCTTTAAGTTATTTTCTCTATGCTTTGAAGGATATCATTATATGCATGAGCCAACACTTGGGTTCGTACTAGGTTTTTCATGTTTAATGCAAAAGCTTGCTTAATCCTTGGAGTTGTGTGTTTAAAGAGAAACAGTCCATCATCACAATTCCTTTTATGAGTGATTTTATCTCTTGGTTGATGAGCTTGGGCAAGTGCATGTTTGACCTATTTATGGTGATTGATTTGTGCTAGCTAAGATAGGCTAGAGTCACATGTTACCGCGATGTGGGTAGCCTAGTTGATACTCCTTAGTATTGACTCTACTTCATTTGAGAAAAAAAAAGAAAAAAGAAAAAGCACAACAAAAAAAAAATCTAGTGGCAATTGTGTAAATGGGGTTTTATCATCTTTCGAGGATTACTTCTCCTCTCTTTACCAAATAATTATATTGTACACCCCATATTTTTGTGCCACTTTTATTTTGTGCTTGATGAGTTTCTGAGTCTACATCTTTTAGGGTTGAGCATCATTTGGGTAACTCATCTCTCACGGTGGCATGTGGCAAAGGCTACGGTTTGTGGTAAGACTAGATGTTTCACCATAAGAAAGGACTGCTTGTACTCACTTAAGGTCTGAAAATCCTTTGAGGTAGTGAGAGTGAGTGGTGTGAGACTTACATTTGAGTGAGGCTGCTTTGTTTCCATTGTGAGGACTCCATAGATTTGCTTGTTATGCTTTTAACTTGTTTAACTTGGTTGTTCCTTAGTATTTGTCAGGATTATATATAATTGTTGGACTAAGTTAAGAAGGCAATGCAAAGTGTTTTAGGCTGCACTACCAATCATGCAATACACTTTCATATGTTACATGTGTTTTCTGCTGACCATTATCTCACTTGTGATTTTCTTTTTTCTTATTTTTCACTTTCTTGATTGAGTGTTTATTTCTATTCTTGCTCGGGACGAGCAAGGTTCAAGTGTGAAGGAAATGATCGGGGGAATTTATACCCCCTTTTTAGGGCCATTTTGGGTACATTTTTTATACTCTTTTGCTTTATTTATTACCCAAATGAGTTATATTATCACATTTTCATGCCCTAACCCGAAAAAGAGGATTTCTTGTAGTTTTTGTGGTATTTTTGCTATATTTTGACAGGAATCCAAAAATCTAGGAAGAATTCACCAAATTCACATAAGTAAGAAAGAATCCCAAGGATCACGACGTCCAAATTTCACGGTGGTCGGGTGAAGGTCGGGTGAAGGACCTTTCACCCGACCAGGTGGTGAAGCCCATATTTCAAGGATAGCTTTTTGGAGCCTTAATAAAGATTTTTGCCTTCTAGTCGGGTGAAATCTGAGGTCGTTTGGAGGTGGTCGGGTGAATGACCCTTCACCAGACCAGGTCGGGTGAAGCTTATTTTTCATATTCAGACTCTCCAAGCATCAAGGAACATAACTTCCTTCTGGTCGAGTGAAATTTGAAGACCCTACATGGTGGTCGGGTGAAGGTCGGGTGAAGCCTTCTTCACCCGACCAAAGCCCAAATTTCAGCGATGGACTCCTTATTTTTGCAGCTCACTTTTTCCCTTCTGGACCGAAGTCATTTGATCAAAGGACAAGCATCAAACACTCAAGTCAAAGGGAAATTAATTGAAGAAATTCAAATTCAAATGGGTGCTCTGCATTTGGATTGAGGTCTTTATGGGATTTAAGAGAGGGATTTATCTCATTTTCAAATTAAAAAATAATGGAGTTACAAGAGAATTAAGAGGGGCTATTATTTTAAAGATTTATGGAGGATTTATGGAAAATTTAAATTCAAAAATTCAAATATAGCCTTGGGAGGCTATAAAAGGGGAGTGGATCCTTCATTTGTAATCATCCAATATCCAATATTCATATAGTTATCTTTCATTCTACATTTCCATTCCTCACCTAGAGTAGAGAAAGGGAGAGAGAAGAAGGCTTGGGGTATCTCTTGGAGTTTGAAGACAATCTGCTGGAAAAAGAAGATCAACCTTGGAATTCTTGGTCTAAATATGCAAGCTATCCTTTTGGTTTTCTTATTCCATGTTCTGTAATTCTTTTGTTTTCAATTATACTATGGAAGCTTAAAAACCCTTGATTGGGGTTAGGATGGAGTTTGATGTAATAGATTAAATTGCAATGTTTTAATTTAATCTTCTTCACTTTGTGAGTGTTTATTGAATATCTTGGGTTGAAATATAAAATGGACTCTGGCCATTTCATTTTATCATTATAGGTACTTATGTGAAGGATTGAAAAATGAAGCATAATTACTGGAAAAAGCAAGATAATCAAACTAGGGGTTGCATAATTTGCGAAAGCCAGTGTAAAACCTAGGATACCAAGTTAAGAGTGGGTGTGGTGCTAGCTCTAGACTAAACAACCCAAATCTTAAAGGGTCACCCGTCCCCCATGGTAGGGTGTACACACGAATTATGGCACTTGAAAAAGGCTAATTCATGCATTAGAGGTTGGGTATTAAATATTATCACAAGGAAAGAATTAGATTGAACTAAGGCATATTCTTGGGAAAATACATCAAATGAAATCTTAACTCCAATCACCTTTATCAATTGAACTTATCTCTACTCAAACAACATTTCCATCTCTCACATATTTTCAAAAATCAAAGTATTTAAATTCAGTTCTGTTTTTATATTTATTTCACTAAAAAAATCCCAATATAAGCTAGTTAAAAATTCCCAATTCTACATCCTTCCCTTGGGTACGATAATCCGGACTTAAAAATCCACTTTATTATTTGTCATGATTTGTACACTTGCAAATTATTGATCAGTAACTTACAATACTACATCAAATATAATGCAACACTGTTATTATGCTATCACACGTGTCATGCATGATGTTCCTCCCATCTTAGGTCCACTGGAAAAAGAAATAAAAAAACTCACCCACCACTACCACTGACTATTGGATTAGGATGATTGGAATTGTTGATTGGACCTAAATGTTGGCGACTAAATGATTGGATGATGGAGATTTGATTTGGATTGAAAGCTTGTTTCATTGGACGATGTTTGATATGGTCGATGGAGATTTGATGGGTGCGAAAGCCTCTTTCAGGGGAATTGAGAAAAGTGAGTGATAAATAATTAATAAAATAAAAATAATGTGAATATTATGTAGATTTCTCTTTCTAGTGAAATATAACGTGATGAGTTAGAGTTAAAATAAAAAAATTTATAAAAATTACACTAATATGAAATTGTGGGTTGAAAATGGTTTAAGATGCCCTTTCATCTATGATATGATTTTAATGGTTTCCTTTGAATGTGTGATGGGAAAAATGTGTTGTTTTTGTTTTCTTGGGAAAGTGGGTTCAATACGCGAAAAGGAATATGCACTTTTTGGGGCATGAGTCTCTTTTTATTATAATATATTATTATCATACGAGTAATGTTTGAAACTTTTTCAACCCCCTCTCCAATCCTGCATCCCAGGGTTATCCTCCCTCCCTAACCCTCTTTCCCCATCGCCCATCCCCCTCCCCAATCCTCCATTCTTGTCGCCTAACCCTGCCTCCCCCATCCCCGTTGCCCATCTCCCCTCCCCAGCCCTCCATCCCCGTCACTCAACCTATTGCCCATCCCCCCCTCCCCAACCCTCCATTCTCGTTGTCCAACCCCACTCCCCCCCCCCCCCCCCCCCCTTGGTTGAGATTGTAGCAGAGCTAGAGGATGAAAAATGAAGGGATATTATTGTCATTTTCATTTTAAAAAAACTACTTCCTAAAAAAATAGTTTCTAAAAGTAATCCTTAAATTGCTTCTGCATTTGAGCAAAAAAATAGAAATTTTACTAAACACCTTTTATTGCTTCTAGTTATAAAATAAGCAGAAGCAGTCTCCCAATAGTAACGCCAAACTAGCTCAATATTGAAATCAATATAAATTAATTTCAAAAAATTTAGACATAATTTAAAAAGAAAAAAAATAGTTGCACATCAGAGTGTCTATAAACGCGCCCTTCCTTGTCTGCATGTAGTATGACACATTTAGAAAAAGAAACAAAAACCAAAATAAAACATGTAGTATTAGCATAGTTTAGGAGTGTTTGGTTCGTGTTTTAGCTTATTTATTTTGGTTTTATGATTTCAATATTTATTGAAATTAGAATTTTTAAAAATAAATTATATTTGATAGGAAAGAAAATGTGTTTTAAAAAGAATATATTCTTATTTAACATTGGATGTAAAGACATGTGTTTTGGTTGATTTATAAGATAGTCTTTATTTGGTAATGAAGATATCATTTTGGTATTGTGCTCAGCGATAAGAGCGTTCTGGTTGTAGTTGGGTCTAATTTAGAGTTCAGAACCCCAGAAGGCTAATTGTATAATTTTGGGTATTTTTCAATTAAAGAATTAGCAGAAAATATAAATAGGAGAGAAAGAGAGAGAAACTCTCAGCATATGGTCATTTAAGTTGCACGACTTTAGTGAAAGAGAAAGAGAGCGTGAAGAGAGCTTGGAGGTGAAGCTTGCCAAATTGGAGCTTGGAACTTGGGTTTTGGGGTTGATTCATTCGTAAATCCTTACCAAGTAGTTATTCCTAAACTTTTTATCTCGATTCTGTTCTTGATATGTGTGATTTGAGTATAATTTGTGAAATTTAGCATGAACCCTAAGTTTTGGGGGAAAATCCAATCCTAGGTTAAATTTGTGGTTAAGATCTAATATGAATAGTTTTGGGTATGTGTTTATGTGATTTGGGGGTTTTATATCCATCTTATTGCATGAGGGTTGAGAAGTCAACTATGAAAATCTGTACCTAGATCTAGATGACTATAATATGTAAATATATGTGTATTAGTGTTATCACCGCATGATCTATAGGCGTTTAGGACGTGTTTTGGGGTGTATATTGTAATTTGTTGAGTAAAAGTGTGTTTGTGAGTATTTTGGAGTCGCTGGGTTGATTACAGACGAAGAACAAGCTAAAACAATAATGAAGAATACCTTTGGTGAAACTATTCAGTTGGCGACATGTTAAGGTTTGAAGGTTCGAAGAGTTTTGAGTCAGCTGCTTCATGCTTAAGTTACAATGTGAATAAGGAAATATCCTCCTTTTGGATTCAAAAAAAATACTAGAAAATCAAATTCACACTTCTTTAAAATGTGAAAAATGAAAATTAACACTAAATCTCGGAAAAATCTAGTTTTTTGTTAAAGGTGACTACTTGGAAAGTGGGGTTAGACCTCTTAGAAAAACCAAAAATCAGGTTATCTTAGCTATAATATGAGGAACCATTTGTGGTACTTTTTATTTCCAAAAAAAAAAAAAACCTTCTACGAAAATTTTATCTCTTGGTCAAGACATAAGGATAGACTTGTGACGATTAACCTCTGCAATAGAGGTAGTGTTGTTAAACCTATTGGATCCCATTTTGTCCAGGTTGGACATGTGAACCCATTCTAGCTTTTATATACATTTTCCCATGTTATATATCTTGCTGAACATGTTCATAAAGAGCCACCACTACCAAGGAGTTAGTCACAGATTAGGAGTCGATGTTAAACCCCAATTTGCGCAATATGGATACACTATGACACTAGTACGGAAGCCCAAAATTGAGAACCTCTCACAAGAGCCCCTATAGCTCCCCAAGACCAATACTAGATGATAAAGGATGAAATTTGAAGACTAACGCACTTTACCGTGCTCAATTCTGGCTTAAAACGAAAAAGTTATTGTTAAAATAGTTTTTGTCGGAAAAAGTAAAACTTGCCAAAAGGCGGTCAATCCCCAAGTCAAACTTCCTGAAAATGTGTTTATGCGAAATACTTTGAAACGTCTATTTAGTCGAATACGGGTCTTCCCAAACTATCCCCAAAAGTTCATCAATTTTGGCATTTTGGGTGGGGGTAATAAGGTAATAAAAATACTCGAAAACCCGAAGCCTCAAAGCCTCGAAGACTCAAAGCATTTGAGTCTTTGAGAGTTAACCTTCGATCCTTCAATCTTTGACCTTTGACCTACCGACACTTCGACCCTTCACCCTTTGACCTTCGACCCTTCGAGGGTTGACCTTCGATCTGCTGACACTACGACTTGCCAGCACTTTGACTCTTTGACTTTTGACCCTCATTGTTTGGCTTTATCTCTGTGGGCTCTTTCCTGTGTAGTCACGAGACAGGTTTCTATTAGCTGGCCATTTGTTAGAGATACTTTTTAAAACCTGTCGGTCACATGTGCTCATACAAAAACAAAAAAGGCAATCATAAGTCATCAGTCCACTTGACAAAGGACAAAATCCGGAAAAAAAATCCTAACATTAATAATACAACAATAAATGCAACGATTATGAGGCTGTGTCCAATGGCATTAAAAAGAGAGTCCTATTCCTCACAAAAAAAAAGCCCCAAACGAATTCTCTAACTCTGAAAAAAAAAATCTTTGTCATTCTCTCTCAATTCTCGCTCAGCTCCCACATTCAAAATCACAAAAAAAAAAAAAAAGAGCCACACAATTTGATTTTTTTTATCCACCTCTCTTTTTGCTTTTTCAAATACCCATATACACACTCTCTCCCATCACAAGCCCAGAATTTCTGAAACCTATTTTAATTTCCCAGTTATATTCCCCACACTTTCTTCCTTGTACTTCCTCAAAAAAAATCATTTTTCCTTCTTTTACAAATCATTTCTCCATGTTCAATTTCCTACAAATAATGCAAAAAAAAAACATAAAGAAAAAAGAAAGAAGCCAAAAAAAAAAGAAACAAAAAGTGAGAGAAAGAAATAGGTTCATTTGCAGTCCGGCCAGCAGTATTCAACTTCCGCCCCAATTCCAATAAACGAGTCTTTAGAGTTTTGCTCTCCCACTGACGTTACTACTACTGGAATACCAAGCTAAAGCCAAAGTCAATTATTTTTTATTGTCTTAATTTATTCTTGTTTTACTTCATGTAATTATTTGTATTATTTTGTTCTTTTTTTCTTTTAATGTATATTGTTTTGTTTGTTTATTTTAATACATGGTTGTAATATGTAATAGCAAGTAAAAAAAAAAAAGAGAAAGTATGCCAAAAAAAGAGGGGAGTGTATTTTTATTATATTTGTGGATGTCACAATCACACACATAGCATTTATTTTGATATGTGTTTATTTTTAATTTTTTATTAGATGAAAAAACAACAAAAAAAAAAAAAAAAATGTTTTTAAAACAAAAAAAACAAAACAAAACGAAAAAACAAAAAAATAAGAACAAAAAATAAAAAGGCTTTCCCAAAAGAGGTTATTTTAAAACCAAAATCTAGCACCCCTTTTCAAACATTAGACCCTTAAGTTAATTGAATTTCATTTTCCACTTCAAACTTAGAAGTAAAAAAAAAAAAACCAAAACCTTTAGAATTTTCTTTAGAAGCATAGGGTAAATCGAATTTAATTTTAACTTTCACAAGTAACTTAGAGAAATAAAAAGAGTAAAATTGTAGGTCCTTAGACTAGTCAAACTCAAACAAGCATTGAAAATAAATAGAAACCTCCTCCTCCTAAGATAGATACCGAAAGGGTGTTGTAGGAGTGTTAATCCTTCTCTACACATAACCAACTCCCGAACCTTTCTCTGGTAATGTAAACCACATCTTAACTACTCAAGGTAGATGATATTCAACTATACCCCAAAAAAGTTGATGGTGGCTCTATTTCTCACCAGTGGTTTCAGTTGAGCCCATCCCAAATGGGCCAGAACGAAAACCAGTGATGACAAAACCTTTGTTGATTTGATTAGCTGGTCAACCGAGGTCCCATATAAGGCTGACTAAGAACCGAGGTCCCCTAAATGGTTAGTTGACAGCGGATGGTCCCATGGCTAGCTGGCTTTTCATGCCGTCACTATAAGAAATCAAGCCTTTAGTAAGATAGAAACTATGTTAGCGTAGGATACCATAACACTTTTGGAGGTGTTAGGTCTGATGGGCTTATAGAAAGTCCCCCATCTTTCAGTAATACTTTTTAGTGTGTTATGATTTTATGTTACGGTAGATCATATAATAACACATGTTGTCTTATGAAACATTTCCGTAAGCTTTTTTAAGCTTACTATATCACTCTCTACATAACACTTTTGGTGTCTTACAATTATGTGTTGTCGAAAATTATACAATATGACCTTTCTTGTGTTACGGAAAGTGGCTAACATATCATAAGCCAAACAGACCTAACACACCAAAATATAGTAGATGACACAGAAATATGATAAGCCCTCTCAAATGGTTACAATTATTGGTTTCAATTTCATAAATACCATTACAATTCAAAAACTACCTGTAAAGACCCGTACCTTGAGTTAGTCACAGTTTTGCCTTCTGAGTAGAGTTTTTCTAGATTTTGACCTAGTGAATGGACTCCAATGAATTCACGTGCAAAAGGAAAGATGCTTAGAATGATGTCCTCTATCTACCACAGAAGTTTCAGGCCAAACGGACGTGTATGTGAGGTGCACGTGAAATGGGTCCAATTCACGTGCAAGTGTGGTTGTCTTCTACATGATGCAAGGAGGCTAGGGGTGAAGTTTGAGCGCATTTGGAGTGCATTTGGAGTTGCATGTGAATTGGGGAATTCACGTGCAAATTGGCGTGCAGCCGTATTTTTGCATGGTTCCCTTGGTTTTGACATTCTAATGATTTTTCTCCAAAGGACCATGCTGAAATTCTGAGTATTTTGGCCTATATGGGTGCGGCAAGGTGCTAACTTGTGTGATCAAAACTACGTCGTTTTGATGCTGGGATTCACTTAATCAAAACTACGTCGTTTTGATGTTGTGTTGTCTATATAAGGAGGAAAAGCCCCTCTGTTTTAGGGTTAGGGTTTGTTGCTCCACCCGCCGTCGCAGAGAGAGAGAGAGGGAAGGAGAGCTTCTGGTGGCTGCCGGAGCGTCTTGCGTGGTGGTCGGCGTCTTGCGTGGAAGTGGGAGCAGGAGAACACACAAGGTAGGGGTTCTGTTCTTCCTAAATCCTCCTCTGCCCTAGGGTTCTAGGGCAGATTATGGAGTTTAACCTGTATATATATATATGTAATCCATATAGGTGTGATCTCCTATATGGATGTTGGCCTTCAATGGCGCTTTTTGGTGTATTCTGGTGTTGGAAGGTGTGCATATTAAGTGTTCGATAAAATGCCTGTGTGGATGTCTGTGTGAATATGCCTAGTATGTGTTTGATTTTATGCCTGATGGGCTGTGCGAACTAAGTGTTTGGTATTATGCCTGTGAAAGTGTGTATGCTACGTGTTTGGTTTAATGCCGTGTGACCTTGTATCTTGTGCTTGTGGAACCCGGTGGTGTGGAAGCCTGGGACCGGAACTGTTACTTTGTGTGGCTAAGCCTATATGGCCGTGGATCCGTTAGCCCGTGTGGCTAAGCCTGAGAGGTTGTGGATATGTTAGCCCGTGTGGCTAAGCCTAGTGGTCAGGATATGTTAGCCTATATGGCTAAGCCTATATGGCTGTGGATAGGTGGGTGCCATTTGAATGTGGAATACTTGTTTACATTTTAATTGTCACTACACTGCACATGTACACTCTCATGTAGACGCTAGGAGCATGGGATGGGTTGGGGAGACATGATCCCTACTGAGCTGTGGTTGCTCACCCCTCCCTCTACGTTGTGTTTTCTTTCAGGAACATACAGGCGTTAGGAGGGACCCCAAGGTGGAAGACCTTATTTACCTTACTGTTTACCATTTGTTATTGTTATGAGAATTGATGTAACCCCAGTGGGGATGGATTGAAAAGAGGATTGTTGTAATAAAGACTATTTTGGATTGTGGATTGCTTTATTGAACTTTACTGTCTTGAATGTGTTGTGGATGTTAAGATGTTATGTTCAGGGTTTGCACCCTAACCCCTTTGCCCTCCGTGTGGGTACAAGGGGAGTCACGTACCGGTTTCCTCGGGTTGGAAATCCGGGGCGTGACACTACCAATATTAAAAAACAAACCATCAAAAATATTAATAATATATTTCCCTATTGAAAAATAGTATTAAGTGTTACAATCTAAAATAACCAACTATGTTCAAAATATTTTACAAACCATAATATAAAATTCAAAATGTCTCAAAACAAAACCCCTAATGCCATCTTTATTTCATGCCAGAATAAATTACCGCAAAACTCCATCATTTTGCAAGAAAAAAATAACAATAAGTCTATCAGTATTATTATATATCTATATTATTAATTTGATTTACAAATCGAATGAGCATTTACCTTAATTATCACCTGCCTTGAGCACTCCAGTTCTGGCATTTGCTTACCTATGCAAGACATAATATATAAGCATTAATATGTATCATGGCAGAATATATGAGCATTATGTGGATAAATGGGGGTATGAGATTTGTATAAAACATGAAATAAACCTCAACTGGAGATTTTATCAGGGCAAACAATTGTAGTTTTCATTTTTTATTTCTAAAACCAGCAACCAAAAAATGGGGGTATGAGGTTTCTTAAACAAAAATAAGGTCCCCACAAACACACTCTAAGCCTTCTCCAATCTCAAGCCATTGCAGAAACTCAGCAGACACGCATAGAAGACGTGTTGTGGAAAAAACTTAACCTAAGATGAAATTCAGCAAGGACCCAATGCAACCCAATATTCACTAAATGCCGATAATCGCCAAATCTCAACCCAAAATATATCATAAACCCATCAGCAAGGTGAAAGAGATAACAAAGAGACCTCTCTCATTTTATTTTATTTTATTTTTATGTGTTGTTGGATTTATTTCAAGGCAAGTAAGAATCCTCATCGAATGGAAGTAAATTTCAAAACAAAACCCACAAATGTACAATGTTTCTCATCAATAACAGCTCAACTTCACATGGAATGGGTGGGTTCAAGATTAAATAGCAGGAGTTTAGACTCAAGGTTCATATATACAAATCAAATTAAAAACTGAAAAGAATGGGAAGATGTACCTGTTGGTGATAAGCGTAGAACGCTCCTATTCATCTTAAACTAACCTATCTTAGAGGGAAAGGGGAAAAAGGGATGGAATATCTAGGGTTTATGTGTAAACCCTGTAGCTTGCAGTCATTTGAAGGATAGGATTTTAAAACGTTAAATAACTATAAAAAGGATAATACAAAATAACTATAAAAAGGATAATACAAAGCTCTAGTTGCTTGCCCTGCTCGTGAAAAACATGAAATGACATGTATACAACAAATAAAACTTCAAGCAAGATAAAGTAGAGGAAGAAACACATGTATACGACATACAAACACATGTATATGCATATTTAGCAAAGGAAAACATCTCACCTTGTAATAACTTTTTCAACAAGCCATGCAACTGTTGTACCAACAGCTTCTCCAATGGTGAGCATCTCCCAATTAGGGCAAAATAAATAAGCATTCGGTGCTTTTGCCACATCAACCCACACTCGCATGAATTGTTGTCCAAGAGGAATGTTGTGAAACATTACATTGGGATCACTAGAACTTCAATGACCCTCTGTAACTACTTCTCCAGACCAATCAAGCAAGTAGCAAACATCTCTAGTGGTAGAAAATTTATGGCCTACACTCTACCATAATATCCAACAACCAAATAATAATTTATAAACACTTGTATATACAGTCTAATTATGCATCCTTATCTTAAAATTTTAATACTCTTTAAATAGCAATAATAAATAAATATATGAATAAATATGCAGCTAATGTTTTGTTCATAAAGATAGCTTTGAATTTTATTTTTATCAGTGGATACATTAACAAACCCTTATCTCTTTAAAAAAAACTTGGATTTTGATTTGCACCGGTTTAGGTGCAAATTTGAAGGACAAGTTCAGTTTATGATATATGTTTATGTGGCATGGGATTTAAGAATTTTGTGTATATACTTTAAGCATATACCTTGTCAGAGTCAATTATAAGCCTTGTTCAACTTAGACTTGGGTCACAAGAATGGCATCTCCATTATTTATATGCTTGTCACAATACTTTAGACTTTTTTGACTTTTACAAAGTTAATTTTTAATATTTAATTTCAGGGTCTTTAATTTCCACTGCATTTTTTTAATCAATAATACTTTATATGTGTAACCAACATTCTTAACAAATATTTATATATAGTTATTTTTGGACAACTTCTTAATAACTTTTTGAAAAGGATATGTTACCAATATCCTTGCTAGCATTGTATTTTGATCTTCCTAATCTTTTCTAGCATTGGATTTCCATACAAAGAAGCTGTGAATGGATTCTGTGATGAAGTTCATCCACTTGCACGAGTCTTTCTAATTCACAGCAAAACCAATATAAACTAATAGCTATTTAAACTTCTTTAGAAACATCATATAGTATAAAATAACCTAAAAAATAAAGAGAACAAAATAAGACAAAACAAATAAACATAAGTAGCTAAATACAAACCCACATATGACATGCTAGAGAGTCTAATAAAGAAACCAAGCCAAAACAAAGCCCTAACATGGAATACACATAGAAACAAAGGTACACGCATAACCAAAGCCAGAAAATTCACGCAGACGAAATCAAAGTACAAAACAATTCCAAAATAAGATCGAGTAGAAAATAAAAGATAAGATTGAGTAGAAATTCTTACGAGATATAAATGTAAACTGATTGGAAGTTAAACGGGCGTACAGATCTTCAATCTCTTTTTCGTTCAGAAAATCCCTTCCAAACCCGCAAGGTGACAGACCTCAATTCACGTCGTTGAGGTGAGAGAAAGGTGATGTGAAGAAGATCCCGCGTTCGAAGGACTTCAGATCATCAGGTTAGGTTGGTGCAATTGAGAGATTCCTTATAGCTAGGGTTCGTCGATGAAGGATTGAGCGAGTGTGTAGGGTTCGTCGTGAGAGAGAGAGAGAGAGAGACTGTGTAGTGTTTAGGGGAATGAATGGAGGATATTTTTTTGTTTTTTGTTTTTAGGTATGAACTAGCGTCGAAAATAAAGGAGGGATTAGTTTTGGGCGTGCCGGTAACACTAAGAATATCCCGCTCACCCAAAATGGACCGCACGCAATCCAAACCCAATTTAGATGTCGTGCACATTTTTTTAATACCTACATATTGTAACACTTTTTCAATAATGTTGCCCTTTGATGTTACGGTAGGCCTGATTTCTTGTAGTGTGTGTTTCCACTGAGGCAGGCAGGCTGTAAAAGCCTTGCCCTGTGATAATCAGCTGAGCTGTGAACTGTTTGTGTGACTTGATTGTGTGGACCTTGTGTGTTTATGCTTTCATTGGTATTGTATAGGACACTCTGTACATTAATTGTGTGGTTATGCATTCACTAGTACATGTATACACGAGTAGTGTATTATAAGTCATTGACTGAGCCTTTGTGCTCACCTTATTTTGTTGTCTTAACTTTCACGTTTAGGTAGGAGGTAGCTACAGGGTTTGCAATCGAGCGGATCAAGTAGACCGGACCTTGTTGATGTATGATATTATGTCCATTTTGCCTGTTTTGTGTTATTATTGTATTTTCTTCCAGACATGGTTCCGTGGTTGATGTACTGGTTCTCATGATATGAATGCTATACTATGATTATATTTTATTTGATATTTTATTTAGTTTCATGGTTTCAGGAGTGTACATGAATGCCCTTGTTGTAGGGGTGCTACCCGTTATAGCGGGGCGGGGTCTACCTATTACCGTACCCCGTCCCCGCCTAGGCGGGTAAATTTTTTTTAAAACCGTACCCCGCCCCATGTGTAGGTGGGGCGGGGTACCCCGTTCTATGGCGGGGTTAGCGGGGGAAGGCTTCATCCGCCCACTCCCTGCTATCGACTTTTATTGATCTCTCTTTTAAGACAATCCTGCCTTTTAGAAACTCCACGAAATTATTGATACGAGTAATTCTGGTACTATCGGGGGCGGAATTAACCTATTACCGCTTCCTGTCATCGCTTAGATGATATATTAAATTTTAAGATTGTATCTCGTTTCATATGTAGGCGGGATAAGTTATATCGTTCTTTAATATGTTTGCGAATGAGGTTTCATTTACTCGCATCTTGTTATCGCTTTTTATTAGATCTGTTCATATCAATAATTTTGGCTTAAATCAAATTTCAACATCATTTTTAACCTAAAACTTATCAAAAATAATTTAATTTTACAATAATAAATATCATTCAAAGCTATCAAAAATCATAAATAATAGTTAAATAATAATATTTAAAATATTATAAAATTATAAATAAATATTATTAAAATTAAACGGGGCGGGGGCAGGGTGAGGTACCCCGCTACCTATTACCACTCCCCATCCCCGTTTGGGGTGGGGTGTCAAGTTTAAAAACCGCACCCTGCTCTTGCCTGGGCGGGGTAACCCGCCCCGCATAGCGGGGGCAGAGCGAATAGCAGGCGGGGTAGCGGGGGCGGATATCTGTTGCCCACCTTTACCTTGTTATATGATTGTACAAGTACATTTGGGCAGCAATCGCGGTATGCCTCTTTCAGTGCTAGTTACCAACCCCTTGCCTTCAGATACGAGTATAGGGTAGTTACATGCCCGATTTCGGGTCTCCTATAGTTGGGGGCGTGACATTGGATCCCATAAAACTTATAAAAAAAGGATAACCCCAAGTAATAAAATATAAGAAAGAGTAATTTTTTATAAATAATGAATTAGCTCTCACATGAAAATTAAATTTAAATCTAAAAATAGAAAACATCTAAAATATATTTTAAAAATAACCATTTTATTCAAATAAGGATTTGAATAAAGTACCACTTTATTCAAAAAACATATGTATTAAACACACTTTGTCGACCGAATTCTATTTTTAAAAACTGAAAGTAACTTTAAAAACATGTAACTAAGCATGCCTTTCACAACATTACAAATTTTTTTTCTCTCAATTTAATTTTTATGGCTTTTAATTTTTTATTGAATTATTTATTAAAAAATTATTGATTTGACATTTTTTATTGCTTTGGCTAATTTTTGTTTCTATTTTTCTTTGACTATATGCTCCTATTAAGTTTTTATTCAATTGTATTTTATTTATTTACTTTTATTTTATTTTATGTTGATAGTTTGCTTTATTGTATTTTATTGGATGATAATTTTTATTTGTTCATTTAATAAATTCTATTTAATTATAATACTTTTGTGAAATAAAAAGTTATTGTTCATAAATTTCTCTTTTATTATATTTTAAATTCATTTACTTTATTATTTTTAGATGAGATATACCATCTAGAGCATCTCCTTCAACTTGCTATCTATGTTGAATCAAGTCTAGAATTTGGAAGAAGTGAATAAAATCCTATTTAATTAGAATTGAGATTACTTTTTGTGTATCCTAACATGTTGCAGAAGATAAGCCATATAGTCAAATCTTGGATCACGATAAAGAGATACATAAAGGAACATGCGAAATCAATTGCGAGTATTTTCAAATGAGTGACTAAGGACAGGATACATAATTCTGATCCGGATCATCATGAGTGACAACCATAGTCATAGTAAATAACCGAAAAGTCAAAAATATTCCAAAGATCCAAAATAAGACAAAGAATCACTCAGCTTAAGCTAAAGACGAGAATTTTAAAGACTCGGTATAAAGAAAGAAGCCCGGTATAAGGACAAAAGGTTCAGTATAAGCCAATGTCCCGGTATAAGCCTAAGTTCCACATCCAACACTTATCAAGTCTCGGTTTAAGCAGAAGAAGTCTCGGTATAAGAAAACAAGACCTGGACAAACATTTCAAAGACTCAATATAAGCACTAAAGATCCGAAAAAAGTGTTGGGTATCATAGGACTTGGTGAAGCTGCCAATAATATTTTTTAGTCTAAAGACTCGAAGATCCGAAGGTATCAGGGTTGTAGAGTCGAAATTCGAAGAAGAGTAAAACTATCACTAGCCTGAATAATAAAAGACTCGTAGACTCGAAGAGTCAAAGAGTCGTAACTTAAAAGTGACCGAACATAAGTTGACTCGAAGACCTGAATAATACGAAACTGAAGAGTCCCCAAAGATGCCTTAATGAAAATTGACAGAACATAAATTAACACAGAGTCTCAGAGACTCGAATGGTCAAAGAGTTGAAGTCGCAAGCACAATCTGTTAACTACAAAACATGTGGAGACTCGCAGACTCGAAGGTCGAAGGTCGAAGAGCCTAGGTCTCTCAATTACATAAACTAATAAAAGAAATTGTAACTGAGACTCGAAGAGTCATAGACAGGTAATCAAAAGGAATTGTCGGTTCATAAATAAGACCAAGACCCGTAGACCTCAAAGGCAGAGTCGTAGTTGAAGAGTCGGAGCCGTAGCGTCGAAGACTCGAAGAAACAAAGACTCGATTTGCAATAACCCAACGACAACAGGCTAAGAATTAGACATTGAGAATCGGAAACTCGCAGGGTCAAAGATTCAGCATAAGTTCGTAGACCAAAAGAACAAAAGGGTCGAAGAACATCTTAGCCCTCCAAAGCAAACTGAGTGACTCAAAGAAACAAAGTTGAAGACTCGCAGCTAAGACAACAGGCATAGGCTATGTATGCTCAATATAAGAGTCACTCGAAGAGTCGCAGCAAGGGTCAGAGACTCAAAGGGTCAAAGACTCACTTAAAACAGAGTGAACCATTAGACTTAGACTAACCTGTAATCTGCCATCCACGAAGACTCAAAGATATAGAGTCAAAGACTCATAGCTAGTAGTGTGTTAGTACACTCTTAAGAGAAATCGCTCTAAACATCACAGAGTCGAAGATCCTTTTATAGAGTAAACTTGTCATCATCTGCAAACTACTACCATGAAGACTCGAAGAAAACCAGAGTCGAAGACTCGCATGATCTAATGTTGTCGAAGCCTAAAGAATCATTATATATTAAAAAGAGGCTCAACCCAAATCTTCGAGTCACCAGACCTTCGAGGCATACACCTTCGAGGCAAACTCACAACCTTAAGCATCTTACTTAGCGATATCTTCAGCTAGGGTTTACACAGTAAGCCTGCTCCGTCTTGAGTAGTTGAGTGCATTTATTATCGCATTAATGACTGCCAACCACCATCAACGGATGAACGGCCAAAATCGACTGTACCTGTAAGATCTGAGATTTTTTAATAAAATAATAAATATTTATTATGTTATTTTATGTTTATAATTAAACTATTTTGATCATATATTTAGAAAATATTATTTGATAGCGTGTATGATAATTATATTAATGTTAATTAAATATTTCATAAGATTTACCTTTTATAAATAAATTACAGTTTACGAGAATAAGTGTGTTATTAAGTTTTCTAATGAGGTGTTATGTTATTATTTCAATCGTTTGTTTAATTACATTAAATAAATAATTTCTTGGTTGACATGTTAAATTTAAATCAAATAGAATAAAACTTTGAATTTATCACATCAAAATTTATTAAGAGCTGTAAAATACAAAAAAGTTTATTAATACTCCATGACCAATAATTATGCTTAGAAAGGATAGACTAGCGCAGTTCTGGAAGTCATCTTTAAAAATTTATAACTTTGTTTATGTAGCTACAAATGACTTGATATTTTTATAACGTACTCCAAATTTAGTTATATATCTTTGATTAAAATTTCAGACTCATTGGATCAGCCCATTAGGAGAAACAATTTAAACAATGCACAAAGGTCTAGTAACACGCCCAGAATTTCTAGTCTCACTTCAAAACCCAATAACTTTTGATATACAAGTTCAATAGACTTGAAATTGGTCTCAAAATGTAGATAATTAAGTTAGGAATCCAGCCCAATTGGCTTTATTTAATTTAATGAAGAATATAGAAAGTTATAGTCAAAATAATAGGTCATGCACCCATGTGACTTTTGTGACCAAAAGAACCTTCATAGTAAAACAAATCCAAAAAATTCAAAAATGGGGGAAACAAAGGGGCCACGTAGTCGATAATAATGGGATAAGAATCAAATGATTTGAAAATGGGATCGTAAGGAATCCCCCGACAATCGAGGTGGTATAACCAACAACTCCATGCATGGTTGGCATTGTCACCCTATTATTTACATTTTTATTTTTCTAGAAAGCATAGGATCGTAAGGAATAACTTTCATAATGAATTCCCCCGACAATCGCCCTTCTTCTTCCATAACCCCAATTGTTAATGCTTCAACCTCACAGTTACCCCCATCTTTATCTCCTCTAGATCTTCCCTTTACACCCATGTCTAATAACCAATCATGGTTAAGGTGGAAGACATGTAGGAAAAATAAGCTTATCGAACGTCTTTTCCGTTCACCCAATACAGAAAGTAAATCTTATTCAAAAACTCTCAAGGAATATAACATAATTATTGCACAACTCAAGGCTTACAATGCATGGGATCGAAATAGGAGATGGAACCGCAATAGAAGTTGGAACCCAAATTAATATTCAATCCCATAAGTACGGTATGCCTATTAAAAGATAGAAGTTAAAGTATGATATTAAAAAAAAGATATGTGTGATATTGAACTTTTTAAGCATTAATGTTAATTTAGTATTTTAGAATACGGAGAAAGACAAGCGGATTGTAAGGGGTTTTCCTTTCTTCATTCTCACTTTTCTCTTCCTCTTTATCTTGTTTTATTCCCTTTTATTTCTATAAAATTATGATTATAAGAGTTTTATGTTTCTTATTCTTCTATTTTCATTTTATTGTTGAGAGCATTAGTCTTTTTTTAATCTCTCTCTTGATAATCTATGCTATTGATTGGGGTATATAACCATTTTGATATTCGTGGTTATCCTTGTTAACCTTAAATGTTTTATTGAATTCTATGATATGCCTCATGTTATGTATGTTAAAGTTGTTATAACCTCTTATGTTTGGACAAAGTAAGTTTATGATGGGTGGTTCCAGAAAGACCTCCAATGCATTGGGTAAAGAACATCACTGGAGAGTGTCAATCCATCTGATAATATGTTATGTTATGTTATGTTATGTTATGTTATGATATCTAGGTAGTTAACCTGGATCATGATGTTATGATACGATGTCCAAACATAATCTTCCCAGTGAAATGTTGATCACGTATGATATGCAAACGTTATGAAATCTTTTATGGTATTTCTTATGTTTGATATCTTTATGATTTTCCTTGCCCACTTATGTTTACCCTTACTGGGCTATTTGAACTCACCCTTTTTATGATTTCTTTTTCAATCCCAAGTAATTAAAGGAAATTGAGAAACTAAGATAAGGAGTCGAGAAGTGTTTGAAATAAAGTTGTGTGAAATTTTAAGGATTTATAAGTTCGATTGCTCGTGTGCTTGTTATGTAATAATGGGTTAAAGACACTTAGTCTCTAAACTCCTAAACCTTAAAGATCTTGGATTGAAATTGTAATATTAAATGGTTTGTTTGATGAAATAAGTAATAGTTTGAAATTTATATCAAACTTGTATATTTAAATTCCGCTAACGCACCCAATTTGGAGGTCCCAAATTTGGGGGCGTTATAGTACTAGTATGGGCAACAGATCTATAGAATCAGAGCAAATTAACCCATCTCCTATACTTTCGCATTTTAAGTGGCGGAAAATCAAACTGTCTGGATGGACGACAAGGCGCACATGCATTATAACCTTAAAATATATCTCTCACACACAACAAAAATAATATGAGTAAAATATATCTCTCACAGAAAGGGAGGAGCACATAACACAAGATATAGAATTCTGACATGCATTAAAGAAAACTCTTGCAAAATAAAAAAGAGAGAGTTCTAACGCTAGAGAGAGACTCTGATAGAAAATTCATCAAAGTGTTGTGCGCCGTGTTGAACAAAGAATAAGAACATCCTTGAATGATTCATCATACAATCTTGTTCAAATAGATCCAAAGATCCAAAGATCTAGTCTACTCTCTATGTTGTTTATCCACAATCGAAATTTATCTTAGAACATTCCAAACGGAGTCAATCTCTTCATATTGACATTCGTAGGAATATTCATTAAATATCTTAGGTCTGTCCTATCTCCAGCATTAACTCTCATCTCAGATTTGTTAGATAGTCAATAATCACTCATATACCATATTGTCTTCTTCTCAATTAATATTTATAGCATAGTCATCACTTGGACATTCATTCACTAGCTTACAGTCTTAGCTTCCGCGAAAAGAGTTTATTCATCCCCCCTAGACTCACTTTGGGACCTACAATAAGGAATCAAGTCACGGATTAAACAAACCAAGACTCGATATAAGCATATAAACCTCGAAGTAAGTAAAAGGTGTATCGGTATAAGCATCTGAGTCATGGATTGAGCAATCAAAGGTTTGGTATAAACACACATGCTTCAAAATAAGAAAGCGAGTCTTGGTATAAGCTCACATACTCGGTATTAACCCCTCAAGGCTCAAAAATGACTGGCACAATCCCAATGTAAGAAGACATGCTCTCATTAAACACCTTAACAACATTTTACCTGTGGATTTCTTGGATGTGTCAACATAGTCATTAATACAAGTTGGAACCATACAAGCGAAATTAATGTGTTTTCTTTCCAACAATTTCAAGTCAACCATTCATAGTGTACCAAGGAGAAACATTAGCAGTTCGTATTTCCATGGAGAAAAAAAGTATCAATACAGCTCTCTATTTTAGGAAGGAAAACCAAAGTTCCAAGAAGATTGATCAAAGGTGGTGTGTATAATAAAGACAGATTTGTATACTTATAAAGGTGGCTTACATTAAGATCTTACGCATGCTAGAGTGTGTATCTGTAATCTGAATAGAATTGCCCCAGAGTGCTACTGTAAACAGAGAGACATTCTTTCAGTAGATTGAAAGCTCATGTAAACAGCCTAATCTGTTTTCTATTTTGTTGTAATCATCTTTTAATAATAAAATAAAATACTTCCACTAGATTCGATTGTCTTCTACATTACTTTTATCTTTCAATCAGAATCTACCTGCCTTCCAAAACTAAAGAAGATTTTTCTAAGTCTATTCACTCCCCTTTAAGCTCTAAGGGACCAACAATTTAGTATATGGTCTTCATGGACACAAGCCAAAAAAAACACATTTAACAAATATCCATGAACTTTGTATTTATATGTCTAACAGTTATAGTTAAATAATCTTAAATGAGAATGGGGGTCAGTTCACTATAATAACGGTCTAGATTAAACATTTATTTTAACTTCGCTACAATAATTTTTAATTGATCTATAATTAAATAAACTCAAATTTGAACTATTAAATGTGACCCATGTTAAAGGTTAGCCTCAGCTTAAATAGCACATGGCATGTGTATATACATGATTTTATGTATTTTATTTGATAAATATTCTTTTATACAATTATTAAGATTGTTCCGTATTTTAGAAAATTTGAAGTTTTTATACACTCATCCTATTTTTTTAATTATTTTTAAATATATTTGCATTGTATTATTATTAAATTAATTTTATTATTTATTAAGATATTCTAAAAAATCAAATGCTATTATGCACGCACTCTTCCCAATTTGATCTTTTATGGATTGACTTATGTATATTGAATAGAGTAAGGGTATTGTTAATATTCTTAATTAGTTGGTCTTTTTACCGGTCATTTATTTAATTAAAATTCATTAAAATGTTTTAAAAAATAAAAGTTATTATGCACAAATTGTGAAGTTTTATCTTACAATTTTAGTGTTATTATGATATCTACTAGAAAAGGATATTTTGGATTATGGGACAATTTTTTGCTTTTATATAGCGATATATATTATTAATGATGATGATAAAAATACATATAATAATATAATTATAATTTTAAACAATAAATACTATATATAAAAAAATATTCAAATTTTAACGTCTATATTATAAAACTACATTTAAAATTAAAATAATACAAAAAGTTAATATATTTACTTTATATTCATTATTAATATATTTTAAATTAAACATATACTTTATTAGTTTATTAGCATAAAAAATAAAAATTACATCTTTTTTCCTACTCTATATTAATCAGTGATAATAGTAGGGGCGAATGGGGGTATAAATGGAAATAAAAATGGAGGTTTTTTGAACTCCCTAACTGATTTTTTTACCTTATCTTTGTTGGAAGGATTTTTAAAAAGCTGACATAATTTGTCATGGAAATGATTCGGATGAATCAGCAATGGTAAAGCACCTCTCTGGCTTTATGCAAAAACTTCAGGGGCATGAGAAATGTATTGCATGAGGAACATGTCCTGTAAAAAGTAAAAACATGCATCTAGTGAACAACAAATACATAAACTATCAGACTAGGCTGACTTCTATACCGCCCATTGACAGTCTAAAGATTCCTAATAAGCATTCCATGCCAAAGTAGAGTAAAAAAAGGATAAGACAAGAACTTCACATTTCTGCATAGCAATGGGCTTAAAATAAATACAGGTTGAATATTCACATGGATAAAAAAATTGATTTTTCGGCCAGGGTCAAAAAACTTCCCCCTTTGCACTAGAAGATGATTCATGCAACAGTTGGTCAACCCACAACGTATATCTACAAAACCCTATTTCTGCTTTATACACATCCTACCCGAGGAGAGGAGTCTTGACCACTTGCTGCGCTAGATATCCAAGCACTAGGAGGAGCCCACTCCGAGAGCATATTTACTAAAATACTACCAACCCATTCTATCTGCTCAGCTTCAATTCACAGACTTACGTGGTCAATCAATCAGCTCTCATTCTTAGAATCTCCTTGGCAGTCCTCCGCCGGAAATAGGGCATGTTTTCCTACAGTGAGAAGAAACACAACTTTAGTTATGAATCCACCATTAAATCAGATTCATATGATCCTTTGAAGGCATGCTGACTATCTTATACGGTTAAATGGCTGGCTAACACAGGGCTAGACCCACTTCTCTGCATTAACAGACTTTCTTAAAAATTAGTGTAAATGACATGCCACCACCAACCACCTCACCCCAGGGTGTGCAGATTCAGATGAACAAAGCATAATGGCAAGCCATTTTCCTAATGAAACTTGCACAGGCAATTTGCATTCAGCCCTCCAAGGTTTTGAATAACAGTGAAAGGAAACAGTAAACATAACTTATCACTTCTTTTCTTTTGTTCCTTCATAATTTCACACTACTGAAATTTACAAATGAAGGGGCAAACCTTGGTGTAACGAAAGAGTTAATTACCACTATCCTGGAGGGGTCACAGGTTCAAGTCACAAAAACGTTCTCTCACTATATATATATATATATATATATAATAGAGAGAGAGAGAGAGAGAGAGATAGAAAAGACTGTGTACAATTGGCCTAAGTATAGCCCAACCTTTCCCAGACCCCAGGGAGATTCTTTCACCAAGTTTGTGTGTCTCTCTCTCTCTCTCTTTTATTCAAATGGAAATCATAGGTCTCAATGCCTGAAAAAAGCCATCTTGCACTAACTTGAGATACACTATCAGAGAAAATAAACAAACTCATGCATTACTCAAAAACACAAGTTTTGATGACATGTACCTGCTTGAAATGTAATCCCAATCCTCTGCTATAAAAGTCAGCATATTTGATCATAAACACGCCACAATCTGATCTGTTCAGACAAAAAATAAAAATTTATATATATATATATTACTATGCCTCATAATAAGTCAAAAATATGATACATCAACAGTGCATGGATTACAGGGTTCTCTTGTAATGTAGAAAGGAAAAAGGTTGCCCCTGACACAATTGGCATTTGAGAATATGCAATTCCAGAAACGCAATTTAATTTTCCTCACATATATAAAAGGTTTTGATAAATTTTAATGGCCAATGTCATCTCAATATTGCTAAGAAAAGTGAACTCCCCTCCCCACAGGACAATTTTCTTTTCCTGAAATACTATACACTCATGTTCTCACCCTGATACGAAAGAAAATTAGTGTATACTATACACTAATGTTCTTACCCCGATACAAAATTCACTTCAGCTGTATATTGACACATTGAGTATTAAATTTTATTTAGACCAATTCTTTGAGCAAAGATGTCACTAACAGTCAATATTCTATTGACAGATTACAGAAAAGGCAAGACTTACAAAAGGGTAAAAAAGTGATCTCGAGTAGATAAAGTATTTATAAGTCTTCATTTAAAAAAACAAAATTTAAGTTCCTTTTATTCATAGTAGAGAAGCTTTTGACGAGAGAATCCTTCATGCCAGAATTCCCAAATGCATAAGAAATATCTATGTATGAAATATGAATAAATAGTAACCTCCAATAAAATGTATTACATGGCAACAGAGTACACACCCATTTTTCTGTTGTGGAAGATCAACAACATATTCTTTCTCCCAAGCATCTACGTCAATGCATTTTCCATTTTTATCCTTCACTTCATCCATGATGTATCTAGCCTGATATAAACAATAATTTGGATAACTTTTAAATCATCAATAACCTCAAAAAATAAATATCATTTATAAAATGATAAAGCATACCAGTATTTTCAGAACCTTAGTATCAACTCCCTTCAGTGAATCAAGGTATTGGAACTTCTGATCCTTCTTATTGATAATTCCCAAGCACCAGTGCACCTCTTTGTGGATTGGGACAAATATCTACAGATAGACAATGCAAATTAGATTATTGATACTAGAATTACCAATTAAAGGCAAGGAGTAAAAGAAAAACCTTACTTTGTCACACTCAATGAGGCTGTATCCCAACTTCCTTTGGCTGGTCCATCTCCTAACAGATTTATAGTCATAACCGCTTCTCCCACTTATTAACTGGCCAATAGAAACCAGAAAAGGGATGAAGATCACAATCATAGCACCAACAAAGTAACTAAAAAAATACAACAAGCAAAAAGACTATCAATATGAGTCAAGAGCCATGCCCCTGAGAATACATGAAAAGCAAATATAAAATCAGGAGAAAAAAAATTCCATAAAACCAATGTTAACTACCACTGAGCATGCCGAACACTATTTTAAATCCCACTTTTCCCATTGAAAAAATCTTATAAGGCCAGTAAAACAAGTAAAACAACGAAAACTAAATTTTAATAATAAATAAACCTTCCGTTGTGTAACACTACTGAGCTAGCAAACCTTCCGTTTAAATTGAAAACTAATTTAAATCCCACTTTTCCCATTGAAATAGCAAAAGCTAATGTTAACCACTACTGAGCATGTGTAACACTATTTTAAACCTTCCGTTTCCTCATGGAAAAAACTCAGAAGGCCAATAAAAAAATATAATAAGATGATAAATGAGAACAGCCATAATAAAACCTGCTCAGCACAGAACGATCAGTATTATTAGTAACCCCAATTTATGATGGACAATAACTAATCTACCTTTTTATAAAAGAAGGTATTGAAGAAATGACATTTCAGAAACCTTGTCGGCTGTCTACTCTCCCTCTCTTTCAGCAATTCAAGATATAAATTAATGACCTGCAAAAGGAATGTGGAATGTTTAATTAATCGAGAAACTACATTAGAAGCTAGCATCAAAGTCAAACCACTTGAACAAAATCTACCATTATATGATCTATGATTCTATCTCGATAAATTCTGCAAAAAAAAAAAACAAAAACAGCATGCAAATACTAAAAAAAAGTACCTCATCGTTCAACCATGCACCTGGGCTCAGACACTGAAATTGATCCCCAGTAATTGTAATGCTAGAATTATCGTGAGTGACTAAGACAGACCTACTGCAGAAGTGAAAGCAACAGTGTTGCTAAATAAAAACAATAATTCATTTCAACATCAAATAGAAAATAATTTTTTCATACTGGTTGGCATAAAAAGCGCAAGAAACCTCTTCCTCTTCCTCTTTTGTAAGAGGAACAAATGCTTCTTGAAGTTTATCCTGAAATTACATGTACAATGTGTAAAATTACACTAAATCTACAAAAAGGATGCCTCAACCTCAATATAGAAAAGAAAGTTAAAAAAGCACTCCACCTCCTCAGGCTTCTTTGAAGGGCGAGAAAATAAATGAAACAACGACCGCCTACTCTCATTTAATTTAATTTGAAAATCCAAATCCCGTATTCTAGGATCGCGCCTCTCGGCAGTCCTCAGCAATTTCTTGTAGGCAGGCTCATCTGTATGTCGGTTTAATGACAACGTATCCAACCTCATCTCAGCGCCATCCTCCACTTTCAGATTACCACTCGCCAATTCGGCCTTGGCCCCATAAGAAGGACAAGGCTGACATTGCCTTTCCACAAGTTTCTCATCCGTTTCAAGCATTTTAGCTGAAAACCCATTATTGTCAGTGTCTAAAGACCTTTGGTCCAAAACAACTGACTGAACTTCAACTTCTCGCTGCACGTACTCTTCTTTACCTAGCTCTTCGAGGCCACAAATGACAGAAACCACATCCGCTTCCATGTCAGTCGATTTCTTATTAAACAACCGCATAACATTCCCCATCGGTTCAGCTGATCCTTCGGTTTCAGTCAAACCTCGAATATTGGGAACATGCGAAAAAAAGGCAAATCTTCTGCTAACCCTGCAAGGCGCATGGACTTTCCGCTTGAATGCCGGCGTAGATACTGGGTATCGACAAATTCGAGAAATTGCACTTTTCGATTTTGTGGGTCGGTCAGGATTCTGTTGGCTATAACAAAATTTGGGCTTTTTTGGTACGTAATGATCGAATTTGAAGCGTGACTCGCGTGTGTAGAGGGAAGGGTAAGCGTGATTGGGAGCGAAACATTCTTCGATGCGCTTGCGATTGCTGGCTAACGCACCCATCGAATGATTAACGACCCAACATGTAGCTGTGATGTGAGATTCGACAGCTAGGGTTTTGGGTTACGGCGACTCAGTGGATTAAAACCCTAAAAGGGCGGTGAAGACGGGATGGGAAACTAGGGTTTATGCGACGAGCACAGATTCAGCAAAGCCTGAATTTGGGGAGTCCGGGAGAGCGGTAAAATCCAAAGATCTGGGGATTTTGTAAATTCATAATATAATTCGAATGCGCGCAACAAAGCTAAAGACAGAATCGAAGTTGGGCTATCAGAATTTCTTCAATACTGTGAGAGGGATAGAGAGAGAGAAAGTAAATTCAATGTTTTGTTTTTTATTCGTGTTTCCTAAAAGCATTCACAATGGCTATTAAAAATTTATCTTTTATAAAATTTAATTACTCTCTGTTTTTTACAAGCTCCAAATAACATGCTTAATACTTTCTTAACTATTTTAATAAAAATTAATATATTACAAATGGACGGATGGTGGAGACGTGAACGAACGGTATCGAAACAGTGGATGGGGATGGGCAGACAGATGGTGTGGTCGAATGGGGATGTCGGCTGACGATATGCCCCCTCACCCTCTTGTCGTCTTTGAATTCCTCTTCCGCTCCCTCCGCCTCCTCCTTTCCACCGTATGCAAGGGCTGAAGCATCAAAATCGGCACCACAAGCTGCGGCGGGGCATCATTTGACGTGCAACCCTTGTAAACCTTGGCCACCACATTCCACTTCTTGTCCTTTCGCCACTTGAAATGATCGAAGGAGTCACCTTCGGTGGCGGCAGCGATGCATCGGTGGGGAGCTTATTTGAGGCAACATCCGAAGGCGGAGATGAGGTCGAACGATACAAGGCGACTGAGGGAGTGGCTGTGGCGGCGGGACTTGGTGAGGTGGGGATGGTATTTTAGGCTGGGGGAGGGCAGGAAATCTATGCCGCTGTCGATCTTGGTGGTGAGTGGAGGGAGGATGCAAGACAAAGGGGCATAATTTTCGGGGAGGGTGGTGTCGGCGAAAATAGGGGGTGGGGTCAAAAATAGTTATCAAAACAAGGGTACCGTGCAATCAAATTTCAAATAAAGTAATAAAAAATAATTTTAACTCGCTAGCTTAAGTTTTAACTAACTAGCTAGATTTGTTGAGTCATTTTACAATTTATCAAATTACTGCATTTAAAGAGGCCGCTGTGGACTCTTTGGCATTTAATAAAATGGTTGGCTATATTTTAATTATAGCCAGCCCAATATGAATGCTCTTATATTGTCAAAAGAAAGTTTATGAATATCATTGTTATATTCGTAAATATGTTTGCGAATGTTTACGAATAAGTATTCATGAACAATTTGATAATATTATTCGTATTTGTTAAAATTATTTGAGAACGAGAAATTAACAAATCAATTAATATGTATAATTTTTTATTAAATATAAATATATTTATATTAAATATAATTTAATAAGTATGTATTTTATATTATTATTAAATAAAAAAATATTTTAAATTTTTATTATTATTATATTTTAGTGAATTATATATAGTGATTATTTAAACATATTAAATAAAGATAATATAACCTAATAGTTAATTAATTGTATTTTTTTATAATTTTACGATATAGATTTTTTCAGGGCTGATTCTAAGAAATCGGATGCCCTAGGCGAATAAGGTGAAGTTATAAAAAAAGTGCCCCTATTTTTTTATGTTATATATTGAATCTTAAATTTTTCTTAACCTACCTAAAATTTATAATAATCCTAAATTAAAATTTATAGCTATTAATTCATAACATCAAAACACACAAGCATAAAGATAAAATAACACATACGTGATATAATTAATTCGAAAAAATAATTTTTCTTTAGATGACCTTTAAGCTCTTTTCATCATTATAAACATAAATAGAGAAACTAATAATATAACATACCTGATTAATCTAAACAGACAAGTATCATCATCTCCATTAATTACCAAAACATAAATGATTTGTTCTTTGTCTGTTACCTAAAAGATGAAAAAAATAATAAATATAATAAAATATATAATCAAACATAAATGTACAAATATTATTTATTATTTTATGTAATTACCTAGGAAATCATTAGCAAATGAATCAAGAATAATCACATAAATTTTGATCTTCTTGCTTTTTGCACCCACAAAATTGCTAATTAAAATATCATACTCAATTTTACGTGTAAGATCATTTTCGATGGATAAAATGGCCAACACATTCAATCTTTCTTATAACATTGTTAACCGAAGGTAAGATTTGATCAATTTCAACTTTGAGAAGCTTCTTTCTCCAAAGGCAACTATAACTGAAATGGTGAGTAATATCCTATAAGCAATCCATGCATTTGGAAAAGAATCATCCATTACTTTCAAATGATTCAACACTTCAATTGAACTTTTTATATCATTTGGCGGAGAGTTTTTCAATACTTGCAATTCTAAAAATAAAACTCGCCATCAATATCAGAAGAATGTTCATCACATTTGAGAAAATCTTCAAGTTTGAGATAATAACTCTTCAAACATTCACTGTCAACTGAATTTAGCTTCTTCAAATCAAACAAAAACCCAAAATTCTATTCAAATAGTTGAAATTGCTCAAACCTCTCCTTAAGTGAAGTAAGGCCTTGGTCAATAATATATGTGAAGTAATTTATTCGAAATGACTCTTGAGTTGATTGTGTCATTTTTTCACTTGCATTCTTATCAAAATGTTTTTTTCTCAGAATGATGTGTTTTTCTTGAAAAATTAGTTCAACTCCCAACAAAGTTGCAACTTCCATGGCTTCAATTTTGGTATCCATAAACCCAGTTTCACTATATTCTTCAAAAAAGATAACAATTCCTCTCAACTGTTCTACATCAATACCAATATTCATGTTCTCATTTCGAAGAGTCTTGCTAATAGTATTAATAGCAAACAACAAGTTGTGCCAAATAATCATAACAACTAAGAACTCAAAATTCTCAAATTCATGTGTTGTAATTGTCCTAGCACCACTAGACAAACTAGGATCGTCACATAAATATGCCAAGTCGAGTAATACATATCTAATTTGAGGAGTTTAATACCTTATTGCTTTAAGACTCTCAATATGACTTTCTCAACGTGTTTGTAAAAGTGGCTTTATTGTGAGATCATCTATATTATCTTTAAAAACCTTTCATCTCTTTGTAGGAGAAGAGAAGATTACATATATGTACTGCAACACTCCAAAAAAATGTTTACCTTTAGCACAAGAGTTAGCCATGTCACAAAGTGCAAGGTTAAGGCTATGACAACCATACGGAGTGTAAAAAGCTCTAGGATTTATTTCACGCATTTTTTCTTGAACGCTTTTGTGTTTCCCCTTCATATTAGAGTCATTGTCATAGCCTTGTCCTCTTATATCACTAATATCAAGTTTAAGAGCTTTCAAAGCTTCCACTAGCATATCAAAAAGGTCCTGGCTAGTTATATCATAAATTTTCAAAAATTCAAGAAAATATTCTTTCACTTTTATTGGGCTTGTTAAAACATCCAAACACCGGATTACTAGTGACATTTATTCTTTATGACTTACATCTGGAGTACTACCAAGTATTATTGAAAGGTATTTTGCTTGCTTGATTTTTTTCAACAATTTTACTCCTAACTTCATTTCCTATCAATTGTATCAACTCATTTTGAATCTTATGGCAAAGATAGTGAGAATAAATTTTAGTACCTTCAATATGCCGAAAATGCTCTTGCATTCTTGAATCAAATTCAGCAATTATTTGAATTATTCCCAAAAAAAAAATTCATTACTCTCTTCATATATCTTCTCATGGCTCCCTCGAAAGGGTAAATTATTTGTGGCTAGAGTCCTCACAACAACAATAATCCTCAATAATACTTGTTTCAAGTATTCTTTCTCTCTTTGTATTTGTTCTTGCAAATGTCTATCAATTGTTTCATTCTTCTCAAATCTCAAAGTGAGTTCAAACCATTTTTCCATACAAGTAATGTGATCACTGCTATTTTCATGGGATTTAAGTCTATGAGTAACATTTTTTCAGTCTTTGCAGCCTTCACTAGCTAATTGAGTTGTCTTCGCAGCTTTCTTGAACAACTTACAACAAAAGCAATATATTCTATGGGTAGTATATGAATATACTAATCATTTCCTGTCATGCTTCTCTCCATTTGGCAAGTGTTAGATGTAATGGGAAAATAAGAAATGTCTATTATTATCATCTATCAAGAAATTGGTATCATTCTTCCTCATAGGACTCCTTTTGACTAAGGTATTTATAAGATTCTGATCAACAACATTCCACTCACTCGAATCATCAATGTTTGAATAGAATAGAAGTCCACATTCTTCACTGTCATCTTCATTTTGATTATTCTCATTGACTATGTTTTGATTAGAAGGAAGTTTTTCATTCACTGAGTCTTGATTAGGAGTTTCTTTTTCGTTCATTATGGCTTCATTAAGAGGTTATTCATTTATTAAATCTTGATTACTAAATTCTTCTTCAATGCCTAAATTTGAAGTCCTTGGTTGTTTAGTATAAACTAAAAACTTGAAGGGAACCAGATTAACTTTGAATAAAATCTTCTTTATCTTATTTTTTTTCTTTTCGCATACACGGAAAGTTGCTTTTTAGGAGGCATGATCTAATGATGGCTCCTAAAATAACAAATTAAAAGTATCATATTACAACTCAACACACTTAAAAATTACAGTATCTAAATTATTTAATAATCCATACAACGAAATTATATTAATATCATAGTCATCTCATCAAACATAATTAAATTAAAAAACTAAAAACATCATCAAAACAAAAAACATCAATTAATCTATACATGATTCAACACAGTGCGACACCAAATTAAAATTATGCAAACCTATATCGATCTCATATTCATCAAATCAAAGTATCATCTATCAATACAATAATAATTAATTTTTAATTGAATTACATGTCAACAACATACTATTTGGGTTTTCTTTTTTCTCATTTAATCTTTAATAAACATTGGCAAATTGCATGCTAGCATATAAAAATATTAGTGAAATGTTTTATCCATGTTATGACACAAAATATTATTATATACTTATTTAATGTTTTTAATATCAAAACTTTATTGAATAATTTTGTGTTTATATGGAAGTGAAAGTGGAGAAAATCTATTAACATGTATTAATTTTTATTTAATATAAGCACATTCAAAATTATACTGTTTTCTTATTAGGGGTTATACTTTTCAATTCATGGTTAAGTGTGAAATTATGATATTTTAAACAATTATACTTTTTTTCCAATTATAAAATTTTAAAGAATAATAATATGCAATGCAAAAGGGCTTTATTTTATAAGTTACTAAAAATTGAGATTTTTAAAAACTTTAGTATTCATGTATAAACATTTTTTAATTAATTTAACTATTTTGACATTTAAATAAGTTATTTACAAAAAATATGTAAAAAGGTTAATTCATAAACAACTTAATCAAATAAGAAAGCCTTTTTTTTTTGTTAATTTTGGTTTTCATGTTTAACAATTATAATCTCAATGTTTTTATAATTTCTTTGTTGGGCCATTCTCGTGTATTATTATTAGTTAACTTTTTTAAAATTTATTTATAACATGGGTCAAAAGGAGTAACAACAAAGAGATGTCAAAGAAATTTGATATGGAAGAGAACAAATACGTTAGCACCCCTACGACATAGGCTTGATATAATTTTTTTTCGTTTATGCTATTAAAATAATATTTATAAAACCTAACTAATCAGAAGAGAAGTCAAGATCAATCCTACGAAATACAATTAGAAATCTCTAACTAAATTATGCTCCTATTGTTTAAGCAAACTAATTGTAATGAAGTAAAATAAATAAAATAAAATAAAGAAATGAAATAAGATAATAAAGTTTTAGGGCCGATTTCATTATAATTTCAACTCCTAATCATAAGGTAACTATCAAAAACTTTTGCATGAATAATATCATGCCCAACCCTAGCAATAGCCTATTTATATGACTCGCTAAAATAGGATCAAACCCATTGAGATGTGATCAATCATAATTCCTCATAAAATCATAAACTACTATTGTGACTCACAAGTCTTAGGTTTCATTATTATCAAAGTTCACCTTTTTAGTCATTCACAACGCCTATAACATAAATTCAATCGATAAAATAAAATCATTCATGAATTAAAAATAAAAAATAATAAATCATATACATACAATAAAAAAAAAATTAGAATTAGACTACCTCTCATCCCTAAAGAAAGTGAATTACCCCATGGAATAAAGAGCGGACAAATTATTGATTATCAATTTCGAGATGTTCACAAATAACTTGTCACAAATGTTCACAAATAATCTATCACGCGCCCGAGAAAAAATAACAAAAAGCTAAGTGAAAAATAACAAAGAGAAAAAATAAAAAAAACACAAGTGACAAAATATCAAAAATTAAAATAGCTCAATATTTATATCAGTACAAACACACGACACACCGGCTTTTAAAAAACTCACGAAACCCTTACATTTATTTGTTATAAATGAAATGCTATTTTGTCTTTTCCTACTATAAATAAATAATATCGGACATTGATGTCGGTACACTTTTCTTTTTTGCATATATATTGTGATTGGGGCCAACTCGTCTGAATAGAGAACACACCGAGACTGTCTGTATTGTAAGTACGAAGTTTCTCGAGTACCAACCTCTTCAAAACTTCAAACAAGCTGTACAACGGCAGCTACACGCAGTGACCCGTTTTGAAGAAAATCGGCGAGCTCGTCAAATAGAAGAGCAGTTCTCCAGCCCCAACCCTTAGGAGCCTTCGGTAGAAGCGTTCCCGTCTGCTTAAAGGTCCCCACCACCAGGACCTCTCTCTTTGATGGACAAATCAGCTTAACGGTTGAAAAGAAAATAAATTAAAATTAAATGTGTTCCAAATAAATAACCACTTCAAAAATCATGATTATGGGTTAATAAATTCATTTACCTGATACCGGGCATTAACCTTCTCGCGAGAGTCCACAAACACTTGAACCTGAAGATCCAAGTTTAAATAGTGTATTTTGAAAAACAAAATATAAGAAACAGAAGAAAGAAGAATTTTTCATAGGGTACAATCTCATCTTTCATTATACCGGGCTCACCTTTCTGAGGGAATTGCTTATCTCAGCCTTCCTTCGATGAATAAATAAGCCTGAAACGATTACTCAGACACAACTTAACATGGATTTGTAATCAAGAAAGCCCGATAAAATTATTAGTATGATCCAAAAGTGAAACATAGATCTATTTCTGTTCAGAAAAGTACCGAGAGTTCGCCGCCCTTGAGGGTCTTCATCATTAAAAGCCTGGATGCTAACCTGCAAATTCAATACCCCATACTTAAGAAAAAGGGCATTAAAAAAATCCAGAGGATTAGTCATAGTAACAAAAGCTTTCAAATATTGAACACCTTCCACAAAGATCCAGCATAGTATACTTCTGCCGAGTGTTTAACTTGGCCATCACTAAGCTTGTGTACATCTTCAAATTCTACCCTGCAGGAATCAGCCTGGGCATAAAAGGTTTGCTCTTGGCATCTAAACAACCTCCACGGGAAATAACACCCAACTTCAAAAATTACATTAAAGTTTTGAACCAGCCAAAGAACACAATTTGAAACAAAACAGAGCCAATTTCACCTAATCAGCGAAAAGAAAGGAAAGAACGATATATGTTAATGCAAACAAATATTGAAGACCAGGAAAGAAGCAATATTATCCATTTATTCCTGAAGGCAAATATCCAAAGGTCAGTATACACTGAGCATCATCTTTCAAAAAAAAAAAAACCTTCGTACAACCATATATTTATACTATCTAACTCTATACACATATTGTTGATGCTGCAATTGCATAAACTGAAACAGTAGCTTACCCAAATCGAAAAGGCGGAAAGTGAATTAAAGGTATTTTCAAGTCCAGCGAAATAGAAGAATTGTTTGCATTATCCCACTCAATTCCAACGGCATGCTCTGGTGAATCCAGCATCTGCATGGGGATACCACCAGTGACTGGCCCTGCAGCAAAAGCTCCAGCCAATTTGCTTTGCAAATTTGTCTCATATCCACTCTCTGTATGCTCTCCATATCCAGCAGGAACACTGCTTACGCCCTGGCTAAGTTCAACCAAAGCCGTTAACCCATCTCCAGACACATCTCCATTGTGTTCAGCTCTAGCCTCCGAATCATCGCTTGCAAGAGGCTGCAGGTCATTTCTGTTTCCCATACCAAATGGTAGACGAGAAAAGACAACACGCGATGGAGGCCATGCAGCTTCTGAAACAGATGTAGACCCATGGCCAATGCCAGCAAGCCCGTCAATAGCTCCCCTCACATGAATCCTTGCAGGCCTAAAGAGGTTACTTTCTCTACCTTGAGCAGGATCGGCAATGTATACATTTCCCATGTTACCATGAATATTGTTCAGATCATGCCCCTGCATGCCATAGCCACTGATAATAGTACTCCCTCGTGAAAATTCAACTGACTGTTTGCAGGCGCATGCCATATTGGTAAGGCAGCAATTTTTACATGTAACAGCACCAATCTCCAAAACCCGATGGCTGAGAAGCATCTATATGAGGACGATAAAATGTCAGGAAATGAAATTATATAAAAAGTACAAGCAACATCTACAGTTCATCGAAGGGATAATTCTTGCATAATGATGGGGGGAAGCATCAAAACATTCAGTGCTGGGAGACAGCACAAAAGATCAATTACTTTGAGAAATCCCACGACGGACTTTTAAGTTGTATTAGAGGTATTAGGTTTCCACAGTAGTAAAAACTAGAAGATTCGTAGAAATTGCTAAAATAAGAAATTGAAAGTGTCAAGACCCAGGAAGGAGGGGGGGAGAGGATCACGATACATTCCAAATGTATTCAAACCCAGATAATTAATAACAAGATACCTGAATAATATATTTCAAAAGCAGTCCAGTTTTTAAAAAAATCAACAACAAGCAATTAAACTTGGACCCAAGTCAATCCAAGTCATGTCATATTCATGTTTTCTCATTACTAATCCTATGAATTCACAACTTAAATGTAAGTCACATCCAAGTTCAATTTTCTAGACCTGAAGTAAGCAACATAAATGGTGGCCCAAATAAGTGGAATGTATGTAACTTATAAGTTTTGCACTTCCCATATTTTTGATAATTTATTATCAAAGTAAGAAGTCTCAGTTTCAGACCTGCAGCCAAAGACCATCATTGATGGCTTTGCAAGGAAATCCCAATTCTTCTAGCTGCCTCCTTGCATTTATAAGTGCTTCAAAAGACATGTTACAATATAAAAGAGAACCCCCTTCAAAAATTTTGGAAAATGTGTCATCTTCTTCCTCACGGACCCCATAGTTCCCTCTAGTATAACCATTTACCGGTCTTTTTCCCACAATCCTGCCACCCCATGATAGAGGAGGCAAGTCACATCTACCCCATTCATCTGAAGTGAGATTGTCACATGAAGAGTTCACCAGAGAGCAGTGCCTCGTTTGGTCCCTATCAACCCAACAATTGTTATTCACATGGTAGCTAGACCCTTCTTCAGATGGCCCTTCCATAGCCACTCCATTTTTTCCGAGCCCAGTAGCTCCAGCACCAAGTGGCATCTCAGCATAATAAGAAGAGGATCTCATTCCATCTGAATCCAAAAATGAATTAGACAATGATGAAGGTGATACCATACTGCAGGTGTATGTTGGATCCATATTTGACTGAGTGCAGTCAGCTTGCTGCACCTGTTGCTTCACATCAGAAGCCCCTGTCTGTAACTGTAAGTCAACCACATAATCTGCGAGTTCATTTAAAATATTATGAGCAGTGCTATGTCCGTCATTGCCATCCTTTGAAACTGTGTCTCCAACTTCAGTTTCCAGCTGTTTATTAGTGCCTCCGTCAATCAAGCTCTTTCCCTTTCCTTCAGAAGAATCGGGATGACTAACTGATACCTGGTCCAAACTAGAGTTTCCCTGTTCATATTGTGTCTTGCAAAAAGAACCCTTTGCAAGGAGTGCATACAATGCCAGTTCAAACCTATGAATTAGAGATGAAAATACTGACATTGATAATAATCCAGAATTTAACTTTTCTTTAATAAAAACAACTTAATGATTCTTTAAAATGCCTCAGTCTCACCGTTTCTCTTCACTAGATACCCACAATTCATCTGAAGTGAGCAGCGCATGCAAAACTTGAGAAGAAAGCCTTGGGAGAACCTAAGCAATGGATAAAAAAAGTAATATATATTGAAACTAGCTAACCAGAAGCCCCAAAAGAAAAAATAATAAAAAGCCATGACTTGAAAAAAATACATAAACAAACTTTCAGTGGTGCATGAAAAGGCAGAAACGTACAATCATACTTGCATAGTAATATATTACTATATATATACCATCAACTATATTGTTTGGAAGTACAACACAAGGGTGACAGTCATTTAATTAACATCTAACTAAAAGTTTTGAGATTTTAATTCAGTTAAGACTAAGTTGAAAAAATAGAAAAAGAAGCCACACAAATTTTATAATTCCGCTTTTTTTTTTAATAAGTTTGCAATAAATTCTATCTATTACAGTAATACACATGCAAACACAACATCTTCTGTCCATCATCAAACATTCTTGGCATATGAGGGTTTCTCTTAAAGTTATACTGCAGTTATTCATCTAAGTTCGGTGAGATCATAACTAGTTTCAGGGTTTTATTTTTTTAGGAGAATAATTTTCACACTGAAAGACAATATAAATGAGGTGTAACAATACAACTACCAGAAACTCCCATGAAAACAGAACGGGGACACCGAATTCTTACCTCTTTCAACTCCCTGGAACCGCTTTGACAAAGATATCCCCAGCAAGCGTTTCTGATGCGTTCTCCGTGTATACCATAGTCTTGGCTCTGCGCAAAGACCTGGCTACTAACAAGTACAGTCAAAAGCTAAAAGAACTAGGAGCAGCAGATGGGTAGTAAAGGCAGAGGCACATAGAATGTCAAACCTGATATTCTAAGAAGTTTGAAGTCCATAGTCTAGATGTAATAAAGTCTGTGCAAATTGCACATAAATCCTGCATGAAAAATCTTCAAAAGGTCACATCATCCACACAGCTTTTAAAGTCATCTGTTTGATGAGTACCTTACAAAGAACTTACGCCACTAATCATCCATTGCTAGCATAAAATACCTGAAGGTCAAGGAAAGAAGCAGCAGCAAGAACACGAAATGCATTGTTTTCATTGAGCTGAGGATGATGCCCATAGAGATATGCAAAGGCTGCTGCAATGGATTCCTCATTAACATTTTCATCGTCCACATGCAATGTCACTGTCTGTGCATTGGATTCTTTCCAAGGACCTTGAAGCATATTTCTGCCCAGCACATTATGCTGCACACAATTAGTTATATTTACACACCCCTAGCCAATAAACAGCCTCACGCTTAGCCTGATATACATTTATGCAAATATGCCCTTGTATGTGTGTGTGTGTGTGTGTCTACCTTACTTGCCTTTTAAAGTACATACATGTAAGGGTATACATGAGAGACAGAGAGAGAAGACCCATTAGAAACAACAGCAGACTTTGAAGTACAGCATACAACAGCACGATTTTTCTAAGAAAACAATAAAGTTAATGTGTACAAAACATGAATTCCAATATAAAAAAGTTTGCAACGTCTCGAAAATTCGCCAAATGTTTTATAAGCAAAAGTACAGTAAAAATGCAATACTTGGATGGATTGTAGAAACAACAGCAGCCTTCAGAGTACGAAATATAGAAAACCAGACAATGGTGTCTATCATACAAAACATAAATTCCAAGTTGGTAAAGTCTGCACCCACTAGACAATTCCTCAAATGATGAAGTCAAAAGCAAAATGAAGAATGCAACACTGATGAATCAAAAACATATACGCAAGGACGCGCGCAAAAAAAATTACAAATAAATTTCAAGCCGAAAATCTCTGCGCCCACTCATAAGAATTGGCATGATGCAGAAGCAAAATAACGTAGGGAAGGGGTGTGAAATTGTCTCTGGAAATCGAAAGCCACACGCGAGTGGTGTGATGTAAATGGTTGGAGGACAATTGGAACCTGAAGTACGAACTGCGGGAGAGAATCAGGCGATGGAGACGGTAGGTGGAGCCCTTGGCGCGGACGACGATGTCGGGAAAAGAACCGGAGTCGAAGCCCTCTGACTTGATGTGTTCGCAGAGGGCCGACAGGTTGCAATCCGAGGCGCGCAACTCGGGATTTCCCCTATCGTTTCCGGAATCGGGTTGCTGCTGAGGAGGCGGCGGTGGCGGAACCGACATGTTCATCAGGGGTCGGAACGTACGATGATTACTGTGTGTATGGTGGTGAACCATTTTTCTCGCCTCGCGGTCGCTGTAGGAGAACGAGACGACGAAGCTATTGCAGCGGAGGATATAAAATGCAAAAACAAACTCTTCTAACTGTTCTTCCTCAAATTTCAAAATTTCGTCCATCTATCTATTATTTTTTGACCAAACTAACTAATGACCAAACTAATATTCGTTATCTATCTATGCTTTTTTTAATTAATATTACTCTAATCCTATATCAATTATATTTTTATTTAAAATTTATTTTCTCCAAATTACTCTCGACCAAACCAATCGAAGTCTTCTCTTCCTACGCCATGCTCGCCTCCAATGACCTCAAAGAAAAAATGAGTGAGTTTGGCAAATGGGCACTAAGATCGCGGCGGCGGCCGCAACTTCGCCGCTCACGCCAAGGAGCTTGGCAACGCCGTCCTTAAGGTATCGTCGCAATCTACAAATCTACATACGAACTCAATTCCAACACCAAGTTTGTGGTTTGACTAAATCAATTAGCGGGCGTGCGCATTTGGAATTCAGGAGCCGGTGTTGTTTCTAAAGCCAACCACTTCGTACCTGCCAAATGGGGGAACAATCGAAGTTTCGGATCCCTTGGTGTCGTTGAGAAATAGGATCGGGTGGAGAGACTTATGAGGGTGTTGAGAAATGGGAATGGAGGGAACAACAGATTAAGGCTAAGCCTACGCGCGCGTCAATAAATAAATGTGGGATCAATTGTGTTGAATTGAAGGCACGAACGCAAGTTGATAGAAAGGAGAGAGAGAGAGGGGTCTAGAAATGGTGGGTTAGAAATAGAGAGAGAGAGAGAGAGAGAGAGAGAGAGAGAGACCCAGATTTATGATTGGGGTTGGGGCGATGCGACCACGGGCTTGGGGGGTTATGTATGGGAGGTTGCTAGGTCGATTCCAGACAAAGGACGGTGGAACGACGATGAACAATTATGTTGGGCGGACTATGTGGTCGGCGGCGCATTTAGGGTTAAGAGTCGTAGAGTCATTAGTCGAATATTTAAGTTCAAGGGCCGAAGTATCGGAGGCAGAGGGTCAAAGGGTCGAAGGTCGAAGGTTGAAGGGTCAAAGGGCCAAAGGTCGAAGGATCTTTGAGTCAGGATCTTCAAGGCCGTGTTCCAGGATCTTCGAGGCAGAGTTCTAAAGCAGTGAGCTTCGAGGCAAAGTTCCGAACGGTGAGGCTTCGAGGCTTACCTCTGGGTTAGTGTTTTTGGGTCTTCGAGGGAAGTTTTCCGAGGCTGACCTCCTGGGTCGTGTCTTCGGGTCTTCGAGGGAGGTTCTCCCGAGGCTGACCTCCGAGTCAGTGTCTTTGGGCCTTCAAGGGAGGTTCTCCGAGGCAGACCTCCGGGTTAGTGTCTTCGGGTCTTCGAAGGAGGTTCTTCAAGGCAGACCTCTGGGTTAGTGGCTTCGAGTCTTCGAGGGAGGTTCTTCGAGTCAGACCTTCGGGTTAGTGGCTTCAAGTCTTCAAGGGAGGTTCTTTGAGGTGGACCTTCGGGTCTGAACTTCGGGGTTGGTCTTTTATGTGATTACTCTGTGGCTTATGATGTAACTTGCTGTAATATCTCGTACCCGGAATAGGCTAAAAGATAGCTTGTATTTGGTTTGAGGACGTTATTTTGGTTTTGTAGCTGAAAATATAGTCATTTAGATGTTAAATGGGTTTTATTTGGTGTGTAGATGACATATGGGTATTTTAATAATATCCGGTGGCAATTAAGGGATAAATTAATTAATTTAGCTATTTTATGATTTAATATTATTAATATTAAAAGAAAATTCAGGATTTAACTTAATTAAGGACATTTTTGCATTTTAATAAGTTAAAATAGGAATTTTATTGGAAAAAGTAAGCTTAATTAAATAGGGTTACTTACTGGGCAAGAAACCAGTGTTTTAATGCAATTAGAGGTCCTGTAAAACAAGGAGAGAAACTCTATAAATAGAGGACTCATCCTAAGAGAGTTGATTGTTGATTCTTTGTGCTTTGGAGAGCTCTAACTGTCTGGGAAGCCAAGGAGGATAGAGAAAGGCGAAAGCTCAAGGCTTTAAGGTGTTTCCAAGTTTTGACAAGCTAGTCCATTTTCCAAAATATTTGAGGTAGGTGTTTTTATCCTTCTCAAACTCTCCTAGAGTCCTATAACATCTAGGGTTGGTATAGTTTCGGGAATCAAAATTAGAATGAATGATTTTGCATATAACTGAGATAGGGAGTCTAAATAAAGATGTTTAACGTTTAAGGTCATTGTTGAGAATGTATAAATCCTTTTAAGGAGAATTCTTCGTATACTGGAACTGTACAAACAGTTTGGTCGGTGAACACTGTTGGTCGGGTGAACAAGTAAAGTGGTCGGGTGAAACTAATTTTTATACCGATGAAATATTTGCGGTATTTCGATGAACTTTCTTTTCTGGTTAGGGTGAACAATGAATGGTTGGGTGAATCTAATTTTTATATGGGCATAATGTTCGCGGTATTTCGATAAACTTTTTTTTTCGGTCGGGTTAATTTTGAGGTGGTTGGGTGAACAAAAATGTGGTCAGGGTGAACGGGAACTTTGTCGATGATTTTTCGATATTTTTATTGGAGAGCCGTTATAAACCCTTGAAACGATGGGTATTAATAGCAAATCGGAGATCTCAGAGAATTAGTTATAATTTTTCGAAATTGGGACAGAATCTGATCTTGTTTTATTAGCCTGTTTTACTTCTTTTAATTTGGTAATGGGAATTTAAGCTTGAAACCTTTAGAGGGGAACCCTAAGGATCGTTTGGAAATTGTAGGGTATCTTTCATTAATATAATTAAGGTGTATATATAATTGTAGTTGCTCCGTATGTGTGTTAGCATAACTTATAATCTATATTTGATGTTAAGAAAGTTATTTTGAAAATGTGGTCATTAATACAATCATTTTAACTATATTTGGGCCTAATTTGAGGTCCAGGCCTTCAGGGGTTATTTAGTAATTTTTGGGAGTTAAATTGAGGGTTAATAAATGAAAAATAAAATTTAAGAGGGCTTTTTAGAAATTATTAAAGAGGAGGACGATTTTTAATTAAAAATAGGGTTTTGGGGTTTTATTATTTATTATAACTTTGTTTTGAGAAACCCTAGCCGTCAGAGGAGAGTTCTTAGTGTTCTTCGCGTTCTTCATCGTTCTTTGCCGATTCTAGACCGTTATTGCGAGTTTAATCCTTTTGGAAGGCAAAAGGTAGGTGATCCTAAATCCTTCTTTGTTTCTATTGTTTTAATAGTATGCGATATATATATATATATATATATATATATATATATATATATATTCACGTTGAATATAGATATATTTACATAAATCAATTTGCATGGTTGATCCTTTCTCCCTCGTCACGAGGCATGCGTGTGACCAATCAAACCCCCCTGTAGCCATCACCTCTCGACTACACATCTTGTGGAAACAAATTCGTATACCCCTCCCCTTAATTCTAACATATTATTATACATTATCCTCACAATATTTAGTTGGCCTGGTCTTCTACGCCTTGCGAGATGGGTGCTCAATCATAGCGTGATGTGGTCACTGTCACGGGTCTTCCACCACGCCTTGCGCCACAGGTTTTCTTCGGACTGCCACATGATTTTTTTTATAGAGGGGCGGCCCTGCGATCCAAGGAAGCTTCATGCCCTGCGGTTTAGAACACGCCTTGGTATATATTTATCGTTCAGAGCCATATATATATATATATATATATATATATATATATATATATATATATATATATATATATATATATTAGTACCAAGACTATTAGAACGTTTAGGAGATCGTGTTGGGGACTATTAGTTTATTAATGGAGAAAATTATAGTACCTCGGGTATAACGGCCTGGACTTAAAAAAAAAAGGAAAGCGTTTGAGTATCTACGCTTAAACGTGACTAATAGTTATTTATCAGAGCCTTCGTTTTGGTATATATATATATATATACACACACACACACATTAAGTATATTTTTATATATATCATTGGGTTTAATATTGTCGGTTTAATGATGTAAATACTGATTAAGTTCGATATTGCTATTAGTTTAATAATGTAAATACTTGTTGGGTAAAATGTTATCGGTTAATCATCTAAATATGGTTTGGGCTTGATAATGTCGGTTTGATAATATAAATGTATATTTGGGTTTGATATTATTTGTTGGTGATATAATTGTCATTTGTGGCATGTTATTATTTGGCTTAGAATTCAAATATCTTATGATGCTATATATATTGAATACGATTTTTAGATTATTATTTATTGATTATATGTGTGGATTTGGTGGTGGAGTTGATTGGGTTAACCGTAGGTCCCACAAAGGGCTGGCAAGAGGCTCAGGTCCCCTATGTGGCTGGTTAACTCGGGTCCCATATGTGGCAAGGTTGTCGTTAGGGACACCGCAGTCCCACATATGGCTATCCTGGTAGTGACTGGGATTCCTGGAGTTGATTATGGGAATCCCATGGATGGTTGGATTGTTCGGTGGGTACCCTTAATGAATGAAATGTAATGAGTGTGATGTCTTATCCTGTGATTTAATATAATTTGACTGTGATAGAATATGACACTACACTAGCACAAGCATACACCGATCATATAGATATAGGATTTTATGTGATAGGATGGTGGAGATGGGAATTACCCTCTGGGCATTCATGCTCACCCTACGTTATTTCTATTTCCTATAGGTTGTAGGGAGTAGCTAGTGGAGCCATAGCGGAGCAGGTCGGGACATCTTTGGTGTAGGATTCATTTAATGGACTTATTTACTATTTTGATTATTTCTTATTCCGGACTTGGGTCCGTGACAGTTGTATGAACCTTTTTGGTGGAACTTATTTGTGAGTGTTTCGGTATTGGACATTTATGAGAATTGATTGCATTATCATATTTTTTTAAAAAAATAAATTTTGAATTTAATTCATCAGAGTATACAATTCTACCCCTGTTGTAGTATTGTACGAGGATAGATCGATCACTAACGCCTCGACCCCAGGGTGGGCGTGAAAAAGTCGCGTTCCTCATTCCGTAATTTTAAGAATTTGGGGGCGTGACAAGTTGGTATTAGAGCGGTCGGTTTAGTGGACCTAGCATAGTAGGGTGATTGATTGAGACTTTGGAGCTTGGGAGACATTAGGGAGGGCGTCTGATGAACGCAGTCCTTAATGGTGTCCTTGGTTACCTTAGTGTCAGTCAGATCATCTTAGGATGCATTGGGATGGGTGCATGCATGACATGACATTGCTTGCACATTATAGACACTTAAATTGGTTGCGCTTTAGTACTCGGTGATAGTTTGACTTTACAGATTGTGAAATTTCTTAAAATTGCCTGGAATGATTTGCGTAGTTGCTTGTTAATAACTTACATTGTTTTGGATTGACTTTGTATTGTTCGAGTGATTCAAGTACTATATGCTAGAGTATTCCCTTTCGCTTTATATATTATTATGTTGTGGTAGGGGAAATATGAACCCTACCAATTGTTCGATGGCTTGGGTAGCCAATTAGATGATTGAGCAAATGTCATTGATTTCAGGGGGAAAATGGACCCCACTGGGATATGATGAGGACCAATTGGGTCATGCTTGTTTTGGTTGATTGATTGATGGATGTGTATAGGTCATGAGCAATGTCCCATGGATGACAGTTGAGACTTATGAGTTTTATGTAGTGTAGACTTATAAGAGTCACTACTTGGGAGTGATAATTGCATTTTATTTGTGCTTTATGACAAATATTTGTGCAATAATTTGAACTTAACTGATTATTTTAATTGCTTCAATTCTATTCATCGGTATTTTGAGCTTTAGTGTAATTTATTTTTTTTAATGCAATTTTAGAGAAATTTAAAATGTACTTTGAGTGATTTGGATTGCGTGGCATAATTTAATGCATTTTAAAAAAATTCTTCCAAATTTCTTATTTTTACCATGTTTTTGATTATTTTATAGAATTAATATTAATTTGGTGGATTTTTACTATTTATTTATTTATCTATTTTAATATTAATTTTTTGTCACGCCCCGAATTTCCAACCCGAGGAAACAGGTACGTGACTCCCCTTTTACCCACACGGAGGGCAAAGGGGTTAGGATACAAACCCCGAATATAACATTTCAAGCATCCACAACACATTAAAGAAAGTAATGTTCATTAAAGCAATCCACAATCTAAACCAGTCTTTATTACAATAAAATCCTCTTTTCAATCCATCCCCACTGGGGTTACATCAATTCCCACAAAATAACATAAAATGAAAGACGGTAAGGTAAATAAGGTCTTCCACCTTAGGGTCCCACCTAACGCCTGTATGTTCCTGAAAGAAAACATAACATAGAGGGAGGGGTGAGCAACCACAGCTCAGTAGGGATCATGTCTCCCCAACCCATCCCATGCTCCTAGCGTCTACATGAGGGTGTGTACAGGTGCAGTGTAGTGACAATAAGATATAAACAGGTTGTATTCCACAATCACACGGCATACACATATCCACAGCCATACAGGCTTAGCCATATAGGCTAACATATCCAGACCACTCGAGGCTTAGCCACACGGGCTAACATATCCACAACACTCGGGCTAGCCACACGGCTAACATGTCCATGGCCACTCAGGCTTAGCCACACGGGCTAACATATCCACGGCCACTCAGGCTTAGCCATACGGGCTAACATATCCACAGCCACTCAGGCTTAGCCACACGGGCTGACAGTTCCAGTCCCGGGCTTCCACAGCCACCGGGTTCCACAAACACAGCATACAAGGTCACACAGGCATTAAACCAAACACGTAGCACACACACTTTCACATGCATAATACCAAACACTTAGTTCGCACAGCCAATCAGACATAAAATCAAACACCTGACATGCAGAGTCTCCCAGGTATTTTACCAAACGCTTAACATGCATACATTTAAAAACCCACAATCCCACGCACACAGGTATACTATCAAACACATACTAGGCATATTCACGGACATATTCACACAGGCATTTTATCGAACACTTAATATGCACTCACCATCCAACACCAGAATACATCAAAAACCGCCATTGAAGGCCAACATCCATATAGGAGATCACACCTATATGGATTACATATATCTATATATATATAAACAGATATAATCTATAATCTATCCTAGAACCCTAGAACAGAGGAGGATTTAGGAAGAATAAAACCCCTACCTTATATGTTCTCCTGCTCCCACTTCCACGCAAGACTCCGACCACCCACGCAAGACGCTCCAATGACCACCGAAGCCGCTTCCTTCTCTCTCTCTCTCTCTCTGCGGCACGGCTGGTGGAACAACAAACCCTAAAACCTAAAACAGAGGGCTCCTCATCCTTATATAGACCTCCCACTATCAAAACGACGTAGTTTTGATTAAGTGAAACCCAAAGCATCAAAACGACGTAGTTTTGATGGGACAAGCAACAACCTTCCCGCATCCATACGCGCAAAATATCCACAATTCCAACATGGTCCTTTGGGGAAAAATCATTAGAATGACAAAACCAAGGTAACCATGCAAAAATATGCTTGCACGCCAATTTGAACGCCAATTCCCCAATTGGCATGCAACACCAAATGCCCTTAAACTTTACCCCAAGCCTCCTTGCACCATGTAAAAGACATCCATGCAATAAAAACCTTGCACGCCAAATGGGTCCAATTCACGTGCACGTTCGTTTGGCCTGAAACTTCGTGGTAGATAGAAGACATCATTCTAAGAATCTTTTGGTCTGCACGCTAATTCATTTGAGCCCATCTACTAGGTCAAAATCAACCTCCAAAACCGGACAAAACAGCCTAAAAAACGCCTGTATATGCAAATAGCATCTTCCTAGGGCATAAAAGCATGTTAGCAAACTCCCTAAAACCCAACAATATCCACTCACAAGGCATCTTCGGTTAACTTCTTACATACCACAAACACAGGTCATTACATTTTTGGACTAAGGAAATTTTGGGGAGAAGAGCTTTTGCATGTGGAGACATGATTAATTTATTTTGGTGAGAGTTAATTATTTTAAAAAAAATGTGTGTGAGATTTACTTAGCGTGAATTTATGGAATTAAATTGATGGGTGTATGAATTGAGAGAATTAATATTTAAAAAAAATCATATGGGGTCACGAGTGAGGTAAAGTAATTTGTAATTATCTCTTGAAAAGGGTGTAAGAGCCTACTTGTTTACTTGTTATGGACCTACGGGTCATGATTGTTTTTCCTATGATGTGAATTGATGTATCATGTTTGTCTAACGTGTGGTATATAAAGTAGTATCAAAAGGATTGGAAGGTTGGAAAAATGTAACTTAATAAAAGTAAAACATGAAGTACAATAATGGTAAACGATGGAATAAAATATTCAAGGATTAAATAGTGTAGTAAATATAATAATACGGTAGAAACTAACAACTGTTATGACTAGCAATATATACTAATCAGATATTAGGCTTAAATATTATGAGAAAACCATGATAGGATTGGTAGATTCAATAATGGTTTATTTTCGTTTTAAGGCAATTGAAGGGTAGACGTGCCAATGAGTGGGGGAGATAGTGATGACATAGTCTTTTAGAATGGGAGTGGAGAATTTATATCCTTTCGATAAAATATTTTAATAATTTGTCTTTTCAAAAATGTTAATGAGTAGATGATTTAGAAGGTGATTAAATAATCTGAGAAATAATAGGAGCTATAGTTCTTATGACTTTAAGGTATAGTTAAATGTTGAATCTGTATATCAATTTTTTAGTGGTCGTATGTTGACTTGGTTAAATGCTACTAATCAGTTGAAATGCTATATAAGATTTTGGTTGAATGTTTAGTGAATAGCGTTGAGCATTCTTGGGTATGCCTTTTTCCTTGACTCGATTGCCATTATAATTGTGTAAATATTGATGGGTTGTTGGCCTGCTTGTTTTTGAGTAGTTCCTCGTTGTTGGTTGCATGCACCTTGTGTGGTGTTGGCTTGTGGTGGACTATATTGGTGCATGTAACCGGTTATTAATAAGAATGGTAAATATACAATAAAACTAAAAAAAACATAAATAATATACTTACAACACTAGTAACAATAGTAAATAAATGAATAAATAATGATAATCAACTCTGTGTTAAATATTATTGTGATTCATGTCGATTGATGTCAATGTGGATTACCACATTATATGATTGTTTGGATATTCTTCATATGATATGGCGTGCAAATGACATGTTATGGACTTTTGCCTTGTTTTGAGGGTATAGTTGTGTGATACGATTACATGTGTTATTTGATGTAATGTGAATGCATATTATTGTCTTTGTGCTTAAAAGTGTCTTATCCTGGAATTGTGGGAGCCTATGTGGTGTGGAGCGGCGTGGGTGTGGTTTTGTAGCTTTGTAGTTGTGGTTTTGGTAGCCTGTGTGGTTGGATATGGAAGCCTTGTGTGGCTGTGGCTGTGATTGTGCTTGCTTGGTTGTCTTAATTATAAATGTTGTTTTTAACCTGTTTATTTATTATGATGTGTGATTGAGATGTGTACTGTGTTGTGTATCTATGCCTGAGTGTAACAATGATAATATTTCTTATTGTTGCCTTGTTTCACTTTGACTGGTTTGTTGTTAGTTACTTGCATTATTATTTTGTGTGGTGACATGTGGTGAAACTAGGATGGACCTTGTTTATTGATCGTTTGGCTGGATTGATTGGTGGTAAGCATGATGATATGGAACTGGTGAACGGTTTATGGTGGGATTAGCTTGATGAGCTTTCCCTTGGTGATGTTAGTATGACGTGTTGTTGTGGTAGTGCTGAGTTTGTTACTTGTTTGTGGAGTCCTCTCTGTAAGGGGACTTGGTTGTAATTCAATGACATCTTACATTGTTTGGTGGAGCCTATTAGGGTGCGACCTTTCTTCCCCTACGTGGGAGTATATGTTATTCACATAATTGTTGATATTTTGATGTTGTTTTGTTTGGTTTTTCTATCTGTGATTGTTGCATGGCCGATATGCGTTTTTAATATGCGGTCATGACTCATAAAGCATTGTGTACTTGTTGTGGGGTTGTTGGGGGATATTAGTTATATGAGGGTAGGTTGTTGGACTTTGGTAATGCAATATTTAATTGAGGTGGTGCGTTTACCCTGTTGATCTAAGCTAATAGTGCTTTGATGGATTTTTGGGTTATAATGTTAATCCTTATTGTTTTGGGTTCTATTAGATTGGTTAGTTTTGATGGTGATGTTGGCACCACTTGGAATAATTTTGAGGTAGTGTATGGTCGGTTGTGGAGTTATTAGTATGGTGTTGTTTCGTTAATGATTCGTTATGATGGTCATTTAGTGGATTAATTACAAGGGGTTACTTGGTAGTGGTTCGATATTGGGTATTTGGCATGCGGTGGTTGTGTGTAGTGCAATCTGTTAATTTGATTGGTTATTGGATTTTAATAAGTGATCGTATCGACTATGATCCAGTGATTTATGTTGAGGTGTCAGTTTAATTATGTTGAGGTGTCCATTTAACCTTGTTGTTGTTACCATGACTATCCGTAGTCTAGAGTTACGACTGGAGTTGGGTGAGTTATGTTGCGTTTTAAGTGACTTAATTAAGGATGTGTTACCCGAATATCTAAGCCTTATTGCGTTGGCAAGGGATCATAAATAATTTATAGAAGGATGATAACCCCCCCCCCCCCCCGCCAACCTCTCCTTATGTTAAATGGTTAGTGGATGCGTTGTTAGTTCACAGGAATGTAAATCTATAAATACCTTGTTGCTTCGTAATGGTTAATGGTATGTCCTGAAGCATTGTGCTGGCTCATGGCTGATGGAGTAAGCGTTGCCCTATCGTTAGGACTGTTGTTGGTTAGTCTTTTCGGGGACGAAAAGTCCTAAGGGGGAGAGAATGTAAGGATTTTTCCGATATCGTGTCATGTGTGTTTGTTTTATGTTATTTTGTTTGTTGTATGTTGTTCTCATAATTATATTCATGTGCTTAGTTATTGATTAAGAGCACATGCTAGTTTCGGTCTATGGTAGATATTGTATCACCTCGGCGCTTGTGGGTTAATAAATCTGTAGGATGGTTTGGGTGTATCAGAATAGGTGTCAATAATTATATTCACGTGGGTGTGGGCTTGGTTGGATATCGAGGTCTATGACGTCTTATGAGGATAGTTGTGACATTTGATTCAGTTGGCTTTTCGAGGACGAAAAGTTCTAAGGTGGGGAGGATATAAGGATTCGTATATGTGTTAGCATAACTTATAATCTATATTTGATGTTAAGAAAGTTATTTTGAGAATGTGGCCATTAATACAATCATTTTAACTATATTTGGGCCTAATTTGAGGTCCAGAAGCCTTCAGGGGTTATTTAGTAATTTTTGGGAGTTAAATTGAGGGTTAATAAATGAAAAATAAAATTTAGGAGGGCTTTTTGGAAATTATTAAAGAGGAGGACGAATTTTAATTAAAAATAGGGTTTTAGGGTTTTATTATTTATTATAACTTTGTTTTGAGAAACTCTAGTTGTCAGAGGAGAGTTCTTAGTGTTCTTCGCGTTCTTCATCGTTCTTCGCCGATTCTAGACCTTTATTGCGAGTTTAATCCTTTCGGAAGGCAAGAGGTAGGTGATCCTAAATCCTTCTTTGTTTTTATTGTTTTAATAGTATATATATATATATATATATATATATATATATATATATATATATATATATATATATATATATATATATATTTACATAAATCAATATGCATGGTTGATCCTTTCTCCCTCGTCACGAGGCATGCGTGTGACCAATCAAACCCCCCCCCGTAGCTATCACCTCTCGACTACACATCTTGTGGAAACGAATTCGTATACCCCTCCCCTTAATTCTAACATATTATTATACATTATCCTCACAATATTTAGTTGGCCTGGTCTTCTACGCCTTGCGCGCCGGGTGCTCAATCACAGCGTGATGTGGTCACTGTCACGGGTCTTCCACCACGCCTTGCACCATAGTTTTTCTTCGGCCCGCCACATGATTTTTTTTATAGAGGGGCGGCCCTGCGATCCAAGGAAGCTTCATGCCCTGCGGTTTAGAACACGCCTTGGTATATATTTATAGTTCAGAGCCATATATATATATATATATATATATATATATATATATATATATATATTAGTACTAAGACTATTAGAACGTTTAGGAGATCGTGTTGGGGACTATTAGTTTACCAATGGAGAAACTTATAGTACCTCGGGTATAACGACCTAGACTTAAAAAAAAAGGAAAGCGTTTGAGTATCTACGCTTAAACATGACTAATAGTTATTTATCAAAGCCTTCGTTTTAGTATATATATATATATACATACACACACTAAGTATATTTTTATATATATCATTGGGTTTGATATTGTCGGTTTAATGATGTAAATACTGATTAAGTTCGATATTATTATTAGTTTAATAATGTAAATACTATTGGGTTAAATGTTATCAGTTAATCATCTAAATATGGTTTGGGCTTGATAATGTCAGTTTGATAATATAAATGTATATTTGGGTCTGATATTATTTGTTGGTGATATAATTGTCATTTGTGGCATGTTATTATTTGGCTTAGAATTCAAATATCCTATGATGCTATATATTGAATACTGATTTTCAAATTATTATTTATTGATTATATGTGTGGATTTGGTGGTGGAGTTAATTGTGTTAACCGCAGGTCCCACAAAGGGATGGCAAGAGGCTGTAGGTCCCCTATGTGGCTGGTTAACTCAGGTCCCATATGTGACAGGTTGTCGTTAGGGACACCGTAGGTCCCACATATGGCTATCTGGTAGTAACTGGGAATCCCATGGATGGTTGGATTGTTCGGTGGGTACCCTTAATGAATGAAGTGTAATGAGTGTGATATTTTATCCTGTGATTTAATATAATTTGACTGTGATAGAATATGACACTACACTGGCACAAGCATACACCGATCATATAGATATAGGATTTTATGTGATAGGATGGTGGAGATGAGGATTACCTATTGGGCATTCGTGCTCACCCTACGTTATTTCTATTTCCTATAGGTCGTAGGGAGTAGCTGGTGGAGCCATAGCGGAGCAGGTCGGGACATCTTTGGTGTAGGATTCATTTAATGGACTTATTTACTATTTTGATTATTTCTTATTCCAGACTTGGGTCCGTGACAGTTGTATGAACCTTTTTGGTGGAACTTATTTGTGAGTGATTTTGGGTACTGGACATTTATGAGAATTGATTGCATTGTCATATTTTTTTTAAAAAATAAATTTTGAATTTAATTCATCGGAGTATACAATTCTATCTCTGTTGTAGTATTGTACAGGAATGGATCAGTCACTAACCCCTCGACCCCTGGAGTGGGCATGGGAAAGTCACGTTCTTGGTTCTGTAATTTTTAGAATTTGGGGGCGTGACACTTACACTAAAAACATGTTCGTATTGATTGTACGCTAGTATGGTTATACTATGGATGTTATGCATTGATTGTGGTGATGTGATATTTCCTAATTTGATATATTGGACTTGCAATTTTGATATTATTGATGTGTGTTCTTGTTATATAGTGCACTATATTTGTTTTAATATGGTCCGATAAAGGATAGTAGTCCGATAAAGGATAGTGGTCCGGTAAAGGACAAAAGTTTACGATGGATCCGGTCAAGGACATTGGTGCGGTAAAACATAATGAGGATGGTAAAGTGCGAATATGAATTATTTTGATATGACCCGTGTGGTGTTATGTGTTAATGTGATGTGAAGATATGAGTTGTAATGTGGTATGATTTATGATATTGTGATAGGGCGATATGATGGATATGGTTGTTTGTTTAACGGTTTGTATTCTAGTTTTATTCTTGTATGCTGCATTAAAATAACTCCCACTACACATGTACACTTGTACACAGAGCATTTAGTATTAGTAGTTCATTATTGAGGATTAGTGAGGAGTGTTAGATATCCTACTGAGCTTTATGCTCATCCCTACCTATTGATTTGTTTTCTCCAGGTGTTGACAGGAGCTAGCGATGGATTGTGTTGCTTAGCGGAGTATTTATTTAATGTATGAATTTTGTTAAATGTTGTTTTTATTCGATTGTAATCTCAGACAAGGGTCCATGAATAGTTGTAAGAATTAACTGAGTTTATGTAATGGTTTTCATATTATACTTATAATGGTTGTTTGACATTTGAAAAAGTACTTCCATACCCTTGATGTATGTTTGTACAGGGAATTTGGACAATACCCGCTTTGTATGTCCCTCATAGGTACTAGTCACTAACCCCTTGACTGTTCGGGTGTAGGCATGAGGAAGTCACATATTCGGTTTTGGTTATCTAGAATCAGGGATGTGACAGTTGTGTTGTGATTTATTGTTTATTGTGTTTAATGCTTTGATTGTGGCAGCCTGTGTAGCAGTGAATGAGATAGCCTACGTGGCGGTGACTGAGATAACATGTGTGGCGGTGAATGAGATAGCCTTGTGTAGCGGTGTATGAGATAGCCCTGTGTGGCGGTGTATGAGATAGCCCTTTGTGGCGGTGTATGAGATAGTCTTTGTGGCGGTGTATGAGATAGCCTATGTGACAGTGGTAGTTCGTGAAACTGATTTCTAATTCTGTTCTGATTGTGTATTGTGATCATGACACAACACATGTGCACTCATCATGTAGATGCTAGGAGCATATGATGGGTTGGGGAGACGGGATCCCTCTTGCCGTGGTTGCTCACCCCTCCTAATGTGATTGTCTTTCTTTTTAGGAACCTACGGGCGTTAGGTGGAACACCAAGGTGGAAGACCGAGTTTATTGTTTTGTGTTTTTCATATTATATTATTTTGATGGAACTAATGTAACCCTGTTTGGAAAATGATGTAAAAAGATATTTAAATGTAATAAAGGTAGGTGGATTGGTTTCTAAACCTTAATTATTTTTATTTGTGATATTCTGTGTGGTGTTGTTTATCTCAACCCCTTATCTATCAGATAGGTAAAGGGGAGTCACGAACTGGTTTCCTCGAGTTTGAAATTCGGAGCGTGATAGTATGGTATCAGAGCATGGTCTAGATTGGCCTAAGGTAGTGGGCGGATTTGGTTGCCTTTGAGTTCTTTGGAGGAGCCTAGAGGGACATGCCTGATCAACATGGTCCTCTTTGAGCCTCTAAGGTATACTCGGGGTAATCCAATCTAGGAGTAGGATGTTCATGCATTATCATCAGGGCACTAGTTGCATTTGTTGTTTATGTGTGATTGTGTGGATAGCTATAATAAAGCTTTAAATGTGTATCTCTAAAATTTTGTGACAACTTGAGCATGACTACGAGGAAAGAACTTGTGTTATTGAGTTGTGTGCTTATAGAATTAATGCTTGTGCAATGTGACATGATGAAATGTGTGATAATTGAATTGAAAAATGGGATAGAGGTAGTGAGACTCAATAGATTGTAAATGCGTTTTAACGATTGTGTTCCTTGTTTCATGTAGTAAGAATGCTATCGAGAAGAGCGACGCGTGCGTCTAGGGCAGTGGCAGATGAGTCATCTACCCATGAGGGGTTAGGAGCGGGGTAGCCCGCTGGAGGAAATGAGTTGTTTCTGACACATCTACAAGAGGACATTTGACAGGAAGTCCAAAAGTTGAGGGAGGGCATCCAGTAAGAGGTTTTAGGAGGAAGTGTGCTGTGAGATGACGGCACGGCAAGTGGTGCCACCACCACCTCTAGTGAGGGAGTCACCTCGTGAGCATGAGAGTCCGCTTGATGGAGTGCCGATCCATCGAGTCGAGGATGATGTGGTGACGAGGTTCCGAAAGGAACAACCACCATGATTCAAAGGAGAGGTGGATCCAGTGGTGGTTGAGCATTGGCTGAGGCAGATTAAGCATGTGTTTTCCTTTCTCCGACCCCAGGAGGAGGATAAGGTGATGTTGGCTATTCGGCAGCTAGAGGGTAATGCCTTGGAGTGGTGGCAGGGTATTGCGGGGAGCTGCACAGTATAATTCATGTTGTGGGAGGAGTTCTTGCAACTTTTCCGTGATGAGTTCTTTCTTGAGTCATTGAGATGGCAAAAGAGGAAAAAATTTAGCGACTTGAGGCGGGGATCAAGGACAATACCCGAATATGAGCAGGAATTCTGGAGTTTGAGTAGATTTACTCCCGAAATTGTGACCAGGGAGGACCTGAAGGCCCATAAGCTTACCTTGGGTCTTAGGACAGCCCTTAAGCAGAGGGTGGCAATTTTGCGATTGAGGACCTATGCTGAGATTGTTGAGACAACTCGTATAGCTGAGAGAGAGCTGGATAATGGGAGGCAGGCCCATCAGGGTCGATAGTTACAGGGTGGACCTGATCGTGGTTCTGGGTCTAAGAGGCCCAAAACCGAGGAAGGAGGTAGAGTTCCTTCCGCAAAGCGGGGGTCAACCATCGGTGAACCTGGGGAGGTCCACTTATGGCGGTAGTAGATAGGGAGGTCGACAGGAGGTCTTCCCAGCGATTGTCATTGCTGTGGGGAGCAAGGCCACTTCAAGAGGGAATGTCCTAAAAAGGATTGGCGGTGTCGGAGATGTGGACAAGAAGGCCATTTGAGCCAGGTTTGTAGGAGCAGCAACAAGGGAATAGGTGGTATGGCATCCAGCACGAGGAGTGATGCCAGTTTCGTGCACCAGAGAGAGACCAACTCGATAGTGGCAGTGCTAGTCGGGTAGGATCCGGCTAGTCCCAACCCCAAGGAGGCCGAAGGCAGCGATCGGGTCTTTGGAGGCAACCAGGGCGGGAAACGTCTAGTGGGTGAACCAACCAGTGGTGCGGGCCATGGGAGGGTGTTTGCACTAAATGCGACACCTCAGGAGGAGGCTAAGTTACCATCTCCACCTGCGGAGGAAGGAGCAGGACCTTCAGTTGTTAGAGGTATCCTTTTGATCTCTCGTATGTTTGTTTTTATTCTCTTTCATACGGGTGCATCGTGTTCATTTGTTGCTGATCTTGTGATTGATGGCTTGAGATTAGCATGTGTTGAGGAAGAGAGGTCCCTAGTTGTTGAGTCTCTAGTGGGAGGTATGAGTGAGGTGCAGCATGCTTGTCGTGATTGTGTGCTAACTATAGGGGATGTAGAGCTTAATTTTGACTTGTATGTGAATCCATTGAGGATATTTGACTTAATCCTAGGCATGGATTGGCTTATGGCCTTTCAGGCCAGGATAGATTGTTATCGGCGGCGTGTATCATTCGTGTCACCTGTGGGGATTCCTTGCACCCTGCAAGGGGAGTATGATAGCGAGGCGAGTCGCGCTGGGCTAGTGGGGTGCCATTACCCATAAGTTGGCAACCCTAACCTTTGCTGAAGAGGGAAAACTGGGAAAGAGGGTGTGGCCAGCAATTGTTGACCAGTTTCAAGATGTCTTTCTTGAGGAGTTGCGGAGATTACTACCTGAGAGGAGTGTGTAGTTGCTACCGGGGACTGGTCCGATTTCCCAAGTGGCGTATCGTATGGGGCTAGCTGAGTTGAGGGAGCTTCAGAGGCAGATAAAGGAGTTGCTAAGTCAGGGCTATATCAGGCCAAGTACCTCACCCTGGGTGCTTTGGTGCTCTTTGCAAAAAAGGCGGATGGTACGTTTCGTCTTTGCATTGACTATAGGAAGCTAAATTTGGTAACTGTAAAGAACAAGTATCCATTACCTCGAATAGATGACTTGTTTGACCAGTTGAGTGGGGCCTAATGGTTTTTGAAGATAGATCTATGATTAGGGTATCACCAGTTGAGAGATAGAGAGGAGGATATCCCTAAGACTGTTTTTCAGTGCAGGTATGTGCATTATGAATGGGCAGTGATGCCTGCCCTGCTCCTAATGTACCAGCAGTGTTCATGCATTTGATGAACCAAGTTTGCTCCTTATTTGGATTCTTTTGTGGTGGTGTTCATTGATGATGTTTTGGTGTATTCTAAGACCGAAAAAGAGCATATGGAGCATTTGGCAACAATGTTGCAAACCTTGAGGGACCAGCAATTGTATGATAAATTCATCAAATATGAGTTTTGGATGCATGAGGTCCATTTTCTTGTCCATGTTGTGTCAGCTGTAGGAGTTCGGTGGACCCAGCTAAAATTGGGGTTGTGACATCGTGGAAGTGGTCAACCAATGTTTTTGAGATTCGAAGCTTTCTTGGCTTAATGGCGTATTACCGTTGTTTTGTAAAGGGATTCTCATGCTTGGCAGCTCCTATGACAGTGTTGACCCGAAAAGGAGTGTGATTTGAGTGGACTGATATTTGTCAACAGGCATTTAAGGCTCTCAAAGCCCATTTGACCACTGCCCCTATGCTGAGCCTACCTAGGGAGGACATTCCATATGAGGTCTATTGTGATACATCTAGGATTGGTTTGGGGTATATGCTTATGTAGGAGTGTAGTGTGATGGCTTATGAGTCAAGGCAGTTAAAACCACATGCGCGAATTACCTTACCCATGATCTTGAGTTGGCGGCTATTATCTTTGCTTTGAAGAGTTATGGGGGACAAATTTGTGGCGAATGTGTCTAACAGGCTGAACGAGAAAGAGGGAAAGCTGATCAACAGGGGGAAAGGGGGGGGGGGTGTGGGGGGGGGGGAGGGAAAGGGGTCGCAGTGATAGAGTGGAAGCTGATGGAGCAGTTGGCGATATTACAGTTGCAGCCTATTACTCGTGATGGTGGGATAGTCCTGAGTCCTATTATTGTTGTGCTTGAGCTATGCCAGCGAGTCCGGGAGGGACAGTTAGGTGATATTGAGTGTGAGGTTTTCAAGAGCGGCTAGTAGTAGCTTCTTCTCTCCGGGATGAGGTGATAAGGGATTTCCATGAGTCCAAAGTTGTGCATCTAGGAGGTACGAAGATGTACCATGCACTTTGGTGACATTTTTGGTGGCCTGGGATGAAGCGTAAGGTGGCTTCTTTTGTCACAAAGTGTTGGTGAGCATCGATGGAAGGCAGATATGTTGCAAATCGTTGCCGATAACGGAATGGAAGTGGGACCACATAGTGATGGATTTTGTGATTGGCCTTCCACCTACTACCGGGAGGAAAGATATGATATGGGTGACTGTGGATCGGCTAACGAAGTCGGCCCATTTCCTTGTAGTTCGAGAGCGGGATTCCATTGGGGCATTGAGTCAGCTGTATATGAACGAGATCATGAGATTACATGAGGTACCGTCGTCAATTGTTGAGAAGGACATTTGTCGCATACGCACTCCAAATAAAATTTAAACTAAGTATAGCTAGTGGCTTAACCTAGATCGTTCTCTACCGGGAGGACTTATAAAATTCAATTCAATTTATTTAATTACTTGTTTAACAAAAACTAATGTAAAAGAATAAATATAAAATTGGGGGGGTTTTTTGATTGAATTAAAAATAATTAAAGCACAAATTTTTAACTACAAAATTCAATTAATCAAGGATGTAACCGGTTTAACTTCACACCTGAATGTTGTTTATCACTATCCCAAAAGATTAATTAGATAAATTATGACCTCATAATTTAACTACACCAAGACATCATGAATACAATTAAAGTATGAACTTATTCCAATCAGAATAATTACGAATTAATTCTCAAAAGACTATCTCGTTCCCTACGAAACAAATCCTTCCACTCAATTAAAATATTAACGCACGATAAATTATTAAATTAATACTCAACCGAGATATTAAATCAACAAATCAAAGAAATATAGAATTAATTCATATCACATAAAATACCAAATTAAATATTAAAATATGAATTCAAAACAAGCATCCAAAGTGCTACGCTAAACCGATTACAAAATACTTACCTCGTCATGGGTTGAAAAATCACAAATTTGTCCGAAAAAATTAAAACAACAGAATTAAGAAAAATAGGCTGCAGAAAATTAAATATTCGGTCTTGAATTCGATCTGGATCTTCAATGCCAGTTGCGCAATTTCTTAATTGATTTATGAAACATTGCTGCGTGAATGTGATGGGCTCTTACTACACTAGATGTTGACACAAGGATGTGATGACGCGTGAGATGCTGGATGAAGACTACGCATGGGACGCTGGGACGGCGTGGGACTCTTGCGTATGGAATGATGAGGGCTGCGCTGGAGTGATTGGAGGAATAGTGAGGAGATGGGACGATGGAGGTATCGTGATGGATGCTGGATAATGCTGCATTGGGCATTGGAATAGTGAGGAGAAGGGCAACCCAGTTTCCCTTTTTCTTTTCCATGCACATGGCTCAATTTTTTTCCACGTTGCCAATTCTCTTCTTTCCTTAATTTGATTTCTTCATGGGCCCACACAATTATTGCTTTCCAATTCTTTTTCAATTTGTTCTCCCCACGTAATGCTTTGTTTCCTCTTTCTTCTCTTCAACATGGTCCCCACACCTTAATGCTCTCCAAGACTCCAACGTAAAATGCATGTAAAATTAAAACATAATTAAATAATTATAATAGTGAAACACAAAAACATTCAAAAATAAAAATATAATTCAATTAACGTAAATATATATAGAAAATTTTTACTAAAATTAAAATTAAAATAGTCAATTAAGCCCAGAGAATTAATATCAAAATTAGAATAATCAATTAAATATTAAAAATCATCAAAATTAATATTAAATCTATAACAAATAAATAAAATAGTAAATAATTAAAATTATGGAAAACTATTATAAAAGTACATTAATTTAGCAAAAAATTAAATTAAAGACCATAAATTAAATATAAATTTAATAATAAATTTCACAGTTATCAATTGTGTTTAACAGGGATGCGAGGTTCATTTCCCGTTTATGGACAGGCTTGCAGGAGGCTATGGGGACAAAGCTTAGCATGAGTACAACTTTTTACCCTGAGACTAACGGTCAGATAGAGAGAACGAATCAAACATTGGAGGATATGTTAAGGACCTGTGTGTTAAATTTTGGGGTCCGTGGGCCTCACCTTCCTTTGGTGGAGTTTGCTTACAATAATAGTTATTAGATAGACTGAGGTGGGGGAGACAACTCTCTTGGGACCACAGTTGATTCAAGAGGCTACTGAGAAGGTCAAGTTAATTCGTCAGCGCTTGTCGTCAGCTCAGAGTCCGCAAAAGTCTCATACGGATCAGAGATGGCGACTTTTGGAGTTTTATGTGGGCGATCATGTGTTCCTTTGTGTTTCTCCGTGCCATGGGTGGGGTTCTAAGCTCTCTCCGTGATTTATTGGTCCTTTTGAGGTTATGGCTCGTGTAGGGCCGGTGGCTACCGGTTAGCATTGCCACCATGGTTGAGTCGGGTGCACAATGTGTTCCATGTGTCTCAGTTGAGGAAGTATCATCCTGATCCAACTCACGGGATTGATTGGAGCACATTGGACATTAAGGATGACATGTCCATCATCGAGGCTCCCATCCGGATACTAGATCAACGAGAGAAGCTTTTGCGGGGTCGCGCTTTTCCCTTAGTTCGCGTGTTGTGGTGGCACCATGGTATTGAGGAGGAGATGTGGGAACGCGAGTTTGTGATGCGGGATCAGTATCCTGAGTTGTTCGAGGGTGAATAGTCCCCAGGAGGGGAGGAATGTCACGCCTCGGATTTTCAACCCGAGGGAACCGGTTCGTGACTCCCCTTTACCCACGCGGTGAATAAGGGGTTGGGACAAATAATAACACAGGACATCACATATCTTTATTAAATTCAAACCACAATAAAAGTCCATAAGACAAACCACATCACTAGATTAATTTAAAAACCTTTTACATCGTTTCTCCCATTGGGGTTACATTAAAATAACAATAAGAAAATAAAACAGCAAACAAAGAAAGTCTTCCACCTTGGTATTCCACCTAACGCTCGTAGGTTCCTAAAAACAAGCAAGACACAGCATGAGGGGTGAGCAACCACAACTCAGTAGGAATCATGTCTCCCCAACCCATCCCATGCTCCTAGTTTCTACATGTCAACGTGCATAAGTGCAGTGTCATGGCAATAATATATAAACTGATTATAATCAACATTTATAAATAGGTTAACACACAAACAAACCACGAAGGCACGTACAACCATTTCCATAGCCACACAGGCTTCCACTACCACAGCCACACAGGCTCCATAGCCACACAAGCTGCCACAGTCGCACATAGCACGTTCAAGCACAGCACAATAATATACATCAACTTTATATCAAATAACACTCGTATTTAACAACCATCACACAAACCATAATTATCATGTCCACATATTATGTTCTCAAGCATAACTCCCCTGAAAACCCCAAGGTTTCCCCACGAGGCCCTATCGCGAAACCAACCTTAATGAACTCAACCGCTAAACGAATAAATAGACACCCTAATGGCCTCCAAGGTCCGCTGCCACACGAACGAACCCGAAAATCCCCAAACCCCGGACTCAGTGACATATTTAAACATAATTTTCCATTGAAGGCCAACATTCATATAAGAGATCACACCTATTCCTGAACAGAATAGGTTCAGGAAGAACAGAATCCCTACCTCAAAAGGATCCTCCTTCCTCTTGCTCCAACGCTAGACGCCGTCCACCCACACGAATCACCACAGCATCGATCAGGAGAGCACTCTCTCTCTCTCTCTCTCTCTCTCTCTCTCTCTCTCTCTCTCTCTCTCTCTCTCTTTTCTTTGCGGCAATGAACCCCTAAACCTAAAAATAAGAGATCTCAACCTCCTTATATAGATACCGCACTTATCAAAATGACGTAGTTTTGATAAATAAAATATGTTTTAACCTTCCCGCTTCCACACGGACAAAATACCACAATTTGAACATGGCCCTTTGGGAAAAAGATTATCAACATAACAAAACGAAGGTAACGGTGCAAAAACATGGTTGCACGTGACAAAGGTCATTGTTACGTGCAACCTCCAAATAGCCTAGGATTTTGCCACTAGCTTTAGAACTAAGTCTGGAAGGCTCCCATGCAAAAACATCACTACACATGACAAAGGCCATTGTCACATGTAACCACTAAATGCTCCCTCTTGAGCTCATCTCTTGCCTCATGCTTGCTCATCTATATACAAAGTGTTCTAGCCGATGTGTATGAGAAGAAATCTCCCAAAGACCTGACAATTGTCACTCAAAAGGCATAACTGTAACTAACTCCTCATATCCCAAAACACGGATCATTACAAGGAAGATGGTATATTTTGTTTTTATACCTCCTCTTGTGCGTGTTGTTTCATGTATGTGCAGTGTTATGACGTGTTTATATATAGTGTTTAGTCATGCTTGTTATTATTGTCTCATGTGTTGAGGCGTGTGGTGCATGTTGTGACATGTGTTGGGCGTGTGGTGTGTATTATATGTATGTTGTGGCATGTGTTGAGCCGTGTGGTATCATGTGTCTTGAGAGGTGTGGTCTTGCGGGGTAGTGGTGCTTTTGTGTGTGTTATTGGTATGGAATCATTTTGTGCATCCTTTTGTGTGGTTAGTTGAGTAGTGTAGCTTGGTGGCACGTTTTTCGAGGGCGAAAAGTCTTTAAAGGAGAAATGATGTAAATACCCGTATTCTTGATCCTAGGAATGGACTCTGCGTTATAGTGAGAATTGGAATGAGTAGATGCGAACATGTAATCATGCTTGAAAAGTGTGGAAGTTTGACTATACTTGGACTGTTTTGGAGTCCGGAGCCCCGTGGAGCAATACGGGCTTATTTGAGGGTCTTTTTTGGGAATTATGGCAATATATTTTTAATTATCGGGTAAATAGTAAATAGTATATTTGGGTCGGTGTCTTCGGGACTTCAAGGGAGGTTCTCCCAGGGCGGACCTCCGGGTTAGTGTTTTCCGGTCTTCGAGGGAGGTTCTTCGAGGCGGGCCTTCGATTCGGTGGCTTTGAATCTTCAAGGAGGTTTTTCGTGTCGGACCTTCCAGGTTAGTGGCTTTAGGTCTTCAAGGGAGGTTCTTTGAGGTGGACCTATGGGTCCGAACTTCGGGGTTGGTCTTTCATGTGATTACTCTATGGCTTGTGATGTAACTTGTTATGTTATGATTTATTATTTATTGTGTTTAATTTGATTGTGGCAGCCTGTGTAGCAGTGGATCGAGGTAACTTGTGTGGTGGTGAATGAGTAGCACGTGCGGTGGTGTATGAGATAACTTTGTGGCGATGGTAGTTCGTCGACTGATTTTTGATTTTGTTCGATTGTGTATTGTGATCATGACACGGCACATGCGTACTCATCATGTAGATGCTAGGAGCATGGGATGGGTTAGGGAGACATAATTCTACCGAGTTATGGTTGCTCACCCCTCCTCTCGCGTGATTGTCTTTCTTTTCAAAAACCTATGACGTTAGGTCGAACACCAAGGTGGAAGACCGAGTTTATTATTTTGTGTTTTTAATATTATATTATTTTGATGGAACTAATGTAAACTTGTTTGGGAAATGATGTAAAAAGATATTTAAATGTAATAGAGACAGGTGGATTGGTTTGTGAACCTTAATTATGTTGATTTGTGATGTTCTATGTGGTGTTGTTTATCCCAACCCTTATCCACCGGGTGAGTAAATAGGAGTCATGAACTTGGTTTTCTCGGGTTAGAAATTCGGGGCGTGATGGAGGGATAGGGGGCGATGCGACAGGGATGGGGGATGCGGGGAGATGAATGGGGATTGGGGGCGACGTGCAGCAAGCCACGGGAACGGGGGATAGGGGAGCGGTTCGGACGTTGACAGTGGATGAGGGGGGAGACGCGACGGGGGGAATAAAGAATGGCGACATGTAGCGGGCTTGGACATAGGGAGACACAATAGGAAGAGCGGGGAACGAGACGTGAGGGAAGGATGGAATTGGAATCCATTCTTATTTGCCGATGTGGCATCATCGGCAAAAAGGTAAAGCCATATTTAGCTTCTTTTTTTAACTTTTTCTAGTGATTTAACCGATGCATTAGAGAGAGTTTTTAGGTAAATATAACTTTTGATTTTCCTTTTCTTATTAGATTGGAGATGCTCTTAGAACATCTCCAATATATATCAGCTAAAGTAACTAGTTAAAGCTATATTTTTAGCTTGCTACAGTACTATTATAGCTAATGGTACTACAATCTTACATCATCTATATTTTTGCTTAAGTTTTATTTGATCTAATATACCCTTAATATTCATTTTTTGCTTTAGTTTTATTTTTCTACGGTGCGGCAAGGGAAACCAGATACGATTTGGGGGGGGGGGGGGACACTATTGGAAATAGAGAGAGACATGGAAAAGAGAAAGATATGGTTTGTAATTTTGAAATAGGATTAGATTAAAAGTCGATGTGGCAATTTAGGTAAAGGTAAATTTAAATAAATTTTTAATTTGTGACTATTCATATAGCTAATAGATTGGAGAGTAATTTAAGCAATATTTTGCTATAGCTTTTGCTATAACTAATGAGTTGGAGATGACATTAATAATAATTAAGCGATTGTATGGTAATTCATCAAGTGAACATGAGCCACACATAGGATATATACATATATATAATACTTAAGAGGCATCTCCAACACAATTATATATATTTTTCTAAAAAAACTCAAATATAAAGAGTTATTTTTCAAACTACATTTTAATACTATCTTCAAATTATTTGTATTTTTATTAAAATAATACTTTTTATTTTTCTCATCTTTCTTGTCTTTACGTGCTTTCGACCGGGCTCTCCCTTCCAACACAACAACTTCAAACCCCATTGACATTGTTGTTATCACTGGATTTCGTCCGGGGGAAACCCGCTTTGGGGATGCCATTCTCCCACCCTTCACCCGAATGGTGATGAAAAAACAGAGTCGCCACCAACTATTTTTGGGGTGCGGTTGGTCACCTAAAAATAATGATGATCTATGTCGCTAGAGCGGGATTCGGGAGTTTCATTACGCGTGGGGAAGGACTAGCACCCCCACGACGCCCTTTTGGTACCTAACTTAAGAATTTGGAGGTTTCTAACTTGTTTTAATCGTTGCCTAAGGTTAACTAATCTAAGGTGATGTTGAATGACTTAAAATTTTACTCTTTTTATTTTACAAGTTGTTTGTTAAGGTTGAAATTAAAATCAATTATCCTAAGCCTCTAAGGGAAATCCAATGATTTTGTTTAAAATTCAAAATAAAATCTAAGTTATCTACAAGTCCAATAAGCTAAATGAGAACAATGAAATGGTAAATTTATCTGGGTTATATAAAACTTTAGAAGAAATTATGCTACAACGATGGCAAATAAAGAAAAGGGACAAGTGTTTAAAAAACTCAAAGGTTTAAAAAGCCCAAGTGTTTGATTTTATTTTATTTATTTATTTATTTTGTTTGAAAGTCACATCTTTATTTCTTTGTTTTTTTGAAAAGGCACACTTTAAAAAAGAAAAGTTATTTAGAAACCACACTTGTGTTTGTTTGTTTATTTATTTATTTATTTTGGAAAAGACTTTTTTTTTAGAAATAATGAAAGTAAAAAAAAACAAATAACACAAAAGTGTTGTGTGTGATTATTTAATCCACAAATAAAACACACTTATCACTCTTTTTTTTTTTCTTTTTTTTTTTTTTTTTCATTCTCTCTTTTGTGTTCTCTTTTTTCTTTTTCACTATTTTGTGTTTTTACATATTACAAAATGAAAGAGGTCACATGAGACCTTGTTACAAAAGAGTAAACTATAAAAATAAAATAAAAACATTAAAAAATAAATGTAGGTAAGGAACTCCTACAGAAATAAAGGGTTAAGCAACCAACAAATCATCCAAATCATCACATGAGAAAAACAACAAAAAAAAAAGCAAAAAGAAATAAACACAAAAAATACCCAAAAGAATACCCAAAAAGAAACACTGGATTGGAGAGAATCAAACCGAAAATAACAATAAAACACCGACCACAACCTAAACAAAGGCAAACAAATGGGATTTTGATATAGGCGAAAGCATCATAAGACTTGACCATAAGTATACAAAGACAAAATCATTATCAGAGGTAACTTACGCCTAAATAACCAAAGCATCATAGGATTCATAAAGGTGGCCGAAGTGTCAAAAACAAAACCAACAGTGTCTCAGACAAGCCCGAGCATGGTCAAAGCAACACACATCAACACCCAAACTTAGCCAACTTGGGCCAAACAACAGATCGTGACCAAAACCACATATAGAGACATCCAAGACATCAACAAAAAGCCTACTGATGAAACGAGCTTATATGGTAAAAAAAGAAAAGATAACCAACGAGACATCAACAAACAGGGAGACTAAAATTTATATGGTAAAAAATAAATTTGATAAAATTTATAAACTACACTGCAGTCTCCTAATGGAAATTTATAAATGTATATATATTCAAATAAATTTATAAATTTATAAATTTATCAATATACATAAATTGCAACGAGTTTATATGGTAAAAAAACATACTAATGGAGGCTTAAAACCTGCGTAGAGACATCAACAAAAAGGAAGATTATATCAACAAAGCATGATCCCAGACAATTCAAATGAATCATAGTTAAAACTAAAGACACTACAAACAAAACTTCTTCAACCTAGTCGATCGAACCAACCTTCAACTAGAAGCCAAGATGAATGGAAAGAGAGAGATGCAGTGCAGCTATGTTGGCAAAGAGCGGCGGCTCAGGTCATAACGGAAGCGTCATTGGGGAGACCAACAATCAAGTCCTGAGTGAGGTTGGCGTTGCGTCTGTTGTCAGAGGGAAGACGTTAGGTTGATGATGTTCGTTGGAGGACGGCGTTGATGGCTCGACAAAGGCAGCATCAGATCGTTGGTGTGGCAGTATTGTGGGGGTGTTCGCATGTCACAGCTAAACTAGAATGGCCGACAATTGGTGTGGTAATGTCGAGGACGGTTGTGGTGTGCCGTGGCTCGGGAGCAGAGGCTTACGCAGTTTGTAGAACTTGGTGTCGGGCGGTTGTTGCAGCAAAATCGTGGAGGTGCAACGAAATCGTGGAGTAGAGACGGTCTGCGTCGGCTGGTTATGGTGACAGCGTTGTAGCGTCTAGCAAGCCCTCATAGGAGAAGGAGGAATCGTGTAAGACTGGGGGTGCAACGGTGATGGCCGGAGTGGTAGTTTCTAGCCGGGGAGACTCTCTTTGGAGGCGGGAGAAGATGGATTGTAGTTGGGTTTTTTTTTGTAGATTGTGAGAGCCTCTCTTTGTATCGATGGGTTTGATAGGGTTAAATAGGAGAAGGACTAGGGTTTTGATCAAGGGGTGGGTCGGCGGCGTTGAACTGGTGTTGGGTTTGGTTGACGATAGGCAAGTTGGGTTTGAGAGAGGGGGAAGAACCAAGGTTTGGACCATGGTTGAGTTGAGGTTGGGTTTGGCGAGGAGAGAGGGGTGACTGACGAGCTGGAGTCATGGGCGGGTGTTGGCATCATCGTGGAGCTTCGGTGGGCGCGACTGCCGTTGGGGAGACGTTGCGAAGAAGATGAAGCAAGGGGAGAGAGACAGAAGAAAACGACGAGAGAGTTGGTGAGGGAGAGGATAAGCACGATTTTGTGTGGATCTAGTTTTTTTATTTTATTTTGTTATGTTTTTTTTTTGTTTTACTTTTTTTTGTTTTTTTGTTTTTGTTTTGTTTTTGATTTTTTTTGTTTTATTATTATGACCCACACGTGGCTAACTATAGGCGGGAAAAGAAAAAAAAAAGAAAAAAAGAAAAAGTTTTTTTCTTTTTTGGGTTTTTAACTGACATCTTTCGGTTTTTGGGATTGGCAGAATAATCCGGTGTTCAATAAAATGTGAAAAAAATGAGTTTTGGATTCGGGGTGTCACGATGAGCGACCCCGTATCCTTTTTTCTTGAAAATGGGTTTATTTTTTTCCAAAACTATACTGTGCGTCCCTAAACCGCTTTATTACCGAAAATGATTTTTTTGTTTTTCAAAAATAAGTTCTGTGAGCAAAGATATGCAATATATATGTCAAAATTCTCAGAATAATGAATGGATTAAGGAAATGAGGTTCATGACCTAATCCGGAGCGTCTTTTTGAATATTAGCCGCTAGTGGTGTAAGGACCTGTATTTGAGGGGCCTTGGAGATAGCCTTGAGTTAGAGACCTTATTTTAACAAATGGATATCAACACAATGATGTGCTCATCACATGGAGAATTTTGACTGTACTTGGACTAAATTTGGGATTTGAGGCCCTGAGGGGTATTTTCGGGATTTCATAAATAATTTTATATTCCCTTTTAAATTACCTGGGTTTGTATTTTGAGCTTTGGGTCTCCCTTCAAGGGAAAACCCAATATGAGAGAGTGGGTTGTTTTGCCTTTCTTCTTGGGTCTACACTTGGGTTTACTTAACCACCATTGGGCCGCATTTGGTCTTGGGCTTCTATAAAAAAAAGGGAACAAAAAGGAGATCCCAAACCCTACCTTCCTTGCAGCCGTCACACACACACACACACACACACACACACACAGAGAGAGAGAGAGAGAGAGAGAGAGAGAGAGAGAGAGAGAGAGAGAGAGAGAGAGAGGAGAGAGACGATCCAGAGTTGGAGGAGTTTCTGGTGATCAAGGATTCCCTTCAGACGACGGGAGGCCGGAGGCGTTAAGGTAGCAAGGATACAGATCGCTCTGTTCTTTTCCCTAATTCTTTTTCTGTAACACGAGGTAGGGATTTCAAGTTTGTCTCTTTGTCGTCTCTCTCTTACAGATTCTAGAAAACAAAATTTATGTGATGATCTGGGATGTTGAGAAGAGATTTTTAATATATATTGAGTTTCTGAATTTCACCTTGAGCCTATGGATGATCTGGGGTTTTTGTTTGAGTTTTCTGAATTTCTGAATTTTTTGCGTGAGATTATTTGTGCTTTTGGGTTAGGAGTCATTTGTATACCCATTGTCTTGATCCAGACTATGAGTGTGAGAAATGTGTGGACTTTAGGGACCATGAGGAGTTAGGTGATGTTATATGTGATGACTTGATTGTTCTGAGACTATCTGTTGTTTTATATTCTAGGTTGAGTTTTTGTATGCTAAATGAGTTGCATGTCTGAGCTGTGTCTTTGAGTTGTGTTTATGAGCTTACTGGTTGAATTGCATAATATCTGTTGAATTGTGCTTATTGAGTTAAGCTTACTGAATTGTACTGTGTTTGTTGAGTTATGTTTATTGAGTTGAGATTGTTGAGTTGTATATGTTGAAATGTGTATGTGGAGGACCCCAGAAACGCGGGGAGTTGAGATGAGAACCCCAGAAACGCGGGGATTGAACTGAGTATGGGACAGTCATTATACTTTACCCCTTGAGATGAGATTCACATTTGCCTGGTGTGGTATGTCACGTCGCCGTGGTGGCGGAGTGTCCTCTGCCCTCCAGTGCAGGCTGAGGTATGAGGCGTGTTTACTGGGTGATGGTTATTGTTTTAGCTTAAGTCACTACACGAGCACATGCATCCACTTGACATGCATAGTTTTAGAGTGGGACGGGCCTGGGGAGATTTGATCCCTACTGAGCTGTGGTTTGCTCACCCCTCCTATGAACTGTTCTTTGCAGGACCTAGCAGGCGATAGGCAGAAGAGCTGAGTTGGTAGGCCACTGGGGCTGTATAGCCTTATATATATATATATATATACATTTGGTTGTTTTGTTGTATTTGAGATTCTGTTTGTTTGAACTGTGTATCCTGGTTATATTTACAGGAGCTTGTTCCCTAATGGGTTGTAAAAGGGCTTGAAGCCCCTGAGCAATGTAATTGATGTATTGTGTTGTGAATACTGTATGTATATATATTGTGGTGGTGTGCTTGGCATGGAAACAGGTACATGCCCCTTGGCATGTTGACTTGTGATATAGGGATAGGACAGCACCCGCGGTAGGTGTCCTCACTTTGGTATTTACACCGAATCCTTGACCCTTCGGGTGCGGGCATGGGCAGTTATTACCCATTTCCAGGGGGAAAGAATTTTGGGGCGTGACATTATGGTATCAGAGCCCAAGTTCATGGTCTAGTGGACTTAGGATAGTGGGGAGGGATAACTGCTTCTGAGACCCTTAGGAGGCAGTATAGGACACGCCTGATCACCGTGGTTTTATATGGTTTTCTAGGGTGCACTCAGGGGTAGTTAGACCAAGGAGTAGGGTATTTGCATTTGGGATGGGGTGCATACATGCATTGGCATTAGGGCACTAGCTTAATCATAATATGAGTGTCATGATTTGAAATGAGAAATTGATTTGAAATGAGCATGCAATGAGTTGAAATGTGAATACAGTGGAAAGTGTTGAGACATGCTGATTTGAGAAACTGTGATGTGTTGAAAATTTTAAGTATGAGATTGTAATATGTATGTTGAGATCCTATGAACATGATGTGTATGCTTATGAGATGTTGTTTGAGTACCTCATGGTCCTAGAGGTGAGGGTGTGCTAAGCTTGAGAGATATTGATTCCAGCTCCACTTGTTTTTGAAATGTGTAGACAATGCTTCCTAGGAGAGTTACCCGGGCTACCCCAGCTGCAGAGGATGAGTCTTCTGCACGTGCTGGACAAGAGGGAAGGAAGCAAATGGAGGGTGATGATCCTATAGAGCGGATCATGGCCCAAGTTAGGGCCTTGAGTGAGAATGTATAAGGCATGCGAGAGGATCTCAGGAGAGAGATCCGAGATGAGATTAGGCGAGAGATGATGGCATAACAGACAGTGCTACCTTCTCCACCCCGTGAGACAGAGCCTCCACATAGACAAGAGATACCGATGAGATGGGAGGAGGAAGATGTGGTGACCCGGTTCCGGAAGGAACAACCACCGAGGTTCAAGGGAGGAGCTGATCCTCTAGAAGCAGAGCATTGGCTGGGACAGATTGAGCGCGTGTTCCTTTTCTCCGACCCCGAGAGGAGGACAAAGTGAGGTTAGTAGTCAGGCAGTTGGAAGAGGAAGCCTTAGAGTGGTGGCTCAGCATTTCAGGTAGCCGGGACATGCAGACCTTGTCATGGGAGGAGTTCCTTCAGTTGTTCCGTGAGGAGTACTTCCGAGTCCTTGCGGTGGCGAAACGGGAAGAGTTCAGTGGTTTGAAACAAGGATTACGCACCGTGTCCGAGTATGAGCGTGAATTCCGAGGACCGAGCCGGTTTGCCCTCGAAGATCTCCTAGAGAGACCTAAAGGCCCATAAGTTTACTATGGGACTCAGGCCTGCCCTGAAGTAGAGGGTGGAGATGCTACGGCTGAGGACCTATGCTGAGGTAGTGGAGACAGCTAAGATTGTGGAAAGAGGACTGGAGGAGGGTAAACAAGCTCATTAGGAGCGGTAAGCATAGAGTACACGCGATAAGCAGGGATACTCCAAGAGACCGAGAGTTGAGCTTGGAGGTAGCAGTTTCCCTAGGGACAAGGGCCAATCACCAATGGCTCCACCAAAGTCCCGTTACTACGGGAGGACCGGGGAACTCAGCTAGAGGTTTCCCACGTGAGTGTACTTGTTGTGGGCTAACCGGACACATGAAACGTGAGTGTCCCAAGCGGCACTGCAGTGCCATAGGCGTGGGAAGACCGGACACCTTAGGACGGTGTGTTTCAAAGATGGGGAACAACCTGGGAGTTGGTGGATTCGCATCGGAGGGAGGAGTGAGACCCACTTTCGGGCCCCAACTCCGAGGCCAGCACGTTCATGGCGGCAAAGAGTTAGGCTGGTTCCACTCATCAAGGCCACAGGAGAGAAGAACCACAAGGCGGTTCAGAGAATCGTCCAAGTGGACATCAGATAGGGATCAAAGGACAAATAGGAGAGGCTAGTAGCAAGGCAAGCCATGGCAGAGTATTTGCGCTTACTTCAGCACCACCCGAGTGGGAGGAGTTGCCACTATCCTGTAACGCCTCCCAAATTTGAGACCTCCAAACCGGGTGCGTTAGCGAAAATTAAATATACAATTTTTATATAAATTTCAAACTTTTAACTTATTTCATCGAACAAACCATTCATTATTACAAATTTTAATCCAAGATCTTTAAGGTTTAGGGGTTTAGAGACTAAGTGTCCAGAACCCATTATTACATAACAAAGCACACGAGCAAACAACTTAATAAATCTTTAAAATTTCACACAACTTTATTTCCAAGCACTTCTCGACTCCTTATCCTAGTTTCTCCATCCCTTAATTACCTGGGGTTGGAAAAGAAATCATAAAAAGGGTGAGCTCAAATAGCCCAGTAAGGGTAAAATAAGCGGGTAAGGAAAATCATGAACCCGCTTATTGGAGAATATGCTAACTGATCTTGGCTCTTGAGTGCTTGATCTTTTTTTTCTTGGCTTTGAATTTTGCTCTTAGTGCCCCTTCGGATTTTCACTAAGCTCGCCTTATTTTTTGCTTGTTGTTTCTTCTGCCTTATAGTTGGCTTTGTATTTTACCCTTAATGCCTTTGCGGGTTTTCATCAAGTCTGCCTTGAATAATCATAACCTTGTTTCTTTTTGAGCATTTGAGAAAAACTTGATTGCTTAATCGGAGAGGACTTTATTAGGACCGTAATGTAGGCTTGGGCTACTGGGTTTAACGAGAAATGATATAAAGCGGCTCGAACCTATTCTATGCTAGATTTGATCCATAGTTCAGACTTTACTTCACAAAATTGCTAAAATTGCGCCAATGCGGTGGGATACTTTACAAAATTGTCCCAATGCGGGATATTGCTATAAAAATGTTTCTTTTCTTCTTTTTATTTTTTCTTTCACTCTTTTTTTTATCTAACAAATATTACCCCGATTGTGGGGTATTTTTATGAGAGGTCTTAAAAACTGCCCCAACACGAGAGTTATGCTTTTTCTTTCTTTTCTTTTGCTCTTTCTTTTTAACAAAAAAAAAACTGCCCCATTGTGGGATATGCATCTATGAGGGGTCTTAAAAACTGCCCCACTAAAAGAATTATTTGACAAAATTGCCCCAATATGGGGTCTTGACACTTATATATTGCCCCAATGTGGGGTGAACTACGGATCGGACGTTATTTGAAAGAAATATACTCAGGTTCGAAAGGGGTAGCGATGGTAGTATTACGAGGAAGGGAAAGACGGCCTCTCTTCATTTTAAACAATCAAAATTTGTCTCAAAATGCTCAAAACATAAATGAACTTATCTTTTGGTGGTAGAAGGAACCCTTCAGTGTCAAATGCCCCTGTTTGAAGTGGATGTCGCTTCTCTTGGATCTGGTCCCCTGATTTTAACGGTAGTTGCTCATCCGATCGTCCTTTTGGTTTTGGATAAACTTAGATAACCCAGATTCTTTGTTCAGTATGCCCCTATTGAGCTTATTACCCATGCCAAGAGAGTAAACAAGTGATAATGGACATTACATGCAAAATGTGGGTAAAACAACTTTAAAAAGCCAGGTTTTTTTTATTCTTTTACAAATGCCAAACAAAGGAACAAAGTTCTAGAATTTAAAAAAGCATGCAGAATATTAAACATAAGAAAAAGTTTTAAACATCCAAAGAGTTTCCCAAGGTGTCACAAGGCTTGCTCCTCTTCTTTATTCCAATGGCTCCCATGTTCACGGTTCCTTGGTTGGAATGCTCTGGCAATGGATTTGAGTTGACATTTGGTGCGCTAGCTTGCTTTGAGAAATCCAACCATTTGGAATTTAGCAGATGTTGGACCTTTCTCTTGAAGGCAATGCAACCCTCAATGTTGCGACCAACTCCGTTATTGTGATAGGCACAACGGGCATTTGCTTTGTACCATCCCAGGTAAGGTTACTTCACTTCTCCCATAGGTATAAGGCTCACCATACCAGCTTTCAAAAGTTGGGGATATAACTCAGTGTAGGTTATGGGGATTGGATCAAATTCTAACTTGGTCCGGTTGGAAGCTTGATTTGGCCTTGTAGACGTCTGCTGGGGCCCTGGTTGCACAGTCGGAGGTGGGACTGGTGGAAGAGGGCTAGGGGCTCCCCTTGATGGTTGATATGTTGGAAATTGGGGTACTGGGGCCGTATAGGCTGCAAATGGAGGTAACCCCGTATAGAATCCGGGAGTAGGGAAAAGACTTGGGTATGCCCCAAAAGTGCTTTACGGAATAGGAGGATTCTGCCAAACTACTTGAGTATCAGCTTCCTTTTTCTTTCCTCCCAATGGAGACTTCTTTGGTGGATCAGGTGTACCTCCATGAAGCTTCCCTTCCTTAATACCATCTTCTATATGTTCCCCAGAAGCTACTAAGTCTGCAAAGTTGCTAGACACATTGCCAATTAGTTTCTCATAGTATACCCCTTTTAGAGTTCTGATGAACATTGTAGTCAGCTCTTTTTTAGTCAATGGGGGTTGGACTTCCATAGCTGCCTCCCTCCACCTTCTAGCATAAATTTTAAAACTCTCATTAGCCCCCTTTTCAAAAGCCTGCAGTGCTAACCTGTCGAGTTCCAACTCTGTGACATGCTTGTACTGCGTTAGGAATGCAGTTGCAAGGTCCCGCCAGGTCCTGATGTGACGTCCCTCTAACTAAATATACCATCGGAGTGGTGCCCCAGTCAGACTTTCTTGGAAACAGTGGATTAAAAGTTTATCATCATTGGCGTGAGCAGCCATCTTCCTATAGTACATAATGATATGCGTCCTTGGGCATTGAGATCCATTAAACTTTTCAAATTCTGGAACCTTGAATTTCGGTGGTAGAACAACTCCGGGGACTAGGCACAAGTCTTGAGGACTAATCATTCCGTAGGTTTCTGTTCCTTCCACAGCTCTTAGTCTCTCCTCCAATTGCTTCATTGCCAGGGACTGGTCATCTTCTTTATGTATTGGAGTCTCTATCGGTTCAGCAACATTCACTGGATTCAGTTGAATAAATGGCATGTAATTTGAAGGTCCAGGATTCACATTGGTTGGAACAGATGCTTGGGGAGGTGTTGGCATGAAATTTTAGGGTAATGGTGCTTCTTGTGGCTACCCATGAGGGGAGTTAGTGTCTACCTCAATAGATCCCCTTTCTTTTTCAGCTGCCATCTTAGTCAACATTTCCATCATGACCCTCATCTGATTCTGAAGGTATGCATGCATGTAAGGATGTGCATGATAGTTTAAAAACCAACCCTTCTTAGAGTGATGTAAGAAACATGTTATGAGTCCTAAGGGTTTGTATTATTTACATGATTTCCCATTTTTTGTTATTTTGTCTTTATTCTTTTTCTAGTTATGAAATTCACAAACACATATGGATTAATGAAGCCTAGTCTCAACTACCCCGAAACTAAGTAATGAATGCTTGAATGTACACCTAAATTTATGTTCGGTAGTTATGCCCTAAGACTATATGAACAAATGTATGAATGAAAATCAAATTAAAAGGATAATGATATACAAGATAAAGTTAAAAGAAAAACAACATTAATATGTATACAATGAAGACAAGATCAGTAAAAAGAACAATAATATATATAAAATGACTTTACTAAAACAATAATATTCATATGAACAATTACATAAATCAAAACAAAGTAAGAAAAATAACAATATAAAAAAAAGACAATATATGAACAATAACAACAAGAATATTTACAAGACAGCACATAACAAGATAGCAGTAACAATATAGTCTAATATGAATACACCTATCTTTCAAAAGGAAGGCTAAAATGAGCAAACAACATGTGGGTCAATGTCCGTAATGGACTTTTATTGCTGAACCTATCTTATTCGTTGGACCCCAAACTTCTTCTATAGAGGGCTCCGTACGCCATGGGATTTACCGGAGGGGGGCCTTAAAAGGATGAACCTTAAAAGGACCTCAAGCTTGAGTGAGGAGTCCGAGGTCCCGTTGCGGATAATGATCAACGCGCAGGGCACCCTAATAAACCTCGCTAACCTAGACTGTGATAAAAACCCGGGTATAGGATTTATGCATGAATGCAACGATTTAAGGAAAGCAGTAAAACAAGACTGTCATAGCATTAAAGCGCGTAAATCAAAACTATCATGCAACAGCGATTAAGTGCAATAAATAAATCGGTTAAAAAATAAATAAAGAATAAAAGAATAAAACAAATTAAAACAAAGAATAAACCTCCTAATCCTAATCTTAGGCCTAACTCTCTAATTGTCCCCAGCGGAGTCGCCAGCTGTCATCACCGGATTTTGTCCGGGGGGAAACCCGCTTTTGGGGATACCGTTCTCCCACCCTTCACCCGAATGGTGATGAAAAAAACATAGAGTCGCCACCAACTGTTTTTGGGGTGCAGTTGGTCACCTAAAAATAATGATGATCTACGTCGCTAGAGCGGGATTCGGGAGTTTCATTACACTTGGGGAAGGACTAGCACCCCCACGATGCCCTTTCGTTACCTAACTTAAGAATTTGGAGGTTTCTAATTTGTTTTAACCGTTGCCTAAGGTTAACTAATCTAAGGTGATGTTGAATGACTTAAAACTTTACTCTTTTTATTTTACAAGTTGTTTGTTAAGGTTAAAATTAAAATCAATTATCCTAAGCCTCTAAGGGAAATCCAATGAATTTATTTAAAATTCAAAATAAAATCTAAGTTATCTACAACTCCAATAAGCTAAATGAGAACAATGAAATGGTAAATTTATCTGGGTTATATAAGACTTTAGAAGAAATTATGCTACAACGATGGCAAATAAAGAAAATGGACAAGTGTTCAAAAAACTCAAAGGTTTAAAAAGCCCAAGTGTTTGATTTTATTTTATTTATTTATTTATTTTGTTTGAAAGTCACATCTTTATTTCTTTGGTTTTTTTTGAAAAGGCACACTTTAAAAAAGAAAAGTTATTTAGAAACCACACTTGTGTTTGTTTGTTTATTTATTTTGGAAAAGACTTTTTTTTTAGAAATAATGAAAGTAAAAAAAACAAATAACACAAAAGTATTGTGTGTAATTATTTAATCCACAAATAAAACACACTTATCACTCTTTTTTTTTCATTTTTTCATTTTTTTTTCATTCTCTCTTTTGTGTTCTCTTTTTTTTTTCACTATTTTGTGTTTTTACATATTACAAAATGAAAGAGGTCACATGAGACCTTGTTACAAAAGAGTAAACTATAAAAATAAAATAAAAAAACATTAAAAAGTAAATGTAGGTAAGGAACTCCTGCAAAAATAAAGGGTTAAGCAACCAACAAATCATCCAAATCATCACATGAGAAAAACAACAAAAAAAGCAAAAAGAAATAAACACAAAAAATACCCAAAAGAATACCCAAAAAGAAACACTGGACTGGAGAGAATCAAACCGAAAATAACAATAAAACACCGACCACAACCTAAACAAAGGCAAACAAATGGGAATTTGATATAGGCGAAAGCATCATAAGACTTGACCATAAGTATACAAAGACAAAATCATTATCAGAGGTAGCTTACGCCTAAATAACCAAAGCATCATAGGATTCATAAAGGTGGCTGAAGTGTCAAAAAAAAAACCACCAGTGTCTCAGACAAGCCCGAGCATGGTCAAAGCAACACACATCAACACCCAAACTTGGCCAATTAGGGCTAAACAACAGATCGTGACCAAAACCACATATAGAGACATCCAAGACATCAACAAAAAGCCTACTGATGAAACGAGCTTATATGGTAAAAAAAAGAAAAGATAACCAACGAGACATCAACAAACAGAGATATACAAAGACATCAATATACATAAATTGCAACGAGTTTATATGGTAAAAAAACATACTAATGGAGACTTAAAACCTACGTAGAGACATCAACAAAAAGGAAGATGATATCAACAAAGCAAGATCCCATACAATTCAAATGAATCATAGTTAAAACTAAAGACACTACAAACAAAACTTCTTCAACCTAATCGATCGAACCAACCTTCAACCAAAAGCCAAGATGAATGGAAAGAGAGAGATGCAGTGCAGCTATGTTGGCAAAGAGCGGAGGCTCAGGTCATGACGGAAGCGTAGTTGGGGAGACCAACAATCAAGTCCTGGGTGAGGTTGGCGTTGCGTATGTCGTCAGAGGGAAGACGTCAGGTTGATGATGTTCGTTGGAGGACGGCGTTGATGGCTCGACAATGTTACGCCCCCGAATTCCAGGGAACCCGAAACCGGGTACATGACTTCCCCTTGCCCGCACCCGAAAGGTCAAGGGGTTGGTGACTAGCACGAATTGAGACTACACCGCGGGTGCTGTCTCAAATATGCAACCCGTATAGTCATACATCAAGGGTAATCCTGTACTTTCCCATACATCATCATGCATACAATAAGTCAAACAGTCATACAGACATCACATCACAAATAGTATGCAAATACAAGTCCATGGACCCTTGTTTGGGATATAATACAAACAATACAGAATACAGCACTGTATCATACATCAAAGTAGTGGGCACGTCCTCCTGGAAGAAAGTCCTCCACTAGTCCCAGGTCACACCTGAAAAAGGTAAACAGCAAGTAGGGGTGAGCGACAAGCTCAGTAGGTGACCCCAACACTCCACATCATGCAAACATACAAGTCTATACTATATGCTTTGTGTACTCGTGCACTCTATAGTGTGCACAATCATCAGGACTCAGCTTGCAAATAAACATCAGGACTTAACCTGCCCACACAGGACAGCTCGTCCACGATCTTCAACAGGATCCTTCAAAGGACACTTAAACTTACCACGCAGTTATATGTCCGGACACATTGCGCGGATGGGCCTGCCATCGGCGCATATGCTGCCACGGCACACGTTAATATGCCCGGCCACGATGCCACATAGGCCTGCCATCAGCGCATATGCCCGCCCTATCAACCACATAGCATCATCTGTGCTCCACGGTGAGAACCCAATAAGTCATAGAGCCTAAGCCCCAATCCCTTAAACCAACATACCAACACCAATATGGTCTTAAGGTATACAACACTCCCTTTAAAACTGTAGCCAATCTTCACAAGTCGATCCTTATTCCTTGACTAAGGAAGGAGATAGCCATAGTAGCGATTTTCTTGCAATAAAACGTCCTAGCATTGGGTTCCCCTGTCATAACTAAGATAATCTGATTTTTTGGGGATTTTTCTGAGATGTCTAACCCCACTTTCCCAAAATCCACCTCTACGAAAAACTGGATTTTTCCGAGATTTTACACTAAATCCCAATTTTCACATTTTGAAAGAGTGGAATTTATTTTTCTAGTATTTTTCTTTTAATCCAAATGGGGGGTATTTCGTTATGGTTTACAATGTAAATGGTCTAGTCCAGTCAAACTAGAACTGCACTGTCCAATTGCTCGAGACACTGCTCGAAACTATCTGCTCGAGACTGCTCGAAACACCTGCTCAATGCTACACTGCTCGACGCTCCTTGCTCGAAGCCTCTGCTCGAGACTTGCTCGAGGCTACATTCAGCTCGACGCCCCCTGCTCGAGGCCTCTGCTCGAGATTGCTCGAAGCTGCTTGAAGATAGCCTCGAGCAGTTCCCCAGTCGCGAACTATCGACTGCGTTCTTCCCCAATTCGTCCCAAAACCCAATTATACTCGTTAAATCTCCATTTTTAAGCAACAATTCATCCCTATTAAGGGTTTCTAACATCATCTAGCCATAGTAGGCTACCAAACAACCTAAATCATCTAGGTTTCATGCTCAATTTCTATTTCCCCAATTTCTAGGGTTCATCACGAATTTGCACGATTTCATCTAATGCTTACATGTTAATCCAATAAAACACCAAGAAAAGGGTGAAGAATCAATGGAACACCTACCTGGAATGATTCTTGATGCTTGAACGAGCTCAAAACGCCCCAAATCGAAGGCTCCAAGCTTCCTTCTCTCTTTCTCTTTCTCTTTCTCTCTCTCTAAGCTCTCCAATGCTGAAACGTAACGTGGAAGCTCTCCTTCCCCCTATTTATATTTCTGTATTTTCCTTCATTAATAAATCCCAAAAATATTAATTGACCTCCCGAGGTCACGAACTCAAATTGAGCCCAAGTACAGTCAAAATGCTCAAAATGATGAGCACATCACTATCCATATATTTTCCAATCCAATTAACTGTTCAAACGCAAAGTCAACCAATAAACCCCGAAAAGTCAACAATCGGGCCACTCGGGGCCCTGACCCGGAATTGGGCCCAATTTCTATCAAAATGCTCACATTGACGAACCCAATATTGTCCAGATATTTTTAGCAATAGAGAAAGACTATCTCTCAGCCCTACCCAAATATGGGTCTTTACATCCTCCCCACCTTAGGACTTTTCATCCTCGAAAATAAAACACATGCCCAAAGGACATAGCAAAATTCAAGCTCAAGCACCGCACAATAACCAGATACAAACACATGATCATCAACATGGTCATCAACCACACATGTGCAATGCAACTCACAACAAGCCAAAAAGGCTCACAAGATGCTAGGATGCTAACAAACAACAAGCTAAACCACATCTCAAGCAACATATGCAAAACAAATGCAGAAAACATAACTCATACCTCAGGGAAGGTCCTCACATCCTCCCCACCTCAGGACTGATCATCCTCAAACAACTCAGGATGAAGAACCCACATCTGGCTCTCTTTCTCCCAAGTCTGCTCCTCTATGCCTCGATGTTGCCATAACACCCAAACTAGTGGGATCGTCTTGCCCCGCAAGACTTGCTCCCGCCTGTCCAAAATCTGTGCTGGCATCTCAACAATGGCACCATCATCAGCCAAGTCTATCTCGCGACAGTCCAACACATGAGAAGGATCTGGGTGATACCGTCTCAACTGAGACACATGGAACACATCATGTACTCGCGCCAACTCCGGTGGCAAAGCTAATCGGTAAGCCACTGCGCCTACGGTGGCAATAATCTCAAATGGCCCCACAAATGAGGGGAGAGTTTGGAACCATGCCCAAACCTCCGATGCCCTCGACGCGGCGAAACCCGCAAAAATACATGATCCCCCACCTCTAACTGCAAAGGTTGACGCCTCTGATCCGCGTAGGACTTCTGCCTACTCTGCGTTGTCAACATACGCTGCCGACTCAACTGTACTATCTCTGTGGTCTCTCGAACCATATCGGGACCGAGAACCGCTGCCTCTCCCGTCTATGCCTAATACAAAGGTGACCTACAAGGCCGCCCATACAGCGCCTCATACGGAGCCATCCCAATCGTGGCCTGATAACTATTGTTGTAAGAGAACTCCACCAAAGGAAGGTGAGTCTCCCAACAACCTCCAAAATCTAGGACACAAGCACGCAACATATCCTCAAGCATTTGAATCATCCGCTTCGACTGATCATTCGTCTGCGAATGAAAGGTTGTACTGAGGTTCACTCTGGTACCCAAAGCGCGCTGTAACTGTCTTCAAAACTGAGAGGTGAACCTTGCATCCCAATCAGATACAATAGACAATGGGACTCCATGCAACCGCACAATCACATCAAGATACCTCTATCCCAAAGTCCTCACTGGGTCTGTCTCTCGAATTGGAATAAAATGCGCCGATTTGGTCAATCGGTCCACAATAACCCATGTAGTGTCATGTCCCCTGGAACGAGGAAGTCCAGTGACAAAATCCATAGTTACGTGATCCCATTTCCACTCTGACACTGGCAATGACTGCAACTCTCTAGTTGATCTTAGGTGCTTTGCTTTGACCTGCTGACAGGTCAAACACCTCCTCACAAAATCAGTAACGGTCTTCTTCAGGCCTGGCCACCAATACTGCCTCCTCACGGTATGGTACATCTTGGTCCCACCAGGATGTACAGCTAACCGTGACTAGTGAAATTCCCGAAAAACCTCCTCCTGAAGAGAAGTGGGAACTATCAGTCTACCCCTATACCGCAGTACATGCTCTGTATCCTCAGTCCAATCAGAAGATGCCTGCCCAGTCTGAATCCTGTCCCTAATGACCTCACAGTCAATGTCTCCCAGCTGATCCTCTATGATCATGTGCTGCAACTCAGGAACCGTAACAACACTGAGGGTCCCCTGTCCCCCACTGGTCACCATCTGCAACCTCATCGCCGCCAATTGTCCCATCATTTTCCATTCCTTAATGGCACAATGGGCTACTACGACCCTGCTCTTCCTACTCAGAGCATCTGCCACCACGTTACCCTTGCCAGGGGTATACAACATATCAAACTAAAACTGCTGCAAGTACTCCACCCACTGCCTCTGCCTAAGGTTCAGGTCTCGCCGAGAAAGATATATCTGTAAGCTCTTGTGGTGCAGATATACCACAAATTTCTCCCCAGGAGATAATGCTGCCAGCTCTTTAAAGCAAAGATCACTGCAACCAACTCCAAATCATGCGTGGGATAGTTCTGCTCATGTGGTCTCAACTGTCTAGACCCATAAGCAATCACCTGCCGAGTCTGCATCAACACACAACCAAGTCCCACCCTGGAAGCATCACAATACACCTCAAAAGGTACAACCTCCTGTGGCAGAATCAGGATAGGTGCTGAAGTCAATTGTGCCTTCAACTCCATGAAAGCACTCTCACATGCATCAGACCAAACAAAGGGAACTCCCTTCCTGGTCAAGTTCATCATCGGAGCTGCCAACCTGAAAAAATCCTCCATAAACCTCCAATAATAGCCTGCCAAACCAAGGAAGCTACGAATCTCAAACACATTCGTGAGCCTCTTCCATGACATAACCGCCTCGATCTTCTCAGGATCCACTGTGATACCCTCCGAAGATACCACATGCCTTAAGAAGTGCACCTGTTGCAACCAGAAGTCACATTTTGTGAACTTCGCATACAATTGATGCTCTCGCAAGGTCTGCAACACAACCTGCAAATGCTCCTCTTGCTCCCTCTTGGTCGCTGAATAGACCAAAATATCGTCGATGAACACTACAACGAACATATCTAAATATGGAGCAAACACCTGGTTCATCAATCCCATAAATACTACTGGAGTATTTGTGAGTCTAAACGGCATCATGAGCCACTCATAATGCCCATAACGACAACTGAACGCGGTCTTAGGGATATCTGCCTCCCTAACCCTTAACTGATGGTATCCAAACCTCAAGTCTATCTTGGAAAACCATCTCGCACCTCAAAACTGATCGAACAGATCATCGATCCTCGACAATGGATACCTATTCTTCACAGTCATCTGGTTTAGCTTCCGGTAGTCTATACACAGCCGAAGCGAACCATCCGCCTTCTTGGCGAACAACACTGGAGCGTCCCATGGTAAGCTACTCTGCCTGATAAAGCCTCGTGCTAGAAGATCATCTATCTGCCTCTTGAGCTCTCTAAACTCTGTCAGCACCATCTAGTAGGCCGCCAACCTAATAGGTGTTGTCCCCGGCAACAACTCAATTGAAAACTCTACCTCCCTCACAGGTGGTAAACTGACTAAGTCCTCGGGAAACACATCCGGGAACTGATCTACAATGGGTGGCAAAATAACCTTCCCCTCTCTCCTCCTATCAACCAACGTCAAGCCTCGTGCTAGAATATCATCTATCTGCCTCTTGAGCTCTCTAAGCTCTGTCGGCGCCATCTGGTAGGCCGCCAACCTAATAGGTGTTCTCCCCGGCAACAACTCAATTAAAAACTCTACCTCCCTCACAGGTGGTAAACTGATTAAGTCCTTGAGAAACACATCCGGGAACTGATCTACAATGGGTGGCAAAACAACCTTCCCATCTCTCCTCCTATCAACCAACGTCAAGCTGGCTAACTGGTGGGTCATATCACCCCACCCATGCCTCAAAGGTCCTAACCTGCATGCCTCCTCAGCCCACTCACCCACAAAGACACCTCGCGTGCCCTCTGGCGTGAGGAACATCATGCGCCGTCGAAAACAATCAATCTTGGCCTCCACAGAGACCAACCAATCCATACCCAGGATAATACCAAAATCATCTAACTCCATGATATACAAATCACACAACAGGTTAACACCCCCAAGTGTTACCCGACAAGCACGACAGATACTCTCAAGTATCACAATTCCACCCAAGGGTGAAGCTACCATCAAAGACTGACTAACTGTCTCCTGGTCTAACTCCAATCCAACCACCGTAGCATACAAAATAAAAGAATGGGTAGCACCAATATCAATCAAAACTGAATAGATAATATCAGAAATGATGATGGTACCTCTCAGCACTGAAGGTCCTGCTCCTGCCTCGTCCACTGGTGGAACCTCTGCCTCTCTGTTGGTAAGGGCAAAAGTCCTCCCTCGTGGCCCACTACCATTAGCCTGCCCCATTGGGGCCTTGCCCCACTGATCAACATGACCCTATGCCTCCAGCTGAGGCTGCTGCACCGCAAGTCGCATCTGCGTGCTCTGTGCCGGCGGCACCGACCTCTGAACTCTCTTGGGGTCCCACCGCCTGGCTGGAAACCCTCTGCACCTGCCTCCTCTCAGGCTGAACTACACTGCTCTCCCCACTCTGCCTCTTCCTGCTCGGACCTGCCGAACCTCCCGGTCTCTGGGCTCTCGCCTGATCCTGACTTCGCTCAATAATGAGTGCCTTGTCGACCGCCTCCCTATAGCTAGTCAACTGCATCGGTTCCAACTATTTCTTCAAAGATGGCCTCAAGCCCTAAATAAAATCCTGCGTCTTAAAGGCTTCCTTTTCCCAAGCCTCAAGAGCAAACCGCCCTAAATCTGTGAAGGCTTGCACATACTCACCCATAGTCTGGCTACCCTGCTGAAGCTCATAATACTCTCTCCGTCGGGCATACTATATCGAGCTAGGAAAATACTCCCCAAAGAAGCACTCAACGAAATCTCGCTAGCTCATCTAACTGCCATGGACAGCTCTCGTGGACTCCCACCACCTACGTGGGATACCTAATAGATAGTGCATCGCCACTCGCACCCGCTCCTCATCTGGCACCCCAATCATCTCAAAGATATCCTCTGTCCATCTAATCCAGTCCTCGGCTGCCTCTGGCCATGAACCATCCTCAAAAGTCCTGGGTGCATGTTTCAAAAACTATGCAGCCCAGTCTACCCCTCGTCACGCTGGCTCTATCACGACCTCCTGCTGGTGCACATCCTGCACCATCCTCGCCTCCTGCTAAGGTGCCGGCGAGCCTGCCGAGGTCCGTCGTTACCTCTTCAGTTCATCCACCTCTCTAGTCATATCCCTCATCGAGCCCTACATACCCTGCATGGCCTCCTGCAACTGAATCAACACCTGAGCCAAATCAGGTCCCACAACAAGAGCTGACGACCTCTGCTGCGGGCTCTAGTGCCCCGACTCTATCGTGGGCTCCTCTGCCGGGCCCTGGCCTCGGATAACTCTCCTTGGTGGTGCCATCACACTGGCCACAACAATAAATAACAAACGACCAACACTAGCACTGCTAGCACAAACAGCCATCAAAGGCACAAATCAACTCGTAGGTTCTCATCACACGACCCGTAAGTCCACAACCATGCATATAGCATTGTGTCCCCCTCAGGGTACACCACACGACCCGTAGGTCCACAACCATGTATATAGCATCGTGTCACCCCTCATAGTACACCACACGCAAGTCCTGGCTCTCACGGCCACGTGCCATTCAGGCACCAAATGCAATAACATCACACACTAAGATAATCTAGTGTCCTATATACACACAATCATACCACTAGAGATGCATCCATGCCTACATATGCTCCTACGATGATCTAACTGACACCAACATAACCTAGAATACATGTAAGGACTGCGTTGATCAGGCGCCCTCCCTACAGTTTTCCAAGGCACATGGAATCAATTAACCACCCCTCACTAACCTAGGTCCGCTAGACCATGCTCTAATACCAACTTGTCACGCCCCCGAATTCCATGGAACCCGGAACTGGGTACATGACTTCCCCTTGCCCACACCCGAAAGGTCAAGGGGTTGGTGACTAGCACCAATAGAAACTACACCGCGGGTGCTGTCTCAAATATGCAACCCTGTACAGTCATACATCAAGTGTAATCCTGTACTTTCCCATACATCATCATACATACAATAAGTCAAACAGTCATACAGACATCACATCACAAATAGTATGCAAATATAAGTCCACGGACCCCTGTCTGGGATATAATACAAACAATATAGAATACAACACTGTATCTGTCACGCCCCGGATTTCCAACCCGAGGAAACCGGCACGTGACTCCCCTTACCCACACGGAGGCGTAGGGGTTAGGATACAAACCAAGAATTTTACATTTCAAACATCCACAACACATTCAAGAAAGTAATGTTCATACAAATAATCCAAACCAGTTTATTACAAAAGAATTATTTCCAATCCCATCCCCACAAGGTTACATCAGTTCCCATAAAGAAAACAACATAAACAATAAAGTAAATAAGGTCCTCCACCTTGGTGTATCCACCTAACGCCCGTAAGTTCCCGGAAAACAAACAAACACAAAGTGAGAGGGTGAGGAACCACACCTCGGTAGGATCATGTCTCCCCAACCCATCCCATGTTCCTAAAGATCTACATGCCATGTGTACAAGTGCAGTGTTGTGTTACAACAGTTCAAACAAACATAATAACAACCACATCAACAATTTACAATCCTCCACCGCCACACAAGCCAACACTCTAACCACAGGTGATTTAACCGCCTCTTCGGGCCAAGTGATTTAACCGCCTCTTCAGGCCAAGTGATTTAACCGCCTCTTCGGGCCAAGTGCCAGATCAAGCACACAACACACATGGTCACACAAGCATACAACCAAACACCGGTGAGCACCCGTTCACAAGCGTACAAACCCAACCATTCAGGCCATAGAGCAAACATCCAGGTACATACATACACTTAAACCACAAGTCCAATCACCCGGACATATTACCAAACACTTAATGGGCATATACACACAAATTTAAGTTCACACCAGGTATTTCATCAAACATGTAGCAGGCATGTCGCATGTGCATTTTATCAAACACTTTTCATGCATCACACAAACACCGAAACACCAAAAATCGCCATTAAGGCAACATTCATATAGGAGGTCACACCTATATGAATTTACATATAAATAATATAATATTACGCCCTGGGACCCTAGGACGCAGAGGAGGATGTAGGAAGAACAAGTCCCTACCTCAAGGAAAACGCAACAACGCAAAGAACGGTCCGATCCCAGCCGAACGCCGTCCACCCACGGAGCACCGACCACCCACGCAAGACGCCCTACAGCAACCAGGAGCTCTCCTTCCCTCTCTCTCTCTCTCTGCGAGGTGGTGAAGCAACAAACCCTAAACCTAAAACAGCAGGGGCTTCTCTCTTATATAGACAACACAACATCAAAACGACGTAGTTTTGATTAAGTGAATCCCAGGGATCAAAACGACGTAGTTTTGATCACACAAGTCACCACCTTTCCGCACCCATATAGGCCAAAATACTTAGAATTTCAACATGGTCCTTTGGAGAAAGTTCCTTAGAACGTCAAAACCAAGGGAACCATGCAAAACTATGCTCGCACGCTAATTTGCACGCCAATTCCCCAATTGGCGTGCAGCTCCAAATGCACTCAAACTTCACCACAAGTCTCCTTGCATCTTGTAGAGGCTCGAGGAGCAAAAATATGCTTGCACGTGAAATGGGTGAATTCACGTTCAGCTCCAAATGCTCTGAAATTTCTGTGGTAGATAGAGGACCTCATTCTAAGAAACTTTTGTTCTTGCACGCCAATTGTTTGAGGCCATCTACTAGGTCAAAAGTGAGCTCCAAGATCAGCCAAAACAAATTAAAACCGCTCAGAACGCATAAGATCTTCCTAGGGCATAAATGTACGCTATCGCTGACACATGCACCTCTCAAAAGTCCCCTCTTGGGCTCATCTCTTACCTTAAACTTGTGTACCAACATCCAAGGTGTTTGTGGTTAACTCCTTACACACGGGTTACACACGGGTCATTACATCCTCTCCCCTTAAGACTTTTCGTCCTCGAAAGAAATGACATACGAGAAAAACAAACACAAGTTACCCATTTGCCACACGGCGAGCTACAACACCCAAATGGGTCATACACCTACATTGTACACAATAGCACATAACATAGTGCCACCCACAGTCCCATAACCACATGCATCACAATCTATGGAAACACATCCACATGTCACAAATATCCATCACAAGCACATTTCATTAACACATTCAATATAAATTAAAGTCAAAAGTCGAAAAGGAAATACAAATACACCAGGCAACAGCCACCCTCCACCCTTAAGATTGTTCGGTCCTCGAACAACTCGGGTCTTCGCTCACGCATCACGGACTCACGTTCCCATGTCTCCTCCTCAATGCCACGGTGCTGCCATAGCACGCGAACCAAAGGAATAAAGCACGACCACGCAAAAGCTTCTCTCGCCGATCGAGGATACGAATAGGGGCCTCAACGACGGACATGTCATCCTCGATGTCCAACGTCCCCAATCAATCACATGAGTGGGGTCGGGGTGATACTTCCTGGCAACGGGACACGTGAAACACGTTGTGCACTCTACTCGACCTCGGTGGTAACGCTAACCGGTAGGCTACAGGCCCTACACGATCCGAATCTCAAAAGGACCAATAAACCGCGGAGATAGCTTGGAACCCCGCTTAAAACCGTCGATGTCCACGACGTGGAGAGACACGAAGAACACATGATCACCAACGAAAACTCCAAAGGTCGCCGTCGCTGATCCGCATAAGATTTCGCGACTCGAGCCGACAACAAACGCCGACGAATCAACTTGACCCTTCTCCGTAGCCTCTTGAACCAACTGCGGTCCCAAGAGAGCCGTCTCCCCCACCTCGGTCCAACACAAAGGGGATCGACACGGCCGTCCATACAACGCCTCAAAAGGAGCCATCCCAATGGATGCCCGATAATCGTTGTTGTTGTGGCAAACTCCACCAAAGGAAGGTGAGTTGCCCACGAACCCCCCAAAATCTAGCACACAAGCCCTCAACATGTCCTCCAAAGTCCGATTAGCCTCTCACCGCGTCGTCGCTCTGGGGTGAAAGGCTGTACTCAAGTGAAGCTTGGTCCCCATAGCCTCCTGGAAACCTGCCCAAAAACGGGAAGTGAACCTCGAATCCCGGGCCCGAGACAACCGATGATGGTACGCCATGCGCCTCACAATCTCGCCATGTCATGCACTGACTCAAGGTCCCAATAGAGTCCCGCTCGCGAACAAAGAAGGAAATGGGCCGACTTTGTGAGTCGATCCACAATCACCCAAATCATATCCTTCCTCCCGTGGTGGGTGGAAGACCGGTCACAAAATCCATCGCTATATGGTCCCACTTCCACTCCGCTATGGGCAAGGGCTGCAACATGCCCGCCGGGCCGTCGATGCTCTCGACCTTCACCATTGACACGTGAGGCACCGCGAAACAAAGGCACCCACATCGCGTTTCATCCAGAGCCACCAAAAAATGTGCTCGAAGCGCATGATACATCTTCGTACCCCCTGGATGCACAGCAACTCCTAGACGGTGAAACTCCCTCATCACCTCATCCCTGAGGGAAGAAGCCACGACCAACCGCCCCCGAAATGACAACTCATGCTCAGGACCCTCTGTCCAGTCTCCGAGATAGCTCCCCAGCCTCACGGGACATGGAGAACCTCACACTCAATGTCACCCACTGGTCTCCTCCCGGACGCGCTGGTACAACTTAGGCACCACCACCAAAGGACTCGGAGGACTGTCCCACCATCACGAACAACAAAGCCGCACTGCTGCAACATTGCCAACCGCTCCATCGCCTTCCACTCTCTCACGGCCACCTCAACTTTTCCCTTTTTGCTCAATGCATCGGCCACAACATTACCCTTGCCCGGTATAGGCAAGAGTAAAATCAAAGGTCCGCAAATACTCCACCCATCTCCTTTGCCTCAAATTCAAGTCCTTCGAGTAAAGATGTCTTGAAGGCTCTTGTGATCCGAGAACACCACAAACTTTTCCCCCAAGAGGTAGTGCGCCAACTCTTCGGGGCGAAGATGACACCAGGCTAACTCAAGGTCATGAGTAGGATAATTCTGCTCATGAGGCTTCAGTGCCTCGACCCATAAGCTACCACACTGTGCTCCTCGCATAAGCACACACCCCAAACCAACCCCGGACGCATCACAATACACCTCATATGGAATATCCTCCCCCAGGCAACCTCAACACAAAGCGGTGGTCAAACGGGTTTTGAGAGTCTCAAACGCCCGCCGGGCACTTGTCAGTCAATCAAACTTCACGCCCTTTCGAGTCAACGCCGTCATAGGAGCCGCCAAACGGGAGAACCCCTCTACAAAACGACGATAGTACCCGCCAAGCCAAGAAAACTACGGATCTCAAAAACGTTGGTTGGCCTCGCCCACGATGCCACGGCCTCAATCTTGGTCGGGTCCACCCTAACTCCCTCGGTGACACCACATGGCCAAGAAAGTGAACCTCCTGCGGCCCAAAACTCACACTTGCTAAACTTAGCAAACAGTCTGTCCCTCGAGGTTTGCAACATCGTTGCCAAGTGCTCCACGTGCTCCCTCTCGGTCTTGGAATACACCAAGATATCGTCGATAAACACCACCACGAACGAGTCTAAGTATGGGGCAAAGACTTGGTTCATCAAATGCATGAACACTGGCTGCGCATTAGTGAGCCCGAAAGGCATCACTACCCACTCATAATGCCCATACCCGCACCGAAAAGCCGTCTTAGGGATGTCCTCCTCCCTAACCCTGAGCCGGTGATACCCCGACCGTAAATCAATCTTGGAAAACCACCGGGCCCCACTCAACCGGTCAAACAGTCATCTATCCGAGGCAACGGGTACTTGTTCTTCCACAGTCACCGACTTCGCCTTCCGTAGGTCGATGCAGAGACGGCGTGCCATCGGCCCTTCTTAGCAAAGAGCACCGGAGCACCCCAATGTGAGGTACTCGGCCTAATATACCCCTGGCCCACCAACTCCTCGATTTGTCTCCAAGCTCCTCGGCTCGGCTGGCCCCATACGATATCTACTTGGGAAATCGGACCCGTCCCCGGCACCAACTCAATGGTGAACTCCACACTCCTCTTGGGTGGCAAACTCCTCAACTCTTGAGAAAACATCCCGAAATTGGTCCACAACAATGGGCCACACCCTCCTTTCCACCTTACCCTCTGACAAAGGTCGGGTGCAACTTGTGGGTAATGGCACCCCACGGCCCAACATCGGCCCGGCCCGACTCGCCTCACGGTCCCACTCCCTGGCAGGGTGCAAGAGGTCCCTGCGGGTGTCACGAAGGTCGCACGCCGCCGATAACAATCTATCTTGGCCCGGAAAGCCATAAGCCAATCCATACCCAAGATCGGGTCGAGACGTCCTCAAAGGCATCACATGCGAAGTCAAAACTCGGCTCCACCTCGCCTATGGTTAACACACGGCCACGACACACTCGCCGTACCTCAATCATGCCTCCCACCAGGAGACTCCACAACTAGGGGCCTCGCGGCCTCCACACGAGGCTAACCCCAAACTATCTATCACAGGCTCAACAACAAACGAACACGATGCACCCGTATCGAAAAGAACAGGCTAAGGTACGGGAGATCAAGAGGGTACCTCTAACCACCGATGGTCCTGCTCCACCCTCGCCTGGTGGGGTGGTAGCTCGGCCCTCCTCCCCGGTATGCGCCTCCAGCGCAAACACCCTTCCTTGGCCCGTGCCACTTGTCGGCTCACTCCACTGGACGCTTCCCGCTAAGGTTGCCTCCGGCCTCGGTCTGCTGCCGCTCCGGCCTCCCCGGGGTCGGGTCCGATCGGATCCTGCTGGTCGGGCTTGCCACCGACGAGTTGGTCTCTCACTGGTGCACGGAAGCTAGCATCACTCCTCACGCCGGATGCCGCGCCCCATTCCCCGTTGCCACTCCTGCAAAACCGGCGCAAATGACCCTCTCGTCCACGGTTGTTGCATCGCCGGTCCTTCTTGGGGCACTCCCTTTGAAGTGACCCTGCTCTCCACAGCAGTGGCATCTGCTCGGTAGACTCCCACTGGACCACCCCTGTCTTCCTGCCGCCAAAGGTGAACCTCCCAGGGGTTCACGGATGTCTGACCCCGATCGCGAAAAGAACTGCTATCCCTCTCCTCCGTCTTGAGCCTCTTGGACCCTGCATCTCGATCGGGTCCACTCTGCAACCGACGCCCCGATGGGCCTGCCTCCCATCATCCAGGTTCTCTCTCGGTATACGGGCCGTCTCCACAGCCTCGACATAGGTCCTCAAGCGTAGAATCGCCACCCTCTCCCTAAGGGCTGGCCTGAGACCCAAGGTGAACTTGTGGGCCTTCGGGTCCTCCCCTACCACGATCTCAGAGCAAACCTACTCAATCTCCGGAACTCCCGCTCATACTCAGTACCGTCTTGGATCCCTGCGTCAAGCTGCCAAATTCTTCCCTCTTCGCCATCTCACTCGATTCGGGAAGAACTCATCTTGGAAGAGTTGCAAGAACTCCTCCCCAAATCATGAGTTGCACTGCACGGCTCCCCGCAACACTCGTCCACCACTCCAAAGCATCCCCCTCCAGTTGCCGAATTGCCAGTCGCACCTTATCCTCCTCCCTCGGGCAGGAGAAAGGAGAACACATGCTCAATCCGCCTCAACCCTTGCTTTCAGCTACCACGGATCTTCTCCCCCTTAAATCGCGGAGGTTGTTCCTTTCGGAACCGTGTCACCACGTCATCCTCTCGCACGGGTCGGTACACCACCCGGCGAACTCCCACGCTCACGAGGCGCTCTGCCGTGGGGGTGGTGGTGGTGGCACCACCTGCTGTCTTTGCCATCTCACGGCGCACCCTCCTCCCCGAACGTCTGCCGGAGCCCTCCCAAAGCTCTCGTACCTCCAGCGGATGCCTTCTTGTAGGCCGTGCGGTAGCAACGCATGCCCTCCAACGGATGGTCCCGCACCCGACCCTCATGGGCAGATGACTCATCAGCCACCTTGCCCTGGACGCACGTGTCACTCTCCTGGGTGGCATTCTTACACACGAAGTAAGATGCACAAACGCAGAACGCGTTTGACTACTAACAAGTTGACTACCTCTACCTCATTATCAAGTCAAGCCGTACGGCATTACACACATTTTAACCATTGCATCAATCAATATTGCACACATCACAGTCCACATTGTAGTATACCCAAGGCATTCCAAGAATATTCAGAGTTGCACGTTCACACATAATCATGTTATGCACATCCTTTACACATGTTAACAAATGCAACTAGTGCCCCAATGCCAATGCATGCAAATCCTACCACAAGACCGACTACCCCAAGTACACCTTGGAGGCTCAAAGAGGACCATGTTGATCGGGCATGTCCCTCCAGGCTCCTCCAAAGGACTCAAGATAACCAAGTCCGCCCACTACCCTAGGCCAACTAGACCATGCTCTGATACCATATTGTCACGCCCCGGATTTCCAACCCGAGGAAACCGCACGTGACTCCCCTACCCACACGGAGGCGGAGGGGTTAGGATACAAACCAAGAATTTTACATTTCAAACATCCACAACACATTCAAGAAAGTAATGTTCATACAAATAATCCAAACCAGTTTATTACAAAAGAATTATTTCCAATCCCATCCCCACTCGGGGTTACATCGGTTCCCATAAAAGAAAACAACATAAACAAGAAAGTAAATAAGGTCCTCCACCTTGGTGTATCCACCTAACGCTGTAAGTTCCTGGAAAACAAACAAACACAGTAGGAGGGGTGAGCAACCACAGTTCGGTAGGGATCATGTCTCCCCAACCCATCCCATGTTCCTAGCATCTACATGCCATGTGTACAAGTGCGTTGTTGTGTTACAACAGTTCAACAAACATAATAACAACCACATCAACAATTTAACTCCTCCACCGCCACACGTGCCAACACTCTAACCACAAGTGATTTAACCGCCTCTTCAGGCCAAGTGATTTAACCGCCTCTTCGAGCCAAGTGATTTAACCGCCTCTTAGCCAAGTGATTTAACCGCCTCTTCAGGCCAAGTGCCACGATCAAGCACACAACACACATAGTCACACAAGCATACAACCAAACACCTGGTGAGCACCCGTTCACTAGCGTACAAACCCAACCATTCAGGCCATAGAGCAAACATCCAAGATACATACATACACTAAACCACAAGTCCAGTCACACGGACATATTACCAAACACTTAATGGGCATATACACACAACTAAGTTCACACGTGTATTTCATCAAACATGTAGCAGGCATGTCGTACGGGCATTTTATCAAACACTTTTCATGCATCACACAAACACCAGGAAACACCAAAATCGCCATTGAAGGCCAACATTCATATAGGAGGTCACACCTATATGAATTTACATATAAATAATATAATATTCTGCCCTAGGACCCTAGGACAGAGGAGGATAGGAAGAACGAATCCCTACCTCAAGGAAAACGCAACAACGCAAGAACGGTCGATCCCAAGCCGAACGCCGTCCACCCACGGAGCACCGACCACCCACGCAAGACGCCCGGCAGCAACCAGGAGCTCTCCTTCCCTCTCTCTCTCTCTCTGCGGCCAGGTGAAGCAACAAACCCTAAACCTAAAACAGAGGGGCTTCTCCTCCTTATATAGACAACACAACATCAAAACGACGTAGTTTTGATTAAGTGAATCCCAGGATCAAAACGACGTAGTTTTGATCACACAAGTCACCACCTTTCCGCACCCATATAGGCCAAAATACTTAGAATTTCAACATGGTCCTTTGGAGAAAGTTCCTTAGAACGTCAAAACCAAGGGAACCATGCAAAACTATGCTCGCACGCCAATTTGCACGCCAATTCCCCAATTGGCGTGCAGCTCCAAATGCACTCAAACTTCACCACAAGTCTCCTTGCATCTTGTAGAGGCCTGAGGAGCAAAAATATGCTTGCACGTGAAATGGGTGAATTCACGTTCAGCTCCAAATGCTCTGAAATTTCTGTGGTAGATAGAGGACCTCATTCTAAGAAACTTTTGTTCTTGCACGCCAATTGTTTGAGGCCATCTACTAGGTCAAAAGTGAGCTCCAAGATCAGCCAAAACAACTTAAACCGCCTCAGAACGCATAGCATCTTCCTAGGGCATAAATGTACGCTATCGCTTGACACATGCACCTCTCAAAAGTCCCCTCTTGGGCTCATCTCTTACCTTAAACTTGTGTACCAACATCCAAGGTGTTTGTGGTTAACTCCTTACACACGGGTTACACACGGGTCATTACAGTATCATACATCAGAGTAGTGGGCACGTCCTCCTGGAAGAAAGTCCTCCACTAGTCTCGGGTCACACCTGAAAAAGGTAAACAGCAAGTAGGGGTGAGCGACAAGCTCAGTAGGTGACCCCAACACTCCACATCATGCAAACATACAAGTCTATACTACATGCTCTGTGTACTCATGCACTGTGTAGTGTGCACAATCATCAGGACTCAGCCCGCAAACAAATATTAGGACCTAGCCTGCCCACATAGAACAGCTTGTCCACGATCCTCAACAGGATCCCAGCTCAGGGCACTCAGCCCTACCACGTCGCTATATGCCAAGACAAAGTGCCACACAAGCCTGCCATCGGCGCATATGCCTGCCACGGCCACAGCGCAATATGCCTGGCCACAGTGCCACACAAGCCTGCCATCAGCGCATATACCCACCCCATCAACCACATAGCATCATCTGTGCTCCACGGTGAGAACCCAACAAATCATAGAGCCTAAGCCCCAATCCCTCAAACCAACATACTAACACCAATATGGTTTTAAGGTATACAACACTTCCTTTAGAACTGTAGCTAGTCTTCACAAGTCGATCCTTATTCCTTGACTAAGGAAGGAGATACCCATAGCAGCTATTTTCTTGCAATAAAAAGTCTCAGCATTGGGTTCCCCTGTCATAACTAAGATAATCTGATTTTTGGGGATTTTTCTGAGCTGTCTAATCCCACTTTCCAAAAATTCACCTTTATGAAAAACTGGATTTTTTCAAGATTTTACACTAAATCCCAATTTTCACTTTTTGAAAGAGTGAATTTATTTTTCTAGTATTTTTCTTTGAATCCAAATGGGGGGTATTTCGTTATGGTTTACAATGTAAATGGTCCAGTCCAGTCAAACTGGAATTGCACTGTCCAACTTCTCGAGACACTGCTCGAAATTGCCTACTCGAGACTGCTCGAAACACCTACTCGATGCTACACTGCTCGACGCTCCTTGCTCGAAGCCTCTGCTCGAGACTTGCTTGAGGCTACATTCTACTTGACGCTCCCTACTCGAGGCCTCTGCTCAAGACTCTGCTCAAGGCGCTAAAAGCCTCGAGTAGTTCCCCCTGGGCCGCAATCGTGATCATGTTCTTCCCCAATTCGTCCCAAAACCCAATTATACTCGTTAAATCTCCATTTTTAAGCAACAATTCATCCCTATTAAGGGTTTCTAACATCATCTAGCCATAGTAGGCTACCAAACAACCTAAATCATCTTCCATTTTCCCCAATTTCTAAGGTTCATCACGAATTTGCACGATTTCATCTAATTCTTACATGTTAATCCAATAAAACAGCAAGAAAAGGGTGAAGAATCAATGGAACACCTACCTGGAATGATTCTTGATGTTTGAACGAGCTCAAAACGCCCCAAATTGAAGGCTCCAAGCTTCCTTCTCTCTTTCTCATTCTCTCTCTCTCTCTCTCTCTCTCTCTCTCTCTCTCTCTCTCTCTCTCTCTCTCTCTCTCTAAGCTCTCCAACGCAGAAACGCTGAAACGTAACGTCGAAGCTCTCCTTCCCCCTATTTATATTTTTGTATTTTCTTTCATTAATAAATCCTAAAAATATTAATTGACCTCCCGAGGTCACGAACTCAAATTGAGCCCAAGTACAGTCAAAACGCTCAAAATGACGAGCACATCACTATCCAAATATTTTCTAACCCAATTAACTGCTCAAACGCAAAGTCAACCAATAAACTCCGAAAAGTCAACAATCGGGCCACTCGGGGCCCTGACCCGGAATTGGGCCCAATTACTGTCAAAATGCTCACATTGACGAACCCAATATTGTCCAGTTGTTTTTAGCAACAGAGAAAGACTATCTCTCAACCCTACCCAAATACGGGTCTTTACAGGCAAAGGTGGCATCAAATCGTTGGCGCGGTAGTATTGTGGGGGTGTTCGCATGTCACAACGGCCGACAATTGGTGTGGTAATGCCGAGGACGGTTGTGGTGTGCCGTGGTTGGGGCAGAGGCTTGCCGCAGTTGTAGAACTTGGTGTCGGGCGGTTATTGCAACAAAATCGTGGAGGTACAGCAAAATCGTGGAGTAGAGACGGTCTGTGTCGGCTGGTTGTGGTGACAACGTTGTAGCATCTAGCAAGCCCTCATAGGAGAAGGAGGAATCGTGTAGGACTGGGGGTGCAACGGTGACGGCCGGAGTGGTAGTTTTTGGCCGAAGAGACTCTCTTTGGAGGCGGGAGAAAATAGATTATAGTTGAGTTTTTTTTTTTTTGTAGATTGTGAGAGCCTCTCTTTGTATCGATGGGTTTGATAGGGTTAAATAGGAGAAGGATTAGGGTTTTTATCAAGGGGCGGGTCGGCGGCGTTGAACTGGTGTTGGGTTTGGTTGACGATAGGCGAGTTAGGTTTGAGAGAGGGGGAAGAACCAAGGTTTGGACCATGGTTGAGTTGAGGTTGGGTTTGGCGAGGAGAGAGGGGTGAGTGACGAGCTGGAGTGATGGGCAGGTGTTAGCGTCATCGTGGAGCTCTAGTGGGCGTGGCTGCCGTTGGGGAGACGTTGCGAAGAAGACGAAGCGAGGGGAGAGAGAGAGAAGAAAACAATGAGAGAGTTGGTGAAGGAGAGGATAAGCATGATTTTGTGTGGATCTAGTTTTTTTTTTTATTTTTTTGTTTTACTTTATTTTTATTTTTTTTTGTTTTTGTTTTTTTTGATTCTTTTTGTTTTATTATTATGACCCACACGTGGCTAAGTATAGGCGGGAAAAGAAAAGAAAAAAAAAGAAAAAGATTTTTTCTTTTTTGGGTTTTTAACTGACGTCTTTCGGTTTTTGGGATCGGCAGAACAATCTGGTGTTCAATAAAATGTGGAAAAATGAGTTTTGGATTCGGGGTGTCACGATGAGCGACCCTGTATCCTTTTTTCTTGAAAATGAGTTTATTTTTTGCCAAAACTATACTGTGCGTCCCTAAACCGCTTTATTACCGAAAATAATTTTTTTCTTTTTCGAAAATAAGTTCTGTGAGCAAAGATATGCAATATATATGTCAAAATTCTCAGAATAATGAGAGGATTAAGGAAATGAGGTTCGTGAACTGATCCGGAGCATCTTTTTGAATATTGGCTGCTAGTGGACCACTATTAACGGTCCAAATACGGTTTTGACCATAACTCCCTCGTTTGACCTCGGAATTGAGCGCAGTCGAAAGCATTGATCTTCAAATTTGATTTGCTATCGCACGGAATTGGCTCTTTGGCATTTGAAAGCCTTTTTAAAGAAGTCATTGAAACTCCCTCTCAGATCAGCGATCACGTCTCTTTATTTATCTGTACAAAGTGATTAACAAATAGCAATGAAGTTTAAAGTGAAAAATAAATGTGTATGTCCAACTCGGATAAAATGGGGTCCAACAACTGTTATCACCGGATTTCGTCCAGGAGGAAAACCGCTTTTGGGTGCGATTCCCCCAACACTCATTTGAATGGTGATGAAAAATTAAAATCGCCACCAACCGTTTTTGGGGTGCAATTGGTCGCCTAAAAGAAAATTATCTATACTAATAAGGATAGGTTCGGGAGTTGATTAAGGTGGGAAAGAATTAGGACCCCCACGATGCCCTTTCGGTATCTATCTTAAAATTTTGAAAGTTTTTAACTTGTTTTATTTGTTTGTTTAATTTTGACCAGTTTAAAGTGATGTTGAAACTACTTAGTCTAACTTATTTGTTGAAGTTAAACAAATTATTCTAAGCTCTTAAGGAAAATCCTATGGTTTTGTTTTTGTTTTGTTTTGTTTGTCAATGTTCAAAATTAAACCTAAAAGTCTAAAGAAAGTTGAATGATTTTATTTCTAAGTTGAATGTTATTTTTTGTTATTTTCGTTTTGTTTTGTTTTTTTTCTGTTTTGTTTTTTGTTTTGTTTTGTTTTTTTTTAGAAATTTTATTTTGTTTTTTTTTTGGTTTGAAAAACTCCTTTTTTTTGGATAACTTTATTTTTCTTGTTTGAAAACTTTAATATTTGTTTGTTTGGAAAACATCAATTTTTCTCTTTGTTTGCCTGGAAAATAATTTTTTCTTTTTATTTTTTTGGAATTTTTTTTGTTTGTTTTGAAAACATTTTTTAAAATATCCTTTCTTAATAAATAAATAAACATAGCTGTATTGTGTAATGTTGTCATTCACAAAGTAAAAAGAGCTCACTTTTTCTTTTTTTTTTCTTCTATTTTTTCTCTTTTTTTCACTATATGATTTGGTTTACAAATTACAATAGCATTGGGTCATAAACCCATATGTACAAAATTATCATTAGCCTAAAGCTAACAATTTCCTAAGGCTAAACGAAAAAAAAAGAAAAAAGAAAAAAAAAAAAAAAAAAGAGAAAAAAAAGGAATACAATAAAACAAAATAAAACTTTTTTTAAATAACTAAAATGACTTTTATTATACACCCAAGCTATCGGCAGTGAGGAACTCATCCCGTCAACGCCCATGCGTGTCAAACAAACACTAGCAAATAAAATGAAAGTATAAGAAAGAAAAGTAGGCAATAACCAAAACAAAATAGATCCAACAGCCAATACTAAATGCATAACCCAACAGTAACTAAAAAAACAATGTGAAGAAAGAAAACAAAACATGGAGTTGCAACGTACAACCCCACTCAACATGACCCCGCAACGAAGTAAAATAATCCCATATAACCCCGCCAAAGAACCAATGAATAGAAACAAATGGATATAAAATTCCAGCCCAAGCAATGATCCTAATGAACATGGATTGGATAGAATAAAGAAACATGAACAAGAGATACTCGTGAGTTGGAAAACCAGTAAATACTACGAACCAAAGGAAAACATAGAAAATAAAAGATAAAACCAACACACACAAGGGAAATTAACAGGAGATAATCACACAAACAAATCACATGATAAGCATTAGCCAATAACTGGAAACATCAAACAAAGGAATAAAAGATAGCTAAAGGAAAACGTTTTTGTTTTTTGTTTTTTGTTTTTTTTTTTCCAGAACCCAAATCGACAAAATATAGATCACAACCTAGACATACATAAAAACCAAGATGGGTAAAACCAGAGGACACCAACCCCAATTGTGCATCATTGACCCGAAATAAATCACATATTTATCCCATGAGCCATGAACCAAACCAAAAACAACTCTACAAACTGAACAAACAAAGGCCCAGGCAGCAAACCAGTACCCAGAACACAACAAAAACGTCAACTTCAACCATGTTACAAGAGTGTTTTTTTTTGTTGAGAAACATGCATTTAGTGTTCATAAGAGCATGAGAAATGGAAGAACTCCAAACCGAACTTCTCAACAGAGGACGAGATAAACAATCAAAAACAGAGTGCAATCAAGATTGGATATGCATGAGTAAAGCGACATAATGTAGCAAAACAAACAAAAGAGAAAATCAAACACCGTTTATTACTAGGCCAAGGGAACACACAATGACGGTGTCTAAGGGGTTTCTCCTCCACTGACCCCTTTTTGCTTTTTGGACGTTGCCTTGTTGCCGCGGCATAGCATATCGCGTCCTTTAGCCGCTTGGAGTCTTACAGGTACAACGATATGTCTGGCCGGACCGTGATGGCATGCTGGATGACTGATGAGGGCTTCAATCGATTTTAGCGATGGTGGTAGGGGTGAGGTCTTTGCGAGATGCGTAACTAGGTGGGTGATTACTCTATGACAAGCGAAAGGCTCTCTGGCAAGGGGAGTGGAGGTTCTCAGGTTCAATGGAGGAGGAGGAAGGGAAAAGGTGTGGGTTTTTTTTGATTTTTTTGGACCGGATATCCGCAGAAGGAGCTCGTTTCTGGTTTTTTTCCGGCGGAACCAAGGGAGGACTCCTCTCTTCTTGCGCGGACAGTCGACTCACGTTATATAAGCTAGGGATTACGTTTTTAGACTGAAGGATGAATCAGAGGCGTTGAATCGGGGTTGGGTTAAGGTGGGGTTCGATTTGAGAGGGTGGAGGCGAACCATGGTTGAAACTCGAGGGTTGAGCTAGGTTTGGTGTGCTGGAAGTCTGGTGCTGGTCTGGGTGTCCAGGGGACCTCTGATGCAGTGGCCAGGCATCGAGGAGATGGCAGGACTTGCGTCGCTGCTGCGCTGCGCGTTGTGTGAGAGAGATGAGAGTTGACCTCTTTTTTTATTTTTTTTGTTTTGTTTTTATTTTGTTATTTGGTTTTTTTATTTTGTTTTATTCTTAGCTAATGAGAAGATGACATGTGGATTGACAAAGGCGGGAAAAGGAAGATGGTGGCGGCTAGGGTTTCAAATTTTTTAATTCGATATTTTTTAACTAATGTCTTTAGGTTTTTAAGATGATCCGGATTTCAAAAAATCTTGAAAAAATTATTTTTGGATTCGTAGCGTCGTGACGAGCATTCCCGTGTTAATTTTATTTTAAACTGATTTTATTTTTATGCCAAGCCTATACTGCGCGTCCTGAAACTGTTTTATAACTGAAAAACATATATTTTTGTTTTTTCCCTAAAGATGCTCCGGGAGCAAAAATGTGCAATATATATATCAAAATTCTCAGAATGACGAGTAGAATAGGAAAATGAGGTTCGTGACCTGATCTGGATTGCCATTTTTAAGGTCAATTATCATTCGAGTGCCGCTAACGGTCCGAACGCTGTTTTGATTATATTTTTGTCGTTTGACCTCAGAATTGAGCATGGTCAAAAGCGTTGATCCTCGAATTTGATTTTCTATCACCCAGGACTAGCTCTTTGGCATTTGAAGGACATTTTGAATAAATCTCAAAATCGGGCATTGACAAACGAGTATTTCGTGAGCGAAACCCAAGTGAGGGTTAAGCTACTGTCGTTTAAATCCCTTTTCAAAATATTAATTCCCTTAACTAATGCTAAATAGAATAGCGACAAGAAAGGGGTCGATCCCACAGAGATTACCAAGTTATCTAGCTTTAACTCAAATCACCAAATTAAACTTGCTTAAAACAATGTCTCGGCAAACAAAATTGTGTTTTAAAATTACTTTACTAAAAACAGAATTGCAATTGAAATAACTAAAAACGTTGGATTTAGAATCAAGGATTAAGGCATCTAGGATCACAATTTCACCTCCCTATGTTATCTCTACTGGTTCATGGTATTAGGATTGTCTGATTGAAAACATGCTAAACATAAGCCAAGGACAACAAATGGCCATTGAGGTCCTTTTAAGAGTTGTATGCCAGAATGGTCATCTAAACACACAAACATGCAAAGCCAATAAATCATACTTGCAAAAAGATAATGATCACACCAATTACAAATAAGTTATGAATCTCAATCCGCCCAGACTAGGGCTAAGAATACCAAGGTGTACATCCAAAGATAGAAATTAAGAACGATTCATAAAACATGCAAAACTCAATCATCCAAACCCAATATTCATAAACACAGCAAAGCAACAAGGGGGCTACATTGCTCCCCTAGATTATAAGAACTACTCACGCATGATTACAAGCAAAACCATAGCAGTAAAGCTAAACATCTTCTTCTAATCCATGCGTGCAACAAGGCTTTAAATCCAGGCTCCAAAATCCGCGACGGGTGTGTAAGGACCCGTATTTGAGGGGCCTTAGAGATAGCCTTGAGTTAGAGACCTTATTTTAACAAATGAATATCAGCACAATGATGTGCTCATCAAATGGTGAATTTTGACTGTACTTGGACTAAATTTGGGATTTGAGGCCCTGAGGGGTATTTTCGGGATTTCACAAATAATTTTAAATTCCCTTTTAAATTACCTGGGTTTGTATTTTGAGCTTTGGGCCTCCCTTCAAGGGAAAAACCCAATATGAGAGATAGTGGGCTGTTTTGCCTTTCTTCTTGGGTTTACTTAACCTTTGGGCTGCATTTGGTCTTGGGCTTCTATTAAAAACAAAATAATAATAAGAAAGAAAATAAAATAAAAAAAAGAGAAACCAAACCCTACTCTTTGTTGGCAGCCGACCCAGAGAGAGAGAGAGAGAGAGAGAGAGAGAGAGAGAGAGAGGGGATCTACAAATTCCGGCCAAGGGAAAGGGGCCTGAGGCCTGAGGAAGAGAAGGAGAAGACGATCCGAAGGCTGGAAGGGAGATTTCCGGCAATCAAGGATCTTTTCGGTGGCTGGAAGCTAATTCCTAGAAAATTCTTTTTTCGCAATACGAGGTAGGGATTTCAAGTTTTTCTATTTGCCGTCTCTCTCTTAGATTTCTAGAATAACATTTATATATTGAGTTTCTAAATTCTACCTTGAGCTACGGATGATCCGGGGTTTTTTGTCGGGGTTTTCTAAATTTCGAATTTTGTGTGAGATTATTTATACTTTTGGGTTAGGGGTCATTTGTATACCCATTGTCTTGGGATTATTTAGATGAAAAGTTTTGGGAAAACCCTGTATTTGGCTTGGCTAAGGCCTGCGGTATTGGAAAATCATATGAGAGTGAGGCCGAGTTGGTTTTGGGCCCAAGGTTTATGGGCTTAGAACCTCAATAACTTCTAAACTAAGACAATTTGAGGTTGGTTCTTTAGGGGAAAAATGATTAGAATGACAAAAGGAAGGTTTTGGAGCCTGCACGTGAAAAAGCCTTTTTCACTTGCCAGATTCATTCTTGCTCCAAATAGCCTCAAATTTTAGGTGGAGCTTCCTTAGAGGCATAGGAGTTGAAATACCTCGCACGTGAAAATGACCTTTTCACGTGCAACCTTGTTTTTAGCTAAAAATCGTCCCCAACCTTCCGGGATGGTTAGAATGATGTTTGGAGTTAATTTGCCTGCACGTGACAATAGGTTGTCACGTGCGGCTTGTTTGAGCTTCCCTTGAGGTGGATAAGCTTCCTTTGAAAGGTGGTTGATGATCCAGACTATGAGAGTGAGAAATGAGTGGACTTTAGGGACCATGAGGAGTCAAGTGATGTTATATGTGATGACTTGATTGTTACGAGACTATCTGTTGTTTTACATTCCGAGTTGAGTTTTGTATGCTAAATGAGTTGCATATTTGTCTTGTGTTTGTTGAGTTATGTTTATTGAGTTGAGATTGTTGAGTTGCATATGTTGAAATGTGTATGTTGAGCACCCCGAGAACGCGGGGAGTTGAGATAAGAACCCCGGAAACGTGGGGAATTGAGCTAAGTTTGGGACGGTCATTATCTTGTACCCCTGAGATGAGATTCACATTTGCCTTGGTGTGGCATGTCACGTCGCCGTGGTGGCGGGGTGTCCTCTGCCCTCTGTGCGAGGCGAGAGGTATGAGGCGTGTTTCTTGGGTGATGATCTTTGTTTTAGCTTAAGTCACTACACGAGCACACGCATCCACTTGACATGCATAGTTTTAGAGTGGGACGGGATTGGGAGACTTGATCCCCTGCGAGGTGTGGTGTGCTCACCCCTCCTATGAACGTTCTTTGCGGGACCTAGCAGGCGATAGGCGGAAGAGCTGAGTTGGTAGGCCGCTGAGGCTGTATGGCCTTATATATACATTTGGTTATTTCGTTGTATTTGAGATTCTGTTTGCTTAAACTGTGTACCCTGGTTTTATTATTGGGAGCTTGTTCCCTAGTGGGTTGTAAAAGAGTTTGAAACCTCTGAGCAATGTAATTGATGTATTGGGTTGTGAACACTGTATATATATATATATATATATATATTGTGGTGGTGTGCTTGGCATGGAAACAGGTACGTGCCCCTTGGCATGTTGACTTGTGATACAGGGATAGGACAGCACCCGCGGTAGGTGTCCTCACTTTGGTGTTTACACCGAACCCTTGACCCTTTGGGTGCGGGCATGGGCAGTCATTACCCATTTCCAAGGGAAGGAAATTTAGGGCGTGACAGGGTGACTGCGACGGCTGCGACGGCTGCTCTCCTAGGTCAAGGAGCAGCCTCCAAGTCGTGAAGCCTCTCTCTCCCTCTAAAAACGTGTAGGGGGGTCTAGGTTACATAGCATGGGGCGTGGAGCCTCTATTTATAGAGGTTGGATGGGCCTTGAAGTGTCTACCCTAGCCCATCTATCAAAACGACGTAGTTTTGATAAGTGACACTTCAAACTTTAAAATCTCTATCTTCCATCCACAATTTGGACATGGGCCTTCAGGAACAAATGATCAGCATGGAAAAACGATAGGATCGGTCCAAAAATATCTCTGCACATCAATTTGCACGTGATATGGTGAATTCACGTACAGCTCCAAATCAGCTCAAACTTCTCCCCAAGCTTCCTTGCATCCTGTAGAGGCCTGAGAAGCAAAAATAAGCTTGCACGTGAAATGGGTGAATTTACGTGCAGCTCTAAATGCTCTGAAATTTCTGTGGTAGGTAGAGGACATCATTCTAAGCAACTTTTGTTCTTGCACGCCAATTGTTTGAGGCTATCTACTATATCAAAAGTGAGCTCCAAAATCTGCCAAAACAGCTTAAAAACACATGTATTTGCAAATAGCATCTTCCTAGGGGTTAGAGCAAATACATATGATATATGAAGCAATAAGGCTCTAATCATGCTCTTAAACATCCTAAATAAACACTAGAATAACGGCATAAAATGCACGTTACCAAATACACCACACTTGAACCACTACTTGTCCTCAAGCAAAAACATACAAGCATGCAAAAATAAAATAAACACGCAGTCAAACGGAAGAAAAATAAAATAACAATCAAGGAGAATCATGGTTTCCTAAGCATGCAACTCTATCATGATGAAATAGGAATTTAAGCATCAAAATGAGTCATAGCTTAGTTCATTCATGTCCATATCCCTAGTCCAACAACCATATCACCACTTAAATTTCAGATATGAGCAAGCAATCCATGATAAAATAGCACCTAGTTTCTCTTTAAGTTCTTACCAAGGATAAGCAGCCTCACTCAAATATAATAATTCTCAAGCCCAATACCTATCAATGAACAATGGATGGAAAACTTTATCTCTACATCCGCCATCAGCTATTGATTAAGTACTTGCCAAGCAATCATGAGAGTTTCCTATTGTGCTCATCAAAGAAAACACACTCTCTATTCTACTTTATTTGAACTCACACGCTAGTCTAAACTCAATAAACTCACACTCTATTCTAATAACTGGTACAACAAAACCATGAGCTAAGAATTGAGCTCAACACTCTCAAATAAACAAAACTCATCCAATGTGGCTACAAATCTAAACAAATTTGTTTATTTATTTATTTATTTATTTTAATAACCTTACAAGGTTGCATTTTATGCTCTCCCTTGATGGATTATTCACTCTTTTTTGTTTTTTTACTCACATAACACATAAATAAGACTGATTTTTCTAATGCATACCCCTTACCATTTTGCTACATAAGGAGAGACAGAAATTCATTGATGTCTCATATCCCATTTTCCAATTAAGTGATGGCTTTTTCACATTCTATATCACAGCCTTTTATATTTACAACACAACAAACAAAAATTAGGATACATAGGAAGTCAAAGTGACTTAAAGGTCTTGCACCCTAACTAAACACCAAACACTGAGCACTAATAAGTAATCACATGCTTACTTGACTCCTACCATTAAATAACTAATGTTCAATGCAGAGAGGAGTATCAAATCAAACTATTACCCATAAACCATAATGATGGTCCCTTGGAGCCTAGAGGGGGGTGAATAGGCTCTTATCGAAACTCTTTTGATCTCTTAAGGCACTACACTAATCTAGTCAAGTGATAGAATCACTGCGGAATATAACCAGATAGTGGAAGTATTTTGTTTTATTATCGAGAGATAAATACAACAAAATAGAAGCAAGACTCTCTTACACTCTGTTTACAAAGGGATTCACACACTAGCCTAGATTATCTCTTTGAGCTCTTGTGCATACACAGGTTATTCAGGCTCGTTCGCACACATACGCACACATTCACAAATGTACAAGTATGAATATTTATACAAACATTCTTAAGAGACAACCTTGGAACTTGTAGTTCCGGAATGCGTTCAACACTAACTATTCCTCGGTAATCTCTCTGCCTTGACTGCTGCGGTTTGTGGAGCTCAAGATCTTGGGTTTGAAGAGTATAAGTGCCTTGTGAGTTCCCAAATATAATTGGGGTTGTGTCCACATATCCGGGTGATCCACGTGTAAGATTCTTCAGGTTCTCAATGAGTTTGTCTTACATCGGGACACCACGAGCGATAACTTTAAATGCGGTAGTTTGAAGTAGCATCTTCTTGATCCGGTGTAATTTTCCTTACTCCGTTGCTAATGAAGCTCGGAACCTTACTCCGTGTCGAGTGGTTGCTTACTCAGTATCTATTAGGTCTTGGAATCCTTAGTCCGTGTCAGTGCTTCCTTATCCCGCATGTAAGTTCCTTACTCCGTATGTAAGTTCCTTACTCCGTATGAGTGAGTGGCCCGGATTCCTTACTCCGCATCTAATTTCCTTACTCCGTGTCTAATTTCCTTACTTCGTGCGAATAAAGACTCGGGTCCTTATTCCGCATCAATATTTTCTTACTCCGTATCTATGAAAGACTCGGATCCCTTACTCCGCGTCTTCTTTAGTTCGCTTGAGGGGAAGACTTAACCTTTTACTTCGTGCAACCTTGTAGACCAAGACTCTTACTCTGCATCAGTTTGACTTAGTCCGTTTGAGGCACTAGGAACATATTCCGCAATCCGTAGCTTTTAAGTTCTTAGTCCGCACGAATGTTTCTTATTCCGTATGTATTGGTGACTTGGTTATTTACCAAGTGTTTAACGACACTCACTCTTGTCCGGATCAGGATTATGTATCCTGTCCTTAGCTTTGCTCTCACGAGTGTATCTCCGAATTAATAACATATCTTCTGCAACGATCAAAGAAACACAAAAGATCTCAGATCAAATTACATAAGGCTTTATCAGCATTATCCAAATTCTGGGCTTGATCCAACACATAAATGTCACTCAAGGGCTAAAAAAAAAGCTTTTCTCATGTTTTCTTTTTCTTTTTTATTTTATTTTATTTTTTTTTTCACTCAACTTTAAGGGTTACTAAAGTCTATCTTAGCATGTTATGCTTAGCTAATATTCAAAACTCAGCTCCAAAAACATGGTGATATTATTCAAAAGATAAAGACATGATCAAACTAAATTAGAGCACATTTTAATTACTTAAAAACCCTTATCACAACATGATACTAATGTGGCATAAAAAAATAAATAAATTTTAAGCCAAAATTGTATACTTAATATCCATGCCTCCACAAGCAAATCATTCAAGCAAACAACTCAAACAATCATGCAACTAAAAACAGTTTTTTTTATTAAAATAAATGACTAACAAACTATCTAAGATAAAATTATAAATAAAACATGTAATCACAACATAAAAGACAAGCAAGTGGCTCAAGTCACTCCCCATACACCACACTTAAAATATGCTATGTCCTCATGGCATAAAATAGGGAGTAGGAAAAACACTTACCCCTGGTTTGGAACACTGTAATAGTATATGACATTGGCCACCATTCACGCACTTGAGCCACAAAAGTCAACCGATGTCTCGCCGCGCACTTCCCAAGCTTCCTTCCCTTAACGGGAATAGCCATCATGTAGTAGCAAGCAAAGATCCCACAATTTGAATTGGTCAGTTGAGGAATTTGCATTTCGTTGTAGTGAATAAGAGGGAGCTTGTCCGCCAACAAGCCTTCTTTGATCATCGCCACTTTGATTCGTTTGATGAACCCATGCACTAACTGTCTTTTCCGTCTGGCAAACCCTTCGCCTTGGCTTGGATCATATAGCACGGCATGTCCTACATCCAGATTCAAACGGACCAATACATAGTGGCGGTCAATGTGCACCGGAATCGGCACCTCGTCATACCATGCCAAGGGCGGTGCCCTTCATTCTCACCATTGATGCGTTGGCACCACACCTCTTCGGACAAGGGTTGATTGTATATCTCGCATAGCATGATGGAAGTGAACTGAGCTAAGGGGTAGTTATGAGGCTCAGCCTCCACTACATAGTGCATGGTCCTACAGAAGAGGTCTATCTCTTCGGAGTAGAGATATTCATTCTCTGAGATCCTCTTTAGGCCAAAAAGGGTGAAGATATCATTATCCCGTATAAAGCAAGCCCTCTGAACCGTGGAATTGATGAACTCTTCAAATCTTTTGGCTCTATTTGGATGATAAAGGCTGGATTAATGATTAAATGGATAGGAGGGCCAAGAAGGTCTTCAGGTTCATTAGGCATGTATGTACCCCAAGAGACAGGATGTATAACAGGCACAAGAGCCTGAGAATATGCAGGATCAGTAAAAGGCTGGAAGGGTGAATACCCTTCTGCTGGCTCTGTCTCCTCTTGAGGCTGAAAGGGTGAATACCCTGTTGCTGGCTTTGCCTCCTCTGGGTGATAGTAGGATGGCCCAGCTGAAGATTCTGGTTGAGGTGGATCCTCCTGGGCTGGATAAGAAACTTCAGGGGATAGAGAGGGTTCTTCATCAGATATCTCCACTATAGGAGAACGTTTTGATGCTTTCCCTCTTGCTCAAGGCCTTCCGGATTTTGCTCAGGAGGCCTTTGACTTCTTTATTGTCCTTCCTCGGGGCTTCCACCTCGCTACTGGGTTACGGCATTTGCCTCCCTGAGCTGCTGTGTTTCTTGCCTCCAAGCTTCGGTAGATCCGGCGGGAGGAGCTTGGGCTTCCCATGCTCCAGGAGATGCATGAGCAACTACGTCCGGGGCCTCCCATGCTCTGGTTCTAGGTCGTGAAGTAGCTTGTTGGTCTCCGGGAGATGAGGGCCATTAATTCTTCAAATTAGGCACTAGTGATGTGCCCATTAGTGACTTGCCCATTGATGACCTCCACTTCGCTCACCACCTGCCCACGAATGCCTTGAAAGAAATTGAAAATATCTTCTTTGTGTACATTGAACTTGCATGTACATGGCGGTGAGTCTGTATAGAGTCTGCTTCCTTTGATCCAAAAGAGGAGAGGTCTCCCTTGCAAAGTAAGTGGATCGCTCCACATGAACACCGTGCCTGCGGGTGTGATGGAGGAGGAACATTGGTTGCCCAATGACCTCTCGGTATCGATCCCCAAACCCCCCTTCGGCATGCAATACTCTTAACACCCAGTGAGAAGGAAAACCGATGCTATCCATGGAGGAAAAATGCAAAGCGGGCATGCTTTGAAATATCAAACACAAAAGTCTGTCATTTATCTGCTTTGATGAGTTTTTCTTCCACCATTTAAAAATGGTAGTGGCCCAATCCACATTTAGCATATGATCAATGCTATACATGAACTCCAGGTGTGGCTTAGGCACACTATCTATCCCACTGGTCCGAATCAATAAGCATTTCCTACCCGGGTAGGCTAGGCATCTAAATCTTCCAACAAAACCATTCTTGGTATACCGCTTCGACTTTGAAATTTTCTAGCATAGTTGCATGCAGTACCAAATTCTCCTAGGCTTAGCCGAGGAAAGCTATCACCTGGGTGCAGGGAGGTTAAAGCAATGTCTAATAATTTTAGGGGTAATTCGACGAAACCCCTATCGGTTAAATCCTCACTCACATGTAGACAAGATGCATAAAATTCTTGTAGAGGCAGAGTAGGAAATAGCTGGGTTGGGTGAATACTAACCTTTGTAATCCCAGATTTTGAGTTTTAAGAGCCACCTCTCTAACCCGACTCGGCTACGAAGCCTCCAAAGCCTGCATATCAAGAGCATGCCCCAAGAGTATCTCCTCCTCAGGTTGGCTATCAGCACTAGGTGAGTGCACCTCCTCCTGGTCAGTCCTCCTTGTGCGCACCATCTTTGGAATGATAATAAAGAGCAAAGAGTAGAAAACTGAAGAGCAAGAGAGCAAAAGAGCAGAGTTTCTCTAATACTCAGATCTAGAGTGATTTTGGTGTGGAAGCCTTTGAAGATGGCCTCTCTTTATATAGCGTGCAGAAGGAAAGATGCTCCAATTGGCGTGATACACGTACCCCTAAATTTTCAAAGTGTTCTGACCAAAATAGCCCTTGCACGTGAATTGGTTGAATTGGCGTGCAAGTCAGAATCGTCCCAAACTTTGGTGGAGGGTCCCCCTTGAGCTGGTAAGCAATAGTCCCTTCTACACGTGAATTGTTTGAAGCTTCTAGGAGGGCTAAAATCGGTAGTTTGCATTTTTAAGCCTATGACAGCTAGCAATTCGCGTGCAAGAGTAAACGTGATTCACATGGTCTTCATCTACCATTCCAGAAAGTTACAGCTCAAAAGGAGGTGCACGTGAATTGGGCAATTCACGTGCAAATTCACGTTTAGGCCCAAACTGGCCCAAATTTCTCCACTTAGTTGCTTGTGCATTATGGACCATCTTTAAGTCTTGCACGTGAATTGTTTGAGCCCATCTTCAAGCACTTTTGGGCTTCACTTGCTCCTTGCTCCTTGACTTTGACTTTAAAAATAATTCCACAAGTTCAGGACCCAATAATTTGCTCATCCTGCAAATAGTTAGTTAAGAAAGGAACAAAGTCTCCTGCACAATGGTTAGCTTGCAAACAAATTTATTGAATAAAATAAATAAAAGAAAATAACATAAAATAAAACATAGCAATAAACATTGGGTTGCCTCCCAACCAGGTAGCTTTATTTAAAGTCCGTAGCTAGACTTTCAGGTTATGATCATGCAATGGTGAAAGAGAGGGAATCAACTATCTCTCTCGAGTTGAATCAAAGTATGGTTTCAATCTGTTGCCATTCACCCAAAATTTCTTGCCATCTACAGCTTGGAGCTCAAAGCTCCCATATGGCTTCTTATCAACTATCACAAAGGTCCCATCCACTTGGACCTTAATTTTCCAGGAAATAACCTCAACTTTGTGTTAAATAGAAGAACTTTCTGCCCTAAGGTTAAAGGTTCATTGTTGAGTTGCCTATCATGTCATTTCTTAGTTCTTTCTTTGTAAAATTTAGCACTATCATAGGCATCCAGCCTAAGCTCATCTAACTTAATTAATTGAGTCATCCTAAGCTCCTTGGTCTCTTGTGGGTTAAAATTTAACTTCTTCAAGGCCCAATGGGCCTTGTGTTCTAGTTCCACAGGCAAGTGACATGCCTTACCATATAGAATACGGTAAGGTGACATCCCAATGGGAGTTTTGTAAGTCTGTCCTATATGCCCATAAGGCTTCATCAAGCCTTTGAGACCAATCTTTCCTATTGGCTCCAACAGTTTTCTAAAATGACCTTAATCTCTCTTGTTGGACACTTCGCTTGTCCATTAGCTTGCGGGTGGTAGGCTAAAGACTTCCTATGAGTGACACCATACTTGTTTAATAATTTGTCAAACAATTTGTTGCAGAAATGACTACCCTCATCACTATTATAGCCCTTGGTGTCCCAAAACGGCTAAAGATGTTCCTAGTAAGGAAGTGAGTCACAACCCTAGCATCATTCACTCTAGTAGGAATAGCTTCTACCCACTTAGACACATAATCCACAGTAGCAAAATGTATGAATACCCATCGGAATTGGGGAATGGCCCCATGAAGTCAATGCCCCAAATGTCAAAAATTTCAACTCGGAAGGATTCCAGTTAAAGGCATCTCATTTTTCCTGGACACAGACCACCCTACCCTTTGACATCTATCACACTTTTTGATGTGGACATAGGTGTCATTCACCATGTGAGGCCAATAAAAGCCACACTGCATGATTTTAGCCACAGTTCTTTGCACCCCAAAGTGGCCCCCATAATGTGATACATGACAATGATGTATTATGTCATCTACCTCCTCCTCAAGGACACACTTTCTAATGATTTGGTCTGGACACCGCCTATAGAGAATAGGGTCTTCCCAAATGTATTTCTTAGCATCCACTAATAATTTCTTTCTCTGGTGGTAGTCTAACTGCTTGGGTATGAACCCAGTGGCTAAATAATTTGTTATACCAGCAAACCAAGGAAGATGATGCACCTCAAACAACTTCTCATCAAGAAAGTCATCTACAATGGGTAGAGACTTAGGTACATTCTCCACACGGGAGAGGTGATCAGCCACAGAATTTAGGGCTCCCTTTGTGTCTCTAATTTCAAAGTCAAATTCCTGTAAGAGGAGAACCCACCTAATCAAGCGTGGCTTAGCTTCTTTTTTAGCAAACAAATATTTCAATGCAGCATGATCAGTATAAATAATGACTTTAGACCCAAAAAGGTAGGGTCTAAACTTGTTGTAGCCATAAACCACGGCTAGTAACTCTTTCTCAGTGGTGGTATAGTTGTGTTGAGCATCATCTAAGGTCTTACTAGCATAGTAAATGACCCTAAACACCTTTTCTCGCCTTTGCCCTAAGACTACCCCTACAGCATAATCACTCGCATCACACATTAGCTCAAAAGGCTGAGCCCAGTTAGGTGTGACTATAACAGGTGCAGTGACTAACTTACCATTGAGGATGTTGAAAGCTTCTAAGCAATCTGCATTAAACTCAAAGCTTGTGTCTTTTTCTAACAACCTACTCATGGGTTTTGCAATTTTTGAGAAGTCCTTAATGAATCTCCTATAAAAGCCAGCATGGCCAAGGAAACTTCTCACTCCTTTTTCATTGGTTGGAGGTGGCAGAGTCTCAATAGTGAAGATTTTTGCCTTGTCCACCTCCAAACCTTGTGAAGACACCTTGTGCCCTAGAACTATCCCCTCAGTTACCATAAAATGGCATTTTTCCCAATTTAGGACTAGTTCCTTCTCCTCACATCTCTCTAAGACCACATCTAAATTTTTCAAGCACTATTGGTAGGAGGAACCAAACACCGAAAAGTCATCCATGAATACCTCCATGATCTCCTCAACCAAACCCTGAAAAATGGCCATCATACACCTTTAAAAGGTGGCAGGGGCATTACAAAGCCCAAATGGCATTCTCCTAAATGCAAAAGTGCCAAAAGGGCACGTGAAGGTGGTCTTTTCTTGGTCCTCGGGCTTAACTATGATCTGATTATACCCGGAATAGCCATCTAAAAAGCAGTATTGACTATAGCCAGCTAACCTATCCAACATTTGGTCAATGAAAGGAAGAGGAAAATGATCTTTCCTGGTAGCCTTGTTCAGCTTTCTATAGTCAACACACACTCTTCACCCCGTCACAGTGCGAGATGGGATCAATTCATTTTTCTCATTTTTAATCACGGTCATGCCCCCTTTCTTGGGCACAACATGCAATGGACTCACCCACTCACTATCGAAAATAGCATAAATTATACCCGCATTTTTCCATTTTAAAATTTCTTTTCTAACAACTTCTTTCATGGCAGGGTTTAATCTTCTTTGTCTTTCAGCAGTGGGTTTAAAATCATCATTCGTCAAAATTTTATGCATGCAAATCCCTGGACCACTACCCCTAATGTCTTCAATGTTCCATCCTAGGGCCTTTTTGTGTTTCCTAAGGACTTCTAGGAATTGAGTGCACTCCACATCATTCAAATTAGAAGCAACAATGACAGGGAATTGATTTGTAGAGTCTAGAAATTCATACCTTTGGTGTCCAAGCAGCTCCTTCGTTCCGGAGGCTGGAGGCACGTCATCTTCTTTCTCCTCCCTCGGCTTGCTCCAGAGAGTTTGTAGTTTGCTCATCTTCCTCGGCTATCAAGTACATCTCTTCATCTTGTTGAGCTTCTATAAGCTAAAGGGCTCCATTATTGGTGGTGGTAATTTCTTCCGCAAGTAGTCTTCCACCAATTCCTCAAGGTCTTCAACCCAAAGGTCCTCCTCCTCCTCTTGACCTTGCAAAGCCTTCCCCATGTGGAAGACTAAGGTCTCCTCATTAATTCTCGAGTTAGCGCCCTTGAGCAACATCAATCAATGCACAACCCATTCGAGAAACGGCTTCCCCAAGGAGTAGCTAAACTCCTCTATCTTCTTCCATCTCCAAAACTACAAAGTCCGCTGGAAATATGAAGGAGCCCACTTTGACTAACACGTCTTCAATTATCCCTTCAGGCCTTCCAGTAGACCGGTCAGCAAACTGAAATGATATGGAAGTGGGCTTCATGCCCTTAAGCCCAAGCTGCTTGTACAAAGCAAAGGAGATCAAATTGATGTTGGCCCCTAAATCACATAGGGCCTACTACTGCGGTGCATTGTCAATCACACAAGGGAGATTAAAACTGCTCGGATCTTTATGCTTGATGGGCAAACTCTGTTGAACAACATTGCTCACCTCGTTAGTGACTGCCACCGTCTCATGATCCCCATATTTCTTCTTCTTCTTCACAAAATCTTTGATGTACTTTCTGTACCTAGGCATCTGCTCCAAGATTTCCACAAATGGAATGTTAATTTCAAGCCTCTTGAACAAACTCGGAAAGCGCTCATGCTCTTCTTCAACCCTCTGGTTCCTCAGCCTCTGAGGAAATGGCATAGTAGGCTTGAGCTCTTGCCTCTGTTCTTCAGCTATTCTATCTTGACTCAGCTGCTGGTCCTTCTTTTCTTGCACTCTTTCTTCAGCTTTATCTGATTTTCCTTGGTCATCAGCTTCCAAGGGTCTGCTCTGTTCTTATGGAATTGCCTTCTTCTTAGGCTCTTCAGCTTTTTTCAGTGCCTTCCCGCTTCTTAGAGTAATAGCCTTGCAGCTCTCCTTGGGGTTCACCTCAGTATCACTTGGAAAAGATTTAGTTGAGACTCCTTGATTTACATTCTGGGCCAAACTCACAAGCAGTTTTTCTATATTCTTCATTGAAGATTCCATGGTGATTACCCTTTCCTCCAAATTATCCTCTCTTTTGGTTGGCTCATCCACATTCGATATACCCTTCCTCTTTCTTGTTGAGGCCGAGGTTGTTGTCGCTCGAATCCCGGAGGTGGGTGTAAATAATTATCCGTAGCATACGGATTCTGTTTCATCCCCGGGGGCACATATTTGTCTTGAAATGAGGTATCTCCCCTCGGTTCTGGTTTTTCCGAAATGGCCGAGATTGCTGTGGTTCCGTTGTACCTTGTTGTTGTTGTTGAGGATAAAATTGTCGCTTCGATACAAGCCCTTTCCTCCAACATAATTTGCTTCTTGACTCCACTCCAGCCCCGCTCAGCTACTGGTAAAGCTTGTTGTGATCCTTCAACTTTAAGAGCCAATACTTCCATGCCTTTCACTAAAGCTTGAATCCGTGCTTGCATATCATTGGAAGAATTATCAATCGAAGCTATCTTCTCCCTTGGCTTTGAAGTACGCACATTAAACCACTGCCAATCGGCTAATGACAGCCTCTCCAAGAGCTCTACTGCTGCGTCAGGCTCTAGATTCATCAAGCATCCTCCAAGAACTCGCATTCACCTTGTCTTGTGAGTGGGACTCAAGACCTGTGTAGAAAGATTCAATTTGAATCCACCGGGGTCTTCCATGACCAGGGCATCTTCTCATTAAGTCTTTAAAACGCTCCCGAGCTTCACGAAGAGTCTCCATCTCATCTTGCTTGAATCTGCTAATCTCCCCTCCGAGTTGGATCACCTTGGAAGGAGGGAAGTACTTTGACATGAACTTGGTCTGCATCTCCTCCCAAGTGTTGATTGAACCCTGTGGGTGATCGTTGAACCAGCCAAGAGCTCTATCCCTTAAAGAGAAAGGGAAAAGCCTTAGCTTTATTGCCTCCTCCGATATATTGTTGATCTTTATGGTGTCGCATATCTGGTAGAACCTCATCAAATCTTTGGTGTGGATCATCCACGGTTGTTCCTCCAAACGCGTTGTTGCTCACCATGTTGATCAACGCCGGCTTCACTCAAAGCTATTTGCTTGGACTCTTGTCGCCAAATCCCGAATAATGGTCCGACATCATTGGCCTCGCATAATCTAAGAAGGTTAGGGCATAAACCGATTCCCCTCTTCTTCCTGGATATTAGCCATTGTAATTGGCCCCTCCTTGCAGTGCACCACCATCAGGCCTTAAATCTACCATCAATTTACCTCTTTGAATGCTCTAAGCCTTGCAATGCTTCTTCCTCACGTGTCGCTTCCCTAGTCGCTCACGATGAGCTCGAACAATCTTTCAGGTTCCCGATTAAATGGTATAAACTCTTGTCTCGGCATGCACAACTAGGAATTCCTCAAACACTTGGTGTATGTTCTGTAAAACAACAAGAACACACCCAGCAGCTCCGAACAATGCAAAATAAACAAATAAAGAACACAAAATAACGAGAAAATAAAAGTCAAAATAAAACACCAAGATCGGAATTCAAACAATTTCACTCAATGTTGATTTTAAAAAAACTAGTTAACCGTTGAATCCCTGGCAACGGCGCCAGATTTGATAAACGGGTATTTCGTGAGCGAAAACCCAGTGAGGTTAAGCTACTTGTCGTTTAAATCCTTTCTCAAAATATTAATTCTCTTAACTAATGCTAAATAGAATAGCGACAAGAAAGGGGTCGATCCCAGAGATTACCAAGTTATCTAGCTTTAACTCAAATCACCAAATTAATTTTGCTTAAAACAATGTCTCGGCAAACAAAATTGTGTTTTAAAATTACTTTACTAAAAATAGAATTGCAATTGAAATAACTAAAAACGTTGGATTTAGAATCAAGGATTAAGGCATCTAGGGTCACAATTTCACCTCTCTATGTTATCTCTCTTGGTTCATGGTATTAGGATTGTCTGATTGAAAACATCTTAAACATAAGCCAAGGACAACAAATGGTCATTGAGGTCCTTTTAAGAGTTGTATGCCAGAATGGTCATCTAAACACACAAACATGCAAAGCCAATAAATCATACTTGCAAAAGGATAATGATCACACCAATTACAAATAAGTTATGAATCTCAATCCACCCCGGACTAGGGCTAAGAATACCAAGGTGTACATCCAAAGATAGAAATTAAGAACAGTATCATAAAATATGCAAAACTCAATCATCCAAACCCAATATTCATAAACACGACCGTGACAACAAGGGGGGCTTTGCTCCCCTAGATTATAAGAACTACTCACGCATGATTACAAGCAAAAACCATAGCAGAAAGCTAAACATCTTCTTAATCTACGCGCGCAATAAGGCTTCAAATCCAGGCTCCAAAATCCGCGACGGGTGATTACGGCGGGCTGCGACGGCTGCTCTCTAGGTCGAGGAGCGGCCTCCAAGTCGTGAAACCTCTCTCTCCCTCTAAAAACGTGTAGGGGGTCTAGGTTACATAGCATGGGCGTGGAGCCTCTATTTATAGAGGTTGGATGGGCCTTGAGGTGTGACCTAGCCCATCTATCAAAACGACGTAGTTTTGATAAGTGACACTCCAAACTTTAAAATCTCTATCTTCCATCCACAATTTGGACATGGGCCTTCAGGAACAAATGATCAGCATGAAAAAACGATAGGATCGGTCCAAAAATATCTCTGCACGTCAATTTGCATGTGATATGGTGAATTCACGTACAGCTCCAAATCAGTTCAAACTTCTCCCCAAGCTTCCTTGCATCCTATAGAGGGCTAAGAAGCAAAAATAGGCTTGCACGTGAAATGGGTGACTTCACGTGCAACTCCAAATGCTCTGAAAGTTTTGTGGTAGGTAGAAGACATCATTCTAAGCAACTTTTGTTCTTGCATGCCAATTGTTTGAGGCCATCTACTATATCAAAAGTGAGCTCCAAAATCTGCTAAAACAGCTTAAAAATGCATGTATTTGCAAATAGCATCTTCCTAGGGGTTAGAGCAAATATATATGATATATGAAACAATAAGGCTCTAATTATGCTCTAAAATATCTTAAATAAACACTAGAATAACGGCATAAAATGCACGTTATCAGGCATTTATGGCTCAATGGTTGCGACTCGTTATCCTGCAAAATTTTTCAAACCAGGCGAGATTGAAGAAAAATGAAATTGACAAAATGTGTTCAACCCAAATAAAATAAGGTCCAATAGTGTTCTCTTTTATGTATCATTTGTGTTCAAATGATGCACAAAAGATAAAATAGACTTGTTTTGAACAGGTTGGACCACTTACCTGGCTTACCAGAGGTTGTCGTGGCAAGAAAGTTGATGAACTTTGCAAAGAGATGAGGATCACTTTCCTACAATGAAAACGATCTTTAAAAAATAAAAGCCTAGAGCTAACAAAAACATAAAAGGCTAAAATCTAAGAGACTTCGTAGAGGTAGGAAGATTAATTGCATACAATGTGTTGCGAGAGGTCGAAGATTATCACCTACGATGCAAGGATACTAAATATTAAAAGCCTAGAGTGACAAGAATGTAAAAAGCTAGAACCTGAGAGACTTTGCGGAGGCGGAAGGGATTACTTGCCTACAATGCATTGCAGAGGTCGAGGATTACCGCCTATAATGCAAGGATCTTGAAAATTAAAAGCCTAGGAGTCGACGGAATGTAAAAGGTTAGAACACCGAGAGACTTCACAAAGGTAGGAGGATTACTTGCCTACAATGTGTTGCGAGTTCGGGGATTACCACCTACGATGCAAGTATACTTGAAAATTAAAAGCTAGAGCTAACAAGAATATAAAAGGCTAGAACCTGAGAGACTTCACGAGGCAGGAGGATTACTTGCCTATAATGCGTTGCGAAGTCGGAGGATTACCACCTACAATGCAAGGATACGAAAATTAAAAGCCTAGAGCTGGACAGGAATATAAAAGGCTAGAACCTAAGAGACTTCGCAGAGCGGGAGGATTACTTGCCTATAATGCGTTGCAGAGGACAGTGGATTACCGCCTACGATGCAAGGATACTTGGAAATTAAAAGCATAGAGTGACAAGAATGTAAAAGGCTAGAACCTGAGAGACCTCGCAGAGGCGGGAGGATTACTTGCCTACAATGCGTTGCAGAGGATAGAGGATTACCACCTATAATGCAAGGATACTGAAAATTAAAAGCCTAGAGCTGACGAAAATTTAAAAGCCTAAAACCTAACAAATCTTATTGGAAACAATGATTAGTATTTGATAGAGATTCCTTGGGGGATTGGTGAGCTTGGGATACCTTAATTGGTTAATGGTTTCTAATATTTGAGGCTTTTGAGAACAACTCACAAAACCTACACAAGAGAAATGCACATGATGTAAGTATGAATGAAATGCAGAATGCATGAAATTCTTTTCTTGACTTAGTGGGGGAAGCTTAACCCGCTGGGTATTCACTGTTGTTAGTGATGGGCTTTGCCTTGCTGGAAAAATATCACAACACTGTTGAGAAGTTGCTTTATTGGGGGGTTATTCCAATCATGCTGGGAAACTTTGTTTTTTCTTTGCTCGGGGTGTTTACTTGGCTTAGCTTCAATGAGTTGAGGAGCTTGACTTGAGCACAGTCTTCTTAGGTGACACAGCGTCTTTGTTGAGTAATATCATAAAAGATCCTACTGAGGATAAACATTTTATGTACAAAAAGATTTTTTTTATTTTCGAAACAAGTTTTCAAAGATGATTTTGTTTAAAAAAGCAATTTTCAAAACATGGTTATGCAATATAGTCATAACTTATCATCCTCTCATGGCAGTGGTATAAACCTCCAAGGGCATGTTCCATAAAATTGACTTGAACTTGACTAGCTTGGACTAGGTAATGGTTCATGATAGCTTGAGGGTATAATTTGCAGATTTTGGGGGTACTTGCTTAATGGTTTTGGGGTTAGAGGCATTAGCACTTTGTGGTTTTGAAGGTTTCTGGGACTGGATTGGATGGTATTGGAGATTGGAAATGTTAATAGCTTTAAGGGTTTTCCTGTTTATGGATTGGAGATCTTGGTATTCGCTAGCTTTGAGGGTCATGTTGAGGTTAGGAGTATTGGCACTCTATGATTTTGAAGGTTCTCGAGGTTGAGATTGGATAATAGCCTTGAAGCTTTGGGTTTTTATCCTCATGGTTTGGAAATGTTGGTACTTGATGGTTTTGAGAGTTTTTGAGATTGAGGGGTTTTTTTGAGATTGGAGCTTATGGTCTCTACGGTTTTGGGATTTTATCCTTGGATCGGACGTGTTAGTACGTAATAGATTTGGGCTTTACCTCGAGATTACTACTCGAAGCTTTGCCTTGATCTTGTGGCTCAAAGGAATCTATCTCCGGAAGTTGCTGTTTGGAGCTTTACATTGATCTGGACTCTTCTTGCTTTCATGGCTTCGGGTTGCACTGTCAAAGATTGTTATTTAGGTTTCGACTTGATCTGGTGCACTTGAACACTTGCGCTTTCTCGGCTTTGAATTTTAATCGTAGTGCCCTTTCGGGTTTTCACTACGCCCGCCTTATATGGATTCTATTATCTCTTATGTCTTATAGATGGCTTTGTATTTTACCCTTGATACCCTTTCGAGTTTTCACCAAGTCCGCCTTTTGCATCAAAAGTATTCACTCTCATTTGAGTACTTGAAAAATAACCTTGATCATTCAATTAGAGAGGACTTTTCTAGGACTATAATGAAGGCTTGAGGTTTAAAGGTTTATCAAGAAAGTGATATAATAGGCTCAAATCTATTCTAGATTGGATATGATCCATAGTTCAGATTGAACTCTCTAGAAGCTAATTCTTTTGGCTTTCTTTTTGATCTCTCTTTCTTTTTTCTTTTCTGTTTTCTTTACGAGGGATGGACTAAATTGCCCCAGTGTAGGGCTCTATCCATGTCAGGAGACTTATACGACTGCTTTTTTCTTGAAAACTGCCCCAAGGATTGATTTACTCCTTTTAAACTGCCTAAGCATGGGGGTCTGATTTAAAATGCTTTCTTTTCTTTCTTTTTTTTCTTCTCTATTTTTTTCCTTTTCTTTTTACATGCCCCAAAATACCCTCATTGAATTTTTATCTTTGTTTTTTTCTTTTTTTTTTTATCTCACCAGGGGTTACCCCAGTTTGACATAAGTTGTCCCAATGAGGGACTCTATAAGGTCTTAACTACTCCAACATATGTCTTGAATTGCCTCTCTTAAGAAATTTGGCTTTAAGGAATTGTCCCGAGTATGGGGTGAACTATGGATCAGGTAATTTGAAAGGAAATTTCATTACAGGCTCAAAGGGGATGATAAGAGTATTATTACGAGGTAGCACAAAAGATGGTCTCTTCTCACTTTAAATGATCAAATGTTTTCTCAAGTAGTTCAAAGAAGAGTTATATTTATGTTCGTGATAGAAGAGACTTCACCTGACAATCAATCGAGCTCCTTAATAGCATCCCTCCCTATGGGAATGGAGTTCCCCAAAATTATTTTTCTTGAACTTCTTGATCTTTTGTCTTAAGCTCTTAGAATGATAGAGCTATTTAGACCTTCTTAGGCTTGGGTTATTAGTTCAATCTCACTTGTTTCATATGCCCCTGTTAGGCTTTCATACACATACCATGAGAGTGGACAAGTTATGGACAACCATTGCATACATATGTTATGAAATGATAGAAACCATTTGAAAACATTTATTATTAAAGAGAAGGTGACAAGCATGGTTTTTTTTGTTTTTTGTTTTTTTAAGGCATAAGATAGGAAGCTTTCACAGTTTCACCACAAGGGAAATTATTAAAAATTTTGAGTCTCCACGATATTACTCGAGCATTTACGATCCATCCTCTAAAAAAGTTAATTGGTTTGCCCTCCTTCGGTGGTATGGGAGTTACCAAACTGCTCCCGATCGAGCTGTACCCCTTCATGCAAGTCATTGATGACGTTAATTTATATAGATTTTTCACACGTATCTTTCCCCTATTTGCATTCATTTTTCATAGTGTTTTGAGTGTTTTTATTATGATTGAGTGTTAAATCATGTTGTTTGTCATGTTTTAGTGTTTTGTAGAGTTGTGTTGTGTTTTGGGTGTATCTTGGCGGCAAACGGGAAAAAAATCGAGAATGGAAGTATAATACGAATTTGGAGAAAGAATGTCGTTACGACAGGGACTTTTGCCGTTCATGACACGAAGGAAATACATTTCATCGCGACATAGAAGAAAATATATTTCGTCCACAAGTCTTTTGCCTTCGTCATGATAGGCGTCGACTTTTGCCCCATTTTGTATTTTTACTATTTTATTTTTAAAGTAATATTTAGGAGGACTATATAAGGAACAAGTATAGGATGTTGTTAGGGATTACGGACCCTGGGGCCCTCCTTGACGCTAAGAACCTTAGGTTTGGTTTCTTAGATTTCTCTTTGGTTTTGGGTGATTTTCATGTAATCTTGATTCAAGAACACCTTGGTATTGGATGGGGGATTGATTGTATGCTCTCGTGATAGGTTGGTTGTCATTTATTCTCCTCTTTTAATCCCAAATTTCTAATTTAATTGATATAAATATGTTTCTTCTTTATTTCATGGAATAATCCCTTTTTCCTAAGAATTGGGAGTAGCCCAATCCCAATATCTTGATTGTATGGTTTGGTTATTTCTTATCTTTATCTCATGAATGATTTTATTTTACTGATTGAATTCATGTTGTGGGTGTCACGAACCTATTGCATGTTTTAGATAATTGAATGAAGAATTAAAAAATAAAATTTAATTATCGGAACTCGTAAAATGAAACCTAGGACTTGCGAGTCACGAGAGTAGTCTGTGATCCTAGGAGGATCCATGGTTGATCATCCCTTAATGGGTTTGGCTTTAATTCAGTGAGTCACGAGAGTAGGCCGTTGTTAAGGCTAAGCACGCGTTATTCACGCAAGCGCGATTGGCGGTTACTTTAGGATCAATCACCCTTAGATGATTAGAGACCATAAGAATAATCAATCAAACCATATGATAAGGAATTGGAAATTGTGGTGAATCTCAACCCTAGAATTTTATTATCTTATTTTCTATTTTCTCTAGGATTTCTTTTATTTAATTTATTTTATTTTATTTCATCACATTGTTTGCTTAGACAATAGGAACACAACTAGGTTAGAGATTTCCAATCGTGTCTCTGTAGGATCGACCCTTACTTCCCTTCTACAGGTTAGTTAGGTTTTATAAATATTATTTTGATAGCGTGAGCGCGACAAAACGTTGTATCAATTTTGGCGCCGTTGCCGGGGATTGACGACAAAAATGGGATTGGCGACAAAATTGATACAGCGTTTTGTCGCTCACACGCTTATCAAAATAATATTTATAAAACCTAACTAACCTGTAGGGAGTAAGATCGATCTCACAGACACGATTAGAAATCTCTAACCTAGTTGTGTTCCTATTGTCTAGCAAACAATGTGATGAAATAAAATAAAATAAATTAATTAAATAAAATAAAAGAAATCCTAGATAAAATAGAAAATAAGATAATAATATTCAGGGTTCAGATTTACCACAATTTCCAATTCCTTATCATATGGTTTGATTGATTATTCTTATGGTCTCAATCATCCCAAGATGATTGATCCTAAAGAACCGCCAATCACTTTCGCGTGAATAACGGCGTGCTTTGGGCCTAAGAACGCCTACTCTCATGACTCACCTGGTAAGGCCAAACCCATTGAGGGGTGATCAACCATGGATCCTCCTAGATCACGGACTACTTTGACTCGCAAGTCCTAGGTTTCATTTTTTGGGTTCCGATAATTAAATTTCAATTTTCAATTCTTCATTCAATTATCTAAAACATACAATAGGTTCGCGATGCCCACAACATGAATTCAATCAAGAAATAAAATCATTCACGATAGAGAAGAAACAATCAAACAAATTCATACAATTAAGATATTGGGATTGGGTTACTCCCAATCCCTAGGAAAAAAGGATTATTCCATGAAATAATGAAGAAACATATTTATATCAATTAAATTAGAAATTTGGGATTAAAAAAGGAGAAGAAATGACAACCAAGCTGTCACGAGGGCATACAATCAATCCCCCATCCAATACCAAGGTGTTCTTGAATCAAGATTACATGAAAATCACCCAAAACCAAATAGAAATCTAAGAAACCAAACCTAGGTTCTTAGTCAAGGAGGTCCCTTAGGTCCAATCCCTAACAACATCCTATACTTGTTCCTTATATAGTCGTCCTAAATATTACTTTAAAAATAAAATAGTAAAAATACAAAATGGGGCAAAAGTCGACGCCTGTCGCGATGAAGACAAAAGACCTTGTCACGACAAAAAGTATTTTCTTCTATGTCGTGATGAAATGTATTTCCTTCTATGTCATGACGAAGGCAAAAAGTCCTGTTGCAACGACATTCTTTCTCCAAATTCGTATTATACTTCCATTTGCCCGGTTTTTTCCCGTTTGCCTGCAAAATACACCCAAAACACAACGCAACTCTACAAAACACTAAAACATGACAAACAACATGATTTAACACTCAATCATAATAAAACACTCAAAACACTATGAAAAATGAATGCAAATAGGGGAAAGACACATGTGAAAAATCTATATAAATTAACGTCATCAGTCATTGAGATTGAATCATCCAAGAGGTCAACTTCAAGTAGTGACTGAACCCTTTTCTTGAATGCATCACGATCTCCGTTGAATGCCCAATAAAGACCGGCATGGAACTCACAAATGTTTGCATGATCATACCATTTAGGATAGGCGGTTGTGGCACAGGAATGGATTCTGGTACTAGTAAACCGGCTCCTACTAGCTTTGGAAATAACTTTTTATAATCTAGTGGCAGTGGCTCTAAAGGTGCGCTCTGGATGCCTTTCTCCTAGGTCTCTTGCGCGTTAGGTTAGATGACTCGGTTCACCACGCAGCTTGCACTTGGTCTTGGTGAGTAATCACTTACGTTATTCTACCCATCTTAATTCCCAGCTCAATCCTTTCTCCTGAGGCCACGGGATCATTAAAATTGTTAGTGACATTTCCTACCATTTTTTCATAGTCGACTCCTCGAAGGGTATTAAGGAAAATGATCGTGAGCTCTTTCTCGGTTAATAACGGTTGGACTAGAATTCATTGTTGGCCATCGACCCTTCCTCATATCACCTCTCCAATTAAAAGCCCACCCATTAATCTCCCTCTATCGCCAAAAATCTCAACGCCAGACCTCCATCGCCAAAAATCGTCATCCACGACCTTCATCTCCAAAGCCTTTTTCTTTCCCACCACACCCAAACCAGACACCCTCTTTGTCTCCTTTGGCGAACACACCACTCGTTAGTCACCGGGGTAATGGACTCGATCGACGCTTGCCATTGGTACATCCATCTGCGCCGTTCATCCCACGGTCACCAGGAGAAAGGCGGAGGATCCCCGAGACCGTTCCACTACATCATGATAGTTCAAGGAGGCATCAAGGAGGCGATGAAGACACCTAGAAGGCATAAAGAGCACCCATTCGTACGCAAGAGGATGGGCAAAAACATCGAAGAGAGAAAAACATCTTTGGTAATGCTTTCATTCCATGATGCTTGGGTTCGAATTTTTCTTGTCCGAAATGGTTATATCTTATGATTGCGTGCTTGTGTGAATGGTTATATTTTTCATGTCATCTAAATCCTTTCTATGTTTACGGTTTATTCGTACCTGGAGCAACACAGTTCCCAGTTCTTTTTTCATTTTTTCCTCTACTAGTTCTTTTGTTTGTGTTTTTAAACAAAAGCCACAAATAAGAGGTGTAACTTGATTTCCAAAAGCAAAAAAAGAAAGAAACAAACATATGAACGTGTGATCTCGGGTTGTGTACGATGCATTTTAATCTGGTTTGAATGATTCGATTTTGGCTTTTAAAATGTGTGGATGCACTGACCATTTTTGAATGCTTTGGTCAGTTTTCAAACCTCTAATGTAGTTTTCAAAATGTGAGGGCTTTCATCTAGTCTTAATCTGGTGGGTGTTAGTCTATTTTTATTTCTCTGCTTTAAGTTATTTTTAATTTGGCCTTCGTCCGTGTTTTTAATTCGGTTTTGATTTGGGCTTTAATGTTTTTTTTATTTCAATTTATCTAACCCCTACTCATCGAACTCGTTGCTTGTTTTGTTATTCCTTTGTTTCTATGTTGGGTCCTTTTTGTTCTTGGTTATGCCTCTTATTTTCATGTTTGGTTCATCTTGGTTATCCCTTACACTCATATCCTATTTACTGGTGTTTGTTTGACATGCTTGAATGTTAATGGGAGGAGTTCCTTACTATTGATAGCGTGGTTGCATGATACACTGCATTTTAGCGTGGTTTTTGTTCTGAAAATGTTAGCTTTGGGTCAATAATGGTTTTGTAATATTGGGTTGTAAATACCATTATAACATGTAAAGCAACTCCAACATTATTATGTATATTTTATTCACAAGTAAAGATTTTTTTAAATGTAGAGAGTTATTTTGTGCATTCAACTCCAATACTATTTTTTAATTTACTTATATTTTTATTAAAATATTAATTTATTTGGCTTTGACCCAATGTTTGGCTTGGACTCCACTTGCACTGCATCACCACAACCGCGTCTCTCGGCATCACGCACACGCCCCTCTCCTGCCCGGCATTGTGCACAGGCGCCCACCCCCGTCCGCGTCACGCACGGAGCCCCCACCCCCACTCGACGTTGCGCACAAGCCCCCACCCCCTCCTGGCGTCGCACATTGGCCTTCGTTCATCGCAGATCTATGGCAGCTGCAAGACCCATGTCACCGCTGTGATCCCTTCCCCCACCCCTGTCCGGCATCGCGCACATGCCCCCACCTCCTCCCAGTGTCACGCACAGGCCCTCCTCCGTCTCAGATCTATGGCAGCTACAATGTAAAGACTCGTATTTGGGTAGTTTGAGAGATAGGCATTCTATGGGAATGTAACTATCTGGACGGTAGTGTAGTCGTCAATGTGAGCATTTTGACTGTACTTGGGCCCGATTTCGAGTCGGGGCCTCATTTGACCCGATTGTTGACTTTTGGGGTTTATTGGTTGACTTTGTGTTTGGGTGGTCTTTTAGGTGTAATAATATATGTTTAGTGTTGTGCTCGTCATTTCGAGCGTTTTGACAGTAATTTGGCTCAATTTGGAGTTCGTGACCTCAGGAGGTTAATTATTGCGTTCGGTAGATCAATTATTGCTGGAAGGCCAATTATTGGCAGCAGTATAAATAATTAAGAAACTGCATTATCCCATTCTTTTTGCTTGGTGCGTGCGTGTTTGAGCAAGAGAGAGAGAGAGAGAGAAGGTGAAGAGCTTCCCTTGGTGATTTGGGGCGATTGGAGTTCGTAGATCGCAAATAATCTGTCCAGGTAGGTGTCCTTGAACCTCTTATCTCGATTCTGCCTTGGAATATGCATGAATTTATCATGATTTATGAATTTGAGTATGAACCCTAGGTTTTGGGGAAAAACCCAATTTTGGGGTTCGATATGATAATTTAGCATAAAATCTGTAGTTAAGAATTGATTTATAGTAGTTTGGGTATGTAATTTTGTACTCTGTTTAGTAAAACGCGTGTTTGTGAGTGCCTGAGGGTTGCTGGGTTGATTCCAGACGAAATTAGGCCAAAAATGATGATGAATAGTACCCTGGCGAACCTTGAGGTCGAAGTTCGAGTCGCAGCCGTGGAGTCACCCGCTTATGATCCGGATCATGTCGGGAGTGATTAGTCCGGATCGTAGTCCTGGATCAACGTGATGATCCGTAGCTTCTCTCCGCAACAAATGGCGTTCAGTTAGAGACAATCGCACTACACTGCACTGCACTAGACATTTACATTGTAAACCATTATGCCTCTCCACATTTAAGTTACAATGTAAATAACGAAATACCCCCCATTTAGATTCAAAGAAAAATACTAGAAAAATTAATTCCTACTCTTTCAAAATGTAAAAATTGGGATTTAGTCTAAAATCTCGGAAAAACCCAAAAGTTCGTAGTGGTGAATTTTTGGAAAGGGGGTTAGACATCTCAGAAAAATCCCCAAAAATCAGATTATTTTATTTATGATATGGGAACCCAATGCCAGGACTTTTGATTTCAAGAAAATAGCTGCTATGGGTACTTCCTTCATAAATCAAGGATTGAGGATTTACTTGTGAAGACTGGCTCTGATTAAAGAAATGTTGAGAATGACATGCCATACTAATGTTAGTATGTTGGTGTGAGGTATTGGGGCGTGGACTCCATGACTTGTTTGGGTTCTCACCGTGATGCACCGATGGTGCTATGTGGTTGATGTGGCAGGCATATGCGCCGATGGCAGGCCTGTGTGGTGACTGTGGCCGGGCATATTGCGTTGTGCCGTGGCAGGCATATGCACCGATGGCAGGCCTGTGTGGCGACTGTGTCCGGGCATATAGCACTATGGTAGGGCTGAGTGCCCTGAGTTGGGATCCTGTTAAGGATCGTGGACAAGCCGTCTGTGTGGGGAGCTAGGTCTCGATGTTTGTTTGCGGGCGAGTCTGATGATTGTGCACACTACATAGTGCACAGTACACGAAGCATGTAGTATAGACTTGTATATCTGCATGATGTGGAGTGTTGGGGTCACCTACTGAGCTTGTCGCTCA